>JASPKZ010005698.1:87500-501722 GCA_030220185.1 Diploptera punctata
TGAGGTGGTAAATCATCTTTGGTAAACGGGAATTTGACATTCTCTGGACGTGTTGGAACCATTTAATCTGATAATTTTGTATATGTTCAACCATTTCCCTACTATTCCACTGCATCCTTATCTCGTCACTTTTCATTCTATCCCTTAATGTTACTCCAGTTAGTGATCGGAGGAATCTCATTTGTGAACTATTAATGAGGGATTTATCTTTTGTTCGAAGTGTCCATCATTCACTTCCGTATAGTAGAGCAGGTTTGGCTATGGCATTATGAAATCTCAATTGGATTTCTTTCCTCATTTGTTTTCCAAAATTTCTCCTAATTATACCATTTAATCTGTTATATTTTTCTAAATTTGTTTCACATCTTTTTGATTATGAAACTGTGATATATTATTACCTAAATAATTAAAGTGTGTTACTTGTTCTATTGGTTTATTATTTATTATTATTTTTACTCTCGAAAGTCCCTTTCCAGTGATTGCCATGGATTTGGTTTTATTTTCAGATATTTTCATGTTGTATTTTTCCAGGGTATTCTGCAATTTAAACACTGATCTCTGCAAATCATCTTCATTCTCCGCTAGAAGTACTTGATCATCTGCGAAGATTATTATTTGTACTTAAAATTAAAATTATAAAATTATAAAATTGTTACCTAATGCTGGCGATGGAACTAGTCCCGAAAGGCATATAGAGAATAAATAGTTCACAAAGTTCAGGAGATGGACCTATTAAGTAATAATTTTATAATTATATGTTATAATTTTAATTTTATGACTAATACTTTAATGGAATTTATCATGAATTTTATTAATGTTTGATACGTAGGCCTACTCTTGTTGCTACGATAGAAGCAATACTTCACTACAAACAAAAATTTAAAAGCGTATTATAGGTCATACATAGTTTTAGACAGCACAGGGTCCATAAAGTTTCTACTGATTTAATTACTTTATTAATTATTATGAAATTAACAGGTTGTCTCATAAGATATGTCGGTTTTTAATGTAATATTCTGTGTCTAGTGGAATTTTGAAGGTGTGATATACTGGGAGTTTGTTCCAAACGGCCGTGCAGTCCATGCTTGATCTTTATTCTCAGCAATTGGAATGAGGTGATGAAATTTTGAGGATCGCGGTTCAAACGGCACGAATAATAATCACAAAAATTCAGGAATAGGAAGGATCGAACTGTTACCACATCCAGCATATAGCCTTGAACCTGCGCCTTCATATTACCAACTGTTTCGATCCATGAACGATTTCTTGCATGAAAACATTGAAAACATTAAACCTGCAGAAGTTGGTCTCAATGAATTCTTTTACAATAAAAACTGCTTCAACGTTATACTCTATTGATACCTATTTTTGAGTGTTTTACTTGAGATCTCGGACTGGTACTTCGCTGGAAGATGATTCAACACCATATAATCTGACGTCTCTACTCTGAAGAGTAGTTTAATTTCTTGTCAGAAAAAAAAATTCCTAAAAACATTTTGTTTAAAAAGTACATTACTAATGACTGTAATGAGATGGCATCTGTAACAGCAACTTGCAGTTTTTTTCTTTTTTTGCATTGCATATATTTAGCTCAAGAAGTTTAATTCGTCTTTTTTATAGCAATGTATGTTTGATATCAGGAAAATGGAATTACAACTCAAAATTCAATTTGTACCTTGGTATATGAAGACAGAATCCATAATACAAACTTAAACTTCAGATGGGTGAGTCGCTAAACAGACTTGGTACAACAAGTTTATGATGATGTTCTTGGCAGGAAAAGAAGTTGATGACTTTGGTGTGAAACAAACTGTGCACTGTATCCAGACATGATATGGATTATATGAAGAGAACTTAACATCCTTCCAGACACCATACGAGCAACTAGAGAAAGTCATGTTTTATTGACTATTTAACTCATGCCCCAAATGGTAGTCAATGACCAATCACGTTTCAATGAATTTTGTTTTACAAACAATGACAATCGTGTTTCACCTCGCTCTTTATCGATTCCTTTTTATCAGCTTTTTTTTTCTGAACAGCTCAGAGCATAATTTTTCTCCAAAAAATACATTGAATACAGCAAATAATGAAAACGATTCCTGGATTTTACTGAGTTGTTTACTAAAAAATAAATTAATAACCTATATGTTGATTATAATATACAGTTTGATGTGTTTCATTATTTCTCCACTAGGGTGCATTTTTATAATATTGCGATCCAATTTGACAATAAATAATATGATCAAGCTGCCGTGATGAACAAATGAAACGTATCCAAACATTTCTCATTTGTTTTCAAACATCGCATTAAATACATAAATATTTAAAAATAACTATACTTAAATAATGATTTGTGAGTAAACAGCTTAATTTTATTCGTTAAATTGTCCTAACAAATGCCACTCTTGATTTCCAAATCCTCTAGATACATTCACTCGTCGCCTCGTGACTCTTGAATTTATCGATGATTTGGAAATCACTCGTGACATTAATTATGATAATATATTAACTGAGAACGGTTGAATTAACAATTACTTTTCAGAAAACAGCGAATTAGTAATTCTAATAGTTTTGTAATTGTTAATAATTATTATATTGGCTCATAACCCATTAGTAATGTCGGTGTTAATGTAATAATGTGTGACTGTGGGATTTTAAAGGAGTGATTCACTGGAATTTTATTTGCAAACGGGCGTGCAGTCGTTGCGATCTTTATTCTCAACTGGAAGAGTTCATGAGATTTTTTGGGTCGCTGTTCAAACTGCACGAACCATGGAAAAATTCAGGAATTAGGAGGAATCGAACTGCTACCACACCCAACATATAGCCCTGATCTTTCGCCTTCAGATTACAATCTGTTTTGATCCATGTGCCATTTCGCCCATTTCTTGCGTGAAATTTCGGAAACATTGAAGATTTTGGAAGTGGGTCTCAACAAATTCTTAAAAAAACCAGGGACTCGTGCCATCGCGGGATAATAAACTCTGCTGTAAGATGGCTCAAGACCATAAAATCTCATCATATCTATTACACATAGTCAATAAAATTCCAAATCACCAAATTAACATGATAAAAGAGTCAACGCGTTTCAATAGCGACACTATCATTATCAATACTTAATATCGACTTAATATTAAGTCTTGATAATCATAGCGTCGCTATTGAAACGCGTTGACTCTTAACTTGTTAATTTGGGATTTTATTGACTATAGGCAATACAATTTTATCACCAAGAAGATCCTATTTATTAAATACTGATCATGTATACTTTGAAAGCTAGTTTACTTTATTATCAAAAAAGATAACCAAATAAAATTTTGTTTTAACACGGTCTAGTTCGACTTTTTAAAATGTAATTGAATTAAATTTTTGCTATTTGTCGCCTGTGATTGTTTATATTTCTTTCCAACTAATAATTAAAAAAATGGATTATTATATTTTTATTGAATCTCCAATAATATGAACCCTATTTCACCATCCGGTAGGGTTTTAGTTACAATACAATTAATTTTATTTACATTAATTTAGATTATGGTTAATATCTAGCGTTACATAATAACGTAGTATGAATGAACAAATAAATAAATTTATTAACAAACCCAAGAAAAACTAACTCAACCTATCTTAAAAATATGATGGATAAAGTCACACAGCTTTCTATAGCAACACTTCTTACATAAAATATTTGACAAAGGCAGTTGAAATCTATTATGGCAATAACCTAATTTTTTAATAAATTCATGTATTTTGGAATCAAATGCGGGACACTCAAATAACAGAAGTGAGACAGTCTGGCTGGAGTTTTTGTAAATACAGGTATCTGTACCTATTTTAAATCTTTCCAAATAATGCCCAAAATTACCGTGTAGGCCTACAGTCATAAATTGTGTTAATACAAAATTTGGTTCTATGTATTTGCACTTTATTCGGTCAAAAACAGTTGGGAAAAATAATGTTCTTGTCAAAGCACCATTAATACTGTTTAACCACTCAGCATTCCAATTTTGTAAGAGATCATTTTTTAATACTTCTTTATTATATGATGGAGGACAGAAGGAGTAAAAGTAATCCATATTTGAATTAGCAGCTGATTTGGCAAGAAAATCTGCATGTTCATTTCCTTTAGTTCCAGTATGTCCTTTAATCCAGCCTAGACAAATATGTCCAAGATGTTGGTTTAATTTTGTTCTTATGGAGCTTGCAATCGGGTGACGGTTGAATCTGTCATTGATAGCGGAAAGTACTGCCTGGGAGTCACTATAGATACAAGAAGACTACTTGGTGGTTATAACCCATTCCACAGCTTGCAGTAGAGCTAAAAGCTCTGCTTGAAAAATCATACATTTGGAAGCAAGCTTGTATCCTTGGTGAAAGATCTCAACTTCATTATCAAATACCACAAAAGCACATCCAACTAGATAGTTATGGTCCTCCATTCCAAAGATACGAGAGCCATCGGTATAAATGAAATAATCATGATGACTGTTGCTGCAAGCATTTAGCACAAGTTGCCTCCGATAAGTGCTAGGATGACCAGATGACTAGAAATGTTCCTGTCTTTCGATTTCAGAGATGGGGATTTGGTTTAGATGTTCACGACCTTTCTTAATATTAGTTAGTCTGGCTCCGTATATGCAAGACAAATATAAGGGTTGAATAGCAGTTACCATGTAAGCAGCTTATTAGATACTGTACGATATGCTCTAGCTATGCGTAGTATAAAGCCCCTTTGAATTTGAGCAAACTTCTTTTGAGCCCATTTTCTATTTACACAATCCCGAAAAGCAGAAGCACAATATAATATCATTGGCTCAAATGCTCCATGGTAAATAATCTTCAGTATTGAGCTATTAATTATATTAATTATACACCATGTCCACAAATATAGTATCATACTTTAAACTACTACTACGCCGCTTTTGATAATCGTATCTAAATGAAATTGGTGACAATCAAAAGAGAAACTCAAAACGTTTTGTGCATATTAACAATGGAGAATAATGGACAACAATACAGAAACTAAACTAAATTTAATCATGTTTTTTTGTGGTCAATATGGGTTCATTGTTGGATATTTAGCAGACAGGTTAAATGTGAATGTCTGCAGCGTCACTCGTGGGGGCCACATTCAATGTCTATGAGGTAAAGCAAAAACTTTTTGAGTTACTCTTTTGATTGTCACCAATTTCATTCAGATACGATTATCCAAAGCGACGTAGTAGTAGTTTAAATTATGATACTATATTTGTGGACACGGTGTTAATGGACATGTCAGGTTTGACTTTTGCTGCTCGTATAGTCTTAAAGAATGCGACACCATAAAATAAAAACATTTCCTATAACCAAGGACCTATACTATCCCCTTAAAATTGCAATAAGTATTTTAGAAAATGTTAAACAATTTTTACTATAGCATCATTTTTATATGGTATAGCTAAAAAAGTTGAGGCTCTATGAAATATCATAAAAAAGATAAAGTAATTCTACTACAGGCCTTAGGGGGGCGTTAAAATGTTACGGCTCCCACCTTTCTATGTAATGGTGGTGAGATATCAGCCAGGTTGTCAGTCCTGTGATGACCACCTTTACCATCATAACAAACAACTCATTTCAATTAGAGACTGAGTCGCCAGAAGACTCAGGCCAGTTTAAAAATACTAACCCCATCGAGACTCTGTAAAATACCGATATACTGGAGTAAAACAGACTGTGTTCATAACGACACTTTTGAATACCTGATGCTATTAGCATCGCGATTGAAACTGGGTATGAAATGTTCTGTATTTTGATCAGATGTTTCATATTTCAGGTTTTCGGTTCTTTCGTATGCAATCAACTTACAAGACATGACCAACAGTTTTACTTCTATTCCGAAGGAAACTATAATCCAATTTTTTATGCCCTGAAAACAATCATTTATCCCCATTTTGATATAACAGCAAAGTGGAAAATTATTTTTTCTGAATAGTTGTAGAATTTTGTACAATCATGATGCTCAGAACGACCTCGCGGTAATCAGTCTCAATCAACTTCATTGAGCTCCCTTGGAAGCATGACGTCATCTTAACAGGGGCTCCAATTCTCACAAAAACACTGTGTTACAAAAACATGGGGAATATTCCAAAACACTATTGCATTATTTTTAGTGTGGAACCAGTCCGAATAAAGTAAATGCAACTTTACAAGATACTCTGTTAACTGCAAGTTTAAATGTGTCATTATTACAGAACTAGTTAAATATAAGCATTATTTGAAGGGTACAGGAAAAGAACCAAGTAGTCACTTTTTCCTTGATACCTAGAAAACATACTTACTTGTACAATATCCATTCTTCCTTACCTGTATGCCAAATTTTGGAGGTAAATAAACCCAAGATTAAACTTTATCTTTTATTATTTCACACTTATACATGATAGTGCTCGTCATGGAATGCTATTAATTACAAACTTACCATAGTTCCTTCGGTCTAAGTTAAGTCCATAAATTTAAAAAATGGTAGAACTTTTTTACTCCCAACACCATCTATATTTCAAATAATCACAACAATAATATTAATTTTAAGCATGAAGTAAACACATTTATCAGAATGGATGGAACAAGAATCACCCCACAATCGAGGATTCACCAACACGCTAAGAAGGATATATTTTGGGTAACCAAGAAGAAGATGATAGCGTGCAGTCGGTGCGGATCTTTGTTCTCAACAACTGGAACGACTTCATGAAATGTTTACAGTCGAGGGTTCAAACCCGATTGACCCCAAACAACACAAACAACCATGACAAAAATTCAGGAATTCCCAGGAATCGAATCGCTACCACACCAGCATATCGCCCTGATATTTCGCCTTCATATGACCATCTGTTTCGATTCATGGTCCATTTATTGCGTGAAATTTCGAAAACTCTGAAAAAAATATTGAAGTATGTGGCAGTGGATCTAAACCAGTTCTTCGTATCAAAAACCAGAGACTGACACCATCGCGGGATAATAAAGTTCGCTAAAAGATGGCTAGATACAATAGAATATGATGATCTCTGCTTTGAAAAATAGTTTAATTTCTTGCCAGAAAACATTTCACATACATTTTTGTTTAAAAATACATTACTTATGAAGCATGTTCTATAAGTAGCGAGTATTTAATAAAGATAATTTAATGGAAACTAAAGAGCGAAATACATCTTATCTCGAAAAAGTTTTATTTCATTTTTATTTATCTGAGTTCGTGGGACTTTACCTCGCTATCGGTATGATAAGTTAATATATTTAGCGTGAAAAAGCTTTTTACCTTTATCTTTAAATTATTTATTATTTTTTATGGGGTTTAAACTTTATTTTATTTCCCTTATTATTTAGTGAACATATTTAAGTAGTCACAAAGTTAAAAGAGGACTTTAACCTCTAATTAGTGCTTTCAAAACACAATACTTTCTAAGGTTTAACCATTTAGGCCAACAGAGCGATTCTTACATCAGATTCAATGAAGGCTGTGAGTGTCTGCCCCGAAAACTTTATGCAATAAATTCCAAAATAAAATGTAGGCTTACAAGAAAGCACCTCATGACTCTTCTAGCGACTTTGACTGAGATATTTAATTTGAAATTCTGTAGATCATGCTTCATACATGCGATTTTTTGTTTACATATAATGGAATAGACATTCATTAGTATAAGAAAGTTAAATGTTTTATTGTTATATAATAGATAGTCACGAATGTTATTCATATTTACATTACACAGAGTGTAAATAAATTAAAGAGATA
This sequence comes from Diploptera punctata, assembly GCA_030220185.1. Taxonomy (NCBI): domain Eukaryota; kingdom Metazoa; phylum Arthropoda; class Insecta; order Blattodea; family Blaberidae; genus Diploptera; species Diploptera punctata. The sequence goes on from JASPKZ010005698.1 coordinate 95,266, forward strand.
TCATCAATTGATTGATGAAGAGTAATTTGAGAGAGGGTATTCAGCGTCTCAAAGAAATATCCAATATATCTGTTGTTAGAGAGTCGGTAGTGAAGCAGTAAGAATAACTCGTAATCATTTATATCTCTGCTTTTAATTGCCTGATAGATTGTGTTAATTTAGCTACACATAACCTATTTGTTTAGAAATCTTAAATAATTCATTAATTTTTTAATAACTGAAGTTTTAAAGTAAAATTAGTTAAAATATACCTTCTTAGGTAAGATCCGTCGTCCTCAACTTATAAAATATGTATTCGTTATGCCACATTAGGACCAGCAGCATCAACCATCATACTAGATATTGTAGCGAAGAAGGACCTGCTGAAGATGGAACGGATGTTCTGAAAGGCCTACCGGCATAAAGAATACATATTTTATAAGATGAGGACGAGGGATCTTACCTAAGAAGGTATATTTTAACTTATTTTATTTTATGACTCTCAACCTCAACGGTTTCAACAATGAATTTTATTAGTAACTGAAGTTTACCACTCGCATTCCTACATTGAGGTACAGTTTTCCCATCTTCTACAATAAATCATCTTCATCTTCATGGTTTGGACCTTCAGGTACGTTATGCTCACTTAGGAACCTAACAAACTCCGAGTGATCACACCTTTGACATTCCAACAGACACACAATATTACATTAAATAGCGACATTACCTTACGGAAGAGGCTAGCGAAGTGCTTTGTGTGGAATGTAGCATTGTATGATGCAGAGATTTGGACATTACGACGGAATGAGGAAAAGCGACTGGAAGCTTTTGAGATGTGGATATGGAGAAGGATGGAACGTATAAAATGGACAGACTAAATAAAAAAAATAAAGATGTGCTAAACAGAGTGGGTGAAGGAAGAACAATACTGGAACTCATAAAGAAGAGGAAAATAAATTGGATTGGCCACTGGCAAAGAAGAAACTGCCTGCTGACGGATGCCCTAGAAGGAATGGTCAACGGAAAGAAAGAGGTAGAAAAATACATCAGATGATAGACAATATTAAAATGAATGGTTTGTATGTGGATACAAAAAGGAAAGCTGAGTTAAGGAACAAGTGGAGAATGCTGAGTTTGCAGTGAAAGGCCTGCTCTTGGACAGAACACTATGAATGAACCTATGAGACGATCTAATATTATCATAGGCTACTTACATTTGCAGGAGGTTGTAGTAAGTCTGATGGCGTCTTGTGTTTCACTTCTAACGTTCAGTGTAATATGTGTTATGCAGTATTATTCGTGAGTAATATAGTATTTCTTCTTCTTCACGGTTTAGGCTTATTTACTAGCCTGTTCCGGCTCCAAATTGCTGCTCTTTCCATCTATTCCTTGGCCTTCCCAAACTTCTTCTTCCTTGTGGTGAATAGTTGTATGCTGCTTTTGGTATTCTATTCTCAGTCATCCTTGCCAAGTGTTCTTTCCAGTTTGTTATGTATTTCTCTATTGTTGTGTTTAATTCCTCTATACTTTTAGTTGTCTTATTTATGTGTTGTTTTTTTTGTCTGTTCTTTGATATCCTGATATTGGTCTGAGAAATCTCATTTCAGCAGCTTGTATTCTGGCAGATTGTTGTGTTGTCACTGTCCATGTTTCGGATCCATAAGTAATACTAGGCACTGCCTATATAGTATTTATATATATAGTATTTATATATTATATAAAGTAAATGCAGTAATTATATGTTTGGAGCGACATATTCAAGAGATACTGTAAGAAGGATATGTAGGACCGGATGAAATCATTTCGGTGGAAGACGAAAATGAAGGTGTGTAAATTTTCTATTTTTAAATAGTGGAATATGCGATAATGTGAACCGGCGGATGCTGAATTTCAAAAGTAAATTAGTATAACGCGTACTGTAGGGTAATTGGTTAAAATAATCTCTTATAATACCATATATTAAATAGATAAAATACCATTTTCATTTAAATGTTGATGTTTTAAAATAAATAGACAGGGCAACGTCAAATAATTTCGATGAGCTCAGTTAAAACCAAAGAGGAAGAGCATTTTATGTCACTTTTGCACTAATGTTCATTTCCTTTATACGCTCAATTGGTATTGCAAGGTTGCACAAAATTCTAGCTCCGCTAGATAATTATCTGCTTAGGATAACATGCATGCGAAGGCGGGTGTTCGTGTGTGTGTGTGTGCGTGTGCGTGTGCGTGTGCGTGTGCGTGTGCGTGTGCGTGTGCGTGTGTGCGTGCGTGCGTTGTATATATATATATATATATATATATATATATAAGTCCACCGCTGTGGTCTCGAGGTAGCGTGCTGCCTTGTCACGCAGCGGGCCCGGGTTCGATCCCCGGTCGGGGCAGTTTTTCTGGGTGAGGTTTTTATCGGGGTTTTTCCTCACCTGTAAGACAAATGTCAGGAAAACTTTAAGGCCCAAACGGTCCCCGAAATCATATGGCCATCATCATCATGATCATCCTTATCATTATCATCATCATCATCCTTCACCGGTGTGGAAAGCAACGGGAAGCTACCACACCTACACAATTCCCTAGAAAAGCTGCAAGCATAGCATGAAAATGCTATGATTGCAGTGAAGGACCTACCTTCGGGCAGAATTACTATGGATGGATATATATATAGTAAAGTAATCCCACTACAGGCCTCGGGAGGCCCTTAGGGTAGTAGGAGTTTAAGACTCCCACTTTTTCTAGACAATCGGCACTTGATGTCAACCGGGTTGTCAGCCGCCTTTACCCCAGAACAAGCGTTTGGTACTCATTTCCGTTAGAGGCTGAGTCGATCCCAGGGCCAAAGTGCCGCCAGAAGGTTTTGGTCAGTTTAAAAATCCTGACCCCACCGGGACTTGAACCCTCGACCTTCCGACTTGTAGCGCAGGGCCTTAACCACTACGCTACGGCGTGCCCCCATATATATATATATATATATATATATGTGTGTGTTGTGTATGTGTGTGTGTGTGTGTATGTGTGTGTGTGTGTGTGTGTGTGTGTGTTGTAACGGATAGCATGACTGATTGACTTTTCAGGGGTCCCAAATTCTATTTCCGGGTGTATCTTAGATTTTTTTTTTTTTCATTATACGGTCTGCAAACGGGATTCACTTATCTTCATGAGGACATTTAAATAAATATTTGATATAAGAAGTATGGATATCTGGTTAAGAAAACAAATGAAGGTTCAGAGATTGCGTCACGTTAACCATGTGATTCTGCTAGGGGAGTGATAGAAACTATTTCCAATGGCCATAGCTCTGCCGAGCTGTCGTGCCAAGAGTAACTTACATAATATACACATACTTATATAAATGTTCAAGTAGAATATCAAAATATTAAAACAAGTCTTAAGTCTTTATATTTCATTCTTAACAAGACGTTCAAGGTCAGTAGGCACATCATGTTAGATTAGGTTTTGTTACATTAGGTAGGTTAGGGAGGAAGTATTTTACAACGCTAAGACTATTAACGCAACAATTATAGCTGTCAGTGAAAATGACTAACAAATTTTGTTCAGTGGTCTCTCATTTCAGGCTTGAGGCTTGAAGTTCTTTTCCGTGCCCTAAATGTACGACATGAATCCCATGGTTTTACTTCATTTCAGAAGGAAACCGTTCTCGAGATTTTTACACTAATGGCTTCTAAAATATAACATAGGTCTATTTATTATAACATCGAACTAAACATGTATTACATATTCACATACCTTAGAAAACTGTTGTTGTATTATTCGACACGATTCTAAGTTTACACGGATTATGAATACAAAAAAAAAAATAATACTATTACTCAAATAGTTTTACACAGAGTAAGTAATGTAAATTTTGTGGATTTGAAGATTAGTTCCTTGGGGTAATTCATTACTCTTCTATTCAGACTGGGAAGGGGCAAATTGCCCAGAGCACCGTGATCTGAAAGATCTATTGCGCTAACCCAGTATTATGGAGATGACTCTACGGTGTTATGTAAGTTGTTGGTTGTTCTAGGTCCGAGACACTGGGTGGATTTCTCAACCGAAGTCTAAACCATCACCCCGGTTTCCAAATTTTTATTGTTTTCATAACACCTATAAAAATAACTGAAAATTCACAGACATTTTATGAAACGATAGACATAATTCAGACATTTGTTTTTGTAATTAACAGCCGTAGATTTTCGGTTTTTATGGTTGTTATGAAAACAATAAAAAAAAAAGGAAAACCGCAGTCGTGGTTTAGACTTTGGTTGAGAAATTCACCCATTCAGGTTTTACTACCATCACCATAAGTTATCGCTATTTGTTATGTGGGCTCCTTTTCACGAACGGGAACTACAATATTTTCCTTGTACCTTTCTGGACTTTTTGTTGTTCAGGCTCTGAGTCATGAGGAAGCACCCTGGTGGGCCTCCACTAAATCACCGTAACCACATATTTTCAACACCTGTGGGTTGCAAATCAAAATATTTTCCTAACTTGAGGAGAGGTGAAGGGTGATATGAAATGGATTATAGAGAAATTAAATGGCATGAAGGGGTGGGAAGGGAATGGAGAATGTTGTTGGGGTGAAATTCGGAAAACAGGAGAACCCCAACAAACCCCAAAAACACTCGGCGTTGTCCACCACCAATACTTTCTCCGGAACCGACAGGATTCGAACCTGAGATACAAGTCTGGGCAGCCGAGCGCTAGCCACGCATCCACCGAGACCGCTTCCACATGGCACATAAGGGACATTAAGTGGAACATTTCTTCTTGGGCATTTTCGATAAAATATAATAACATTAGGGTTAACTGTTTCCTATGTGAGATTTTTATGACACGAAATATATTTGTGACCTTCACTTATTTTCGCTAAATCTGACTTTGGCATAAAAAAGATTTCTCACGATTATTTCGTGTAAAAATCAGGGCATATACTCAAGTTAGTATTTATATATAAAAAATGAATGTGAGTCTGTCTGCCTGTCCTTTTTTTTTTACTCAAAAACTACTTGACCGATTTGAATTTTTTTTTCATCATTTAGAGATTTTTTCTGGCACAATTAACGTATATAACATATTACCTAAGTACTATTTAGCCGGGTCTATTTAATAAAAAGAAGGCACCAGTGCACTAAAAGAAAAGTAGCTTTATGGAGGTTTAAGTAGCTTGCGTTGCCTAAACCATAATAAATACACCAAATTAATGAACACAGAATTGAATATATAAAAAATTACAAAAAAAATTCCGCGACAGCATATGACTCTCTTTTACAGATAACTCATAATGACCATTTTTGTATTTCAGCTCATTGATGCCAAGAAGGATGGGATGAGTAGATTCCCGGGCAAGCAGTACCTCGTTAGCAATGGCGGGTATTCTTTTACGGATAAATAACAATAACTCCTATTTTATCTCTGAGCTCATTTATGTCAGGAAAGATCGGGATATAGTAGATTCCCGGGGCAAAGTTTTGTTTGACCAAAACTTGGCATGATCATGCAAGACTGACGACAAAACGTTACGTGTAGACCAGGCCTTAGATATAGTTTGAAATTGGTGCATTAAATAATTGGGTAGATGCATACGTCAGTAACAATTTAGATATAACAAATTAATACCTTTTGTGCAAAGAGAGGGCTACTTCATTTAATATAGAATGGAATTGTCATTCTTCTCCCATTGCTATTCACGGATTAAATATTATTAAGTCTACATTTAATTGTGTTGGATGTAGTTTGAAATTGGTGCATAAATAAATGTGGAAATACATTATTGTAATACTTTTAGATAAAACAAATAATATATTTTGTGCAAGGCGAGGTTACTTCATTCAATATCCATTTAACAGTTTATTTTGATGTCACTGTTATTCTCATGAAATCTTATTAGGCTTACATTGAATTCTGTTAGATGTAGTTTAAAATTGGTGCATAAATGTAACTTAAACTTCTTCTTCTTCTTCACTTCACGGGCTAGGCAAAAATTGCCTGTTCCGCCTCACAGTTGTTCTGTCCATCTTTTCACTGGCCTTCCTATATTCCTCGAACCTCTTTGCTTGTCTTAAACTTTTTTCAAAACTTTTAAACCATTTGTGACTTATAAGTTACATATGCGTCAATCAGTGTTTATGTGGGCTAACATAAGCGCCAACATAAAATAACTCGACAAATCTTAAATTACCCTAACGCCCCTTACTTTCAAAGTTGGTAATTCTGATTTAGTACTCACTAACAGTACGTTCAATTCATGCATCGCTGGGCACTGCTATCGTTTATCTATCAGTCTCGATCAGCTGCGTTTTAAATTGAGTTCAGTATTACTGTTTAAAAAAAGTGTGCCGTGCATAGTGGTTGAAGTTTACAAGTATCGAAAAATAAGTTACGCATAACGAATGAGTGATGGTGAAATATCGTGGAGGTGTACTTTAAAGATTGTTTCAAGTAGAATTGTAACTGACGATACAATGACACTTTTAAGCGAGCATGGAAATCATGAACATGAAACATTAGACGTTCACATACTGGAGAGCTATGTTTTATTAAATATTTGTAAGCGTTTAATTAAATTTGATTAATCTTGACAGATACACTGCTCAAAACAAATAGAGGAACACTTGTAATAAATTGAATAAGTAATTTTTTTTAAAGCTGTGATGCTGAAAGTTGGACAATACGTAACTTGAATTATTAATTTTATCACTGGATACAAATTTTAAAGATCCGTGCCTAAATACAGAGAAATTACCTCAAATAACAAATATACAGATTTTTTTTTATTTTGGAAGGCACTGGCCACTTCTAATTGGTAAGCTTCCTGATGTTGCTACAATGACGAATGTTGATATTGCCTTGTCTATTGAAGTATCTGACAAAATGAGGCATTTAAATGAGTTTGAAGTGTATCATGCTCTACATATTTTACGACAAGGCCAATCTCTGCGACAAGTGGCTAGAGAGCTTGGGGTTTCTCCTTCCGTGGTGTCCAGGTTACGCAACAGGCACAGAGAGACAGGTCAGTATTGTGGAAGACGTGGCCAGGGCCGTAAATTTAAAACAAGCCCCCAGGATGACAGATACGTTGTTCTTTCTGCTCTTCGACAGCGTACAAAAACTGCAAAAAAACCTGCAGAATGGCCTTCATATGGCTTCCGGAATCCGGGTTTCAGACCAAACCATAAGGAACAGATTAAGGAAAGAGAATATTCGTCCAAAAAGGCCCGTTAAAAAACCACGCTTAACAAATGGGCATAAGGCAGCAAGACGTACGTATGCTGAAAAACCATGGTGATTGGAACCTGAACCAGTGGGAGTCTGTGCTCTTCTCGGACGAATCCAGGTATCGTCTTACACGTTGTGATGGTCGATTGAGGGTGTGGGGACGGCCAGGAGAAAGATTTTCTGCATAGGCTGTACAGGAAATTGATAGATTCGGAGGAGGTTCCATAATGGTGTCGGCCGGAGTTATGTACAACAATCGTACGGACCTTGTACTTGTTCCCCAGCGACTGAATGCTGTCCGGTATATCGAGCACGTTCTGGAAGAGCCATGCAGTACCTGCTGCCATTGGAGTAGGCCTGGATTTCTGTTTATGCAGGATAAAGCCAGGGCACATTCTGCGGCTGTCACCAGGGATTTCCTGAGGAGGAATGAAATTGAGGTAATGGAGTGGCCAGCGGTCAGCCCAGACCTCAACCCTATTGAACACTTGTGGGATCTTCTAGACAGGAAGTCAGGAACCGACATCAAGCTCCACAAACTCTGCAGCAACTTGGAGATGCTCTGAAGGAGGAATGGGAGAATATCCCGCAAGAGGAAATCCAGAATCTTATTGGGAGCATGCCACGAAGGTGTCATCGAATGTCGTGGAGGCCATACACGATACTAACTCTATATAACGAGTGTTTAACTTTGAAAAATAAGCGCAAGATGCAATTGCTTACATAGCGGAAATATTTGAAAAGTTAATTGTCAGCGTTATTCATTTGTTTTTACTGACATGAGCAATAAATAAATAAATAAATAACCACAAATAATGTACTTTATTAATTTCATGTTTGTACCTTTATCCAATGAAAAAATATTTGCATATTTCATAGTGTTCCTCTAATTGTTTTGAGCAGTGTATTTGAATACAGTTAAACCACTTAATCATATAGATTTCTTCATTTATAACCTAACGGGCACATAACGTTTCACCTCTCCCGAGCTCTTGCTAGAGGCGCAATGCCATGTGCCCGTTAGGTTATAAATGAAGAACCCTATACATTGCCAATTTTATATATATATACATACTTTTTTATTTTGCTCTTTTTTTTACAGTGACGCCTTAAGCAAACTAATATTGGAGTTTTTGAAATGTTGTTATTGGCGCTAAGTTATCTTTTCTTCTTAAATTGGCACCTAAGATCGACAGCCGTTGTGACATGGAATGTTTGTCCTTACTTTCTTCTTCTTCTTCTTCTTCCGAATGCAGTATTGGGTGATGATGCCCATTCTGCGACTACAAAAACTGATCTTTCCATCTGTTGAAGGATCTTCCGAGGTCTCTTTTGCCGTTAGGGTTGAGGTGGTAAATCATCTTTGGTAAACGGGAATTTGACATTCTCTGGACGTGTCGGAACCATTTAATCTGATAGTCCTTACTTTAATCTTCAAAGTAAAATGTGCCGTTAAGGGATGTTCCACAATTAATTCGAAGAAATTTATTTGGTTATAGAGAAGTTTTGACAAGCAATCTGAGATAGGTAAATCCAGGTATCTGATGAAATAGTGATCCGTTAAAATTATTTACCCTTCCATATTCATAATTCAACATTAAAACGAAACACCCTATTGAATTGTATGGGACAGCTTCATATTTTAATAAGGGATTTATAAAGTCTAGATATTAAGAGAAGAGATAGAACATTTTCAAAATTCAACTTTAACATAATCTACTGCAAATTGGGAACAATCTTACAAATTATAATAATACTAAATTTTAAAATAAAGTTCTTAAACTCAATGCCAAAATAATATAGGCCTAATATAAAATATATTAACAACAAAGGTCAATTGTACGAAAAGTGGGTCTATTTTGCATTATTTCAATTTGTAATCTATTTAACTCACATTACAGCAGAAACTCGTCATGATGCATTCGCAGTTGAAGCACCGCCCTACATTTTTTTAACTCAGTTACACAATTTACAAGGACTACAATATTAAACAGAGAAGAATTTGAGCCTGATCTGGGAGATGTGCCTACGAAGTTCAATAATACACCGATATATTGAAAAGTTAGGGATTTTGGTATCAAATCCCTGTTCAGGTATAAGTGGTTTCCTTCTAGTTGTGTTAAATGTAAACAAATTTAACATCAAATATTCTAGATATTTTTTGTCTGGGAATCTGGTTTCCATATATTAAATTATCTGTATGCATCTCCTTTATAACTAAATACTTTTTTTCGTATAATAACTTTAACACTCTGTATAATATTGGCTTTAAGTGCAATATTAGTTTCTGATTCTCTCAACCTGGAGCCGCTACTTAGTGTGGTTACCCTCATGATGCTGGGTGCGCAACGGTCTTATACTATGGGAAATTTTCTCTCCCCAAGATTCGAACCAGCGCAAGTCCCGTAGTTCTGCACCAAAGCTTTAGGCCTTAAACCGTTCAGCCTTGGCGCCGGACATTCATATGATTAATTATGCGAACATTAAACCTGTCTTTTCATTGGACAGTTTTACATCACAAATTTATGTGATATTAAATATAACCAAAGAATTGCAGAAAGAAACTCTAAACCGCGACAAAGGTTTTGTAACTTTTTATTGTTTCCATAACAATTAAAACATTGGAAAATGTGGTCGTGCTTAAACTCGGTTTTGTGCGATAGTGGGTTTTGTCGGACTTACAGTAATGACGACTATGATTGAAAGTTCAACTTCCTACATTTCGGGATTGCCAACCTAAATAACTACACTGTAATATTACATATTGCAAACCACGTGTGGGAAGTGAAACCCTCTATGTATACTACGTACAATGTATACTAAAATATACCCAAAAGGGAGTGTTAATATACATTATACCAAACAAATCACTGCATTTTAATTTGAAACAATATAAAACAATAAATACACACTTGCTGCTATTTTTATCACCGATTGGAGGCACGGCCTGCTGTACTTTCAACTAATAACCATTGCCCACACTGTTAACGTTAGTCAGCTATTTATAATGAACGCAAATATTTCCAACAAAGATGTTATTATTATATTTATATTTATTATTTTGAAAACACCATGCCGCAAAAACAAATGTACAACGCACGTTTGTCAAGTGTTTTACAGGATCTCGGAAATTAAAAACCTCGCTATCGCTCGGCGTTTAAACATTTTCCACGCTTCTGTAAAAACCACTTCCAAACCTCGCATCGTAATATACTATTATTAAATCGCCTGAATGTAACCTTTAAGCTCATTTTTGTAAACTGATTTTGCATTTGCAATTTTTTGCAAATTCCTACCCAAGTACTAATACTTCTTGAAATTGACATATTTTTTTTTAATTTCCGCGTGTTTCATTGAACTCAAATCAACAATTTCTCAGATACACAAATTCCGGTGTTATTTTATTATTTGTAATCAGATAAAAAGTTATTTCGTTTCACATTACATGACCAACAACAGAGCTAAAATGTTAAATTATAATTTTTTAATATTAAAAATAGCATTTTTATAATAAATTCTAATTAGAGCAATGCCATTATTACATGCACATGAACATTTTTTCCCACGTCGATAAGCTCATATGTGCTGTAACGCTCATTCAGTTTTTTTTATTTACAGTTGGCATTTTGTCAACTTTCTTTATTTTCCAATACTTTTTAGTGACGTTTTCTTTGACAAAATGTACACTTGTGTAACATGTAGACAATGTACCCAATTAAAAGCGTCAACATGTTTCAACAGCGAAGCTGTCATTTTCAAGACTAAACTTTGAGTCAATATTTAGTCTTGAAAATGGCAGCTTCGCAGTTGAAACATGTTGACTCTTTTAAGTTTTAGTTAGTGAATTGGGTAGATTGACTAAATGTTTTACGATTTTATCACCAAGAAGATCATTAGTTTATTAAATATACACTTGTGATACCCTTCACATGCTTTTGAACATTCCATTAACGAAATTTAACCTTCCATCTTACATGTACATTTATGTGTCATGCGCCAGTGGCTCGACTGTCACACACATACTCTTTGACCACACAGGACTTGGAAAGCTTCCCCAAATGAGTGATCAGCTTAACGTCAAGGCCTCCTCCAAGACAACCCAACATTAAGACGAAACACCATTCACACACATTCATACTAAACATGACGAATATGATAATGATGGCCATATGACGTTCAGGGACCGTTTGGGCCTTAAACCTTCCTGATATTTGTCTGACAGGTGTGGAAAAACCCCGAAAAAAGAACCATCACCCAGGAAACTGGTCCGACTGGGGTTCGAACCCGGGCCCGCTGCGTACGTGGCAATGACGCTTCTCCGAGACCAAAGCGGTGGACCGCTTTTGAACATAAGCGTGAAAATATTTTGCTTCAGGAATAACAACTCTCCTAGGCTTAACATCATCGCTTGATACAGAACACTTTAAATTCCAACGATCCTATAGACAGTTTCTTCACTATGGTCGCTGCAGGAAAAAAAATTCCAATCTGCTTTTAAAATATGATTATTCTCCATGAAACATTTATTGGATAGTACAAGTATGTTCCTAAACTCCCTGTACAGTTATTAAATTTCAGACGATGGTTGAATTGTCTCTTGAATTTCCTTTCTATTTTTTTCTAACAGCTTCTTGCTTGTAGCAGAAATAACTGCACTAATTAATTTTATTATTAAACATGATTATTAAATATGTAGTTACACTTTCCAAAAAAAGGTTTCGTGAGAAACTTCTACTAAACCTGTCACGCTCGAGTATATAAAAAGACATTTCTGTCCATTGTATATCAAGTTTTCTTTGAAGATGGACACATGTAAGTTAAATTGTTTTACAGCCGTTACTAACTCTTTCTCTAATAATACGGTCTCAGCTGGAGACGAAACGTCCCTTGTCCGGCTCTGGAAGTCATCCTTCCAGAGAGATAAATGACGGTCAGTCTTCTGTGTCGAAGACCAGTAGACCGCCTGTCGAGATGGCGACAGTAGCCAAATCTATGTCCATTTGTTTTCAGTAAATAATGACCGATCCGGCGTCATTATCTAACTTCTCACCAGCCGTGTGAAAAACACACCCTGGAAATACATGGACCAATGATTGTCCCGAGAGTCTGGTTTAACTATAATGGGAACCATAATGCCCAATCAGAGTCCATAAGTAAATATTATTCTGCGAGTAAGGCGTTTTTTTATATATATGTTAATTATATGTTCAGCCAATGAAAATATTGGTTTTGTAAATTTTATTTGTAAGATGGAGTTGGATATATTCCGAATATCGTGAAAGTAGTCTACTCCGGGAAGGATTCCCGAGAGGAGCAAAATTAACATAAGACTCACACGCAGGATTAATTGTTTGAGTTCCGCGGCAGTGCCGACTCGTATATTTCGCCGGTCGCAGGCAAGCGACCGATTATACACACTAAATGTGTTAGGCCAACTACGGCAAGTTTTAAAAGTTAATTTTAAAAGCATTAGTGTGCTGGTGTTATATCACACTTTAGGTCGAGTGAAGACCGGTAATTATCAGTGTTTCAAAACGCGATAGATTCGCCAAAATATTAATAAAATTGGTCCGGTGTCGACCGCTATTCGCACTTGTACTATTCCGAAATGGAAAATACCGGGATATATCCAAATAAATCCAATGTTCTGGAATTGGAACTGTAACAGTGGATCGCCTTGTGCTATATGTTAATTAATAAATATATATATTTGACATCGGTGTTGTCTTGGTAAGCCTCCTGATTGTACTCAGTGTCCTTAGTTCGCTCCTCGCCTTATTCCACGGTGAAAATCCACAACCCTGAGATATATAGTATTTGCCTTGCCCAGGCCTACCCTCTTCGTCCCGTTATATGCTATTACCTTCACTTTTAATCACTTGCCTTTGTCTAATTCATTTTCTTTTCTAAATTTTGCCTCCATTTTCTTGGATGGATTTTAATTGTTCTCGCCATTTTGCCATTCGCTTGTGTCCAGGTGTAATTGGAGCCATTTTTTAAATAAATGGAAAGTGTGTTTTAGATTAGAACAAACAGCATTGCAAAGGGGCTTAACTAATATTATTTGTAGGTTATGTTGGTACATTTATTTTTAATATTTACCGAAAACTCTCTCTGAAATACTATCTAGCACCCGATACGAAAAAAAGAATGTAACACCCGTTAGAGCAAATTATCTGATAATCCTAAAATATCTTTATAACTGTGAGGTATTACGACACATGTTTCCTAACTTTCCTGAAAATTTAATAATCTACTCTCATAAATATGAATTTATATATAATCTTTTTCTCTTATCTATAACGGGTGTTACAGTCACGTCTTATTTAAAAAAAAAACTTCAAATTATCTTTAGATTGTTTAATTCCATACCTCTAAATTAACATGTAAAACATTCTTCACAATTTTCTCAAGCTTTCTGTGAAAGGGAAATACGACTTGTGAGGAATTAAACATAAATACAGCCAACATAATTCAATTAAACTTAATTTTACTGGATTACAAATGGGGCAAAGAGCAAATTTCGTACAAAATAAGTAAAAAATAACACATATAAACCTGAAAGAACTTTTACTTCTAAAACTCCCATATTTCAGCAATGTACATATTCAGCATTTTCATTCATTTAATACAATTTGAGTATCAGTTATCAGATTCAGTTTAAGCTGAATGCCTCATATCATTAAAATTGGTCACAGAAATAGTTCGTTATAATTAAAAATGGTATGAAATAATTCATTATGTAACTCAAATTGACACAAGTATAATTCGTCGTTTGAATAAAATTAGCCACATAAATTCATCATAAAATTAAATTTGGTCAGGTATAATTCCTCATAAGGGTCTAATTAAAATTGGCCAGAGTTAGTTCGTCTTATAATTAAAATTGGTCACAGAGCTAATTCCTGTTAAACTTAGAGAAAATACGAATACATTATTAAAGTTGTTAAAACATAATTAACTCATGTAATTAAATTCAGTAAAAGACAATTGGTTAGGCTATAACTGAAACTTGGTAAAAAATGCATTCATGTCATAAGAATTGCTCAGAGTTAATTAGTTAATTAGTCAAATAATTAAAATTCGTCAGAGATAATTCGACATATTAAAATTGGTCAGAGATAATAGTCATATAAATAAAATTAGTCAGAGATAATTCGACACATGATTAAAATTGGTCAGAAATAATTAGTCATATAATTAAAATTCGTCAGAGATAATTCGACATATTATTAAAATTGTTCAGAGATAATTCGACATATTATTAAAATTAAAATTGGTCAGAGATAATTCGACATATTAAAATTGGTCAGAGATATTTCGACATATTAAAATTGGTCAGAGATAATTAATCATATAATTAAAATTCGTCAGAGACAATTCGACATATTATTAAAATTGGTCAGTGATAATTCGTCATATAATTAAAATTCGTCAGTGGTAATTCGTCATATTATTAAAATTGGTCAGTGATAATTTGTCATATAATTAAAATTCGTCGGAGATAATTGGACATATTATTAAAATTCATCAGATGTAATTCGACGTATTATTAAAATTGGTCAGAGATAATTCGACGTATTATTAAAATTGGTGAGAGATAATTAATCATATAATTAAAATTGGTCACAGAGACAATTCGTTATAATTAAAATTGATGAAGAAATAATTAGACATAATTAATGTTTGTCAGAGAAAATTTGTCAAATACCGGTATAGTAATTAAAATTAATATTAAAAGAATCCGGCTATGTGGCCTTGGTCTATAACGGGTGTTTCTTCCAGACATTTCTCCCTCAACTGCGGTGGGCATCTTCAGTGGCGAGTGCATCTAGGTGGTGTTCCCCTATCGTTCCAGTCGAGTCTACGACAGGGGAACACCATCTAGAAGCACTCGCCACTGAACATGCCCACCGCAGTTGAGGGAGAAACATCTGCAAGAAACACCAGTCATAGACCACAGCCACATAACCCGGAATCTTTTAAGATTATGATTAACGGCCGTGAAAGCCTGCATTCAACAAGTAATTGCAATATTGGTCAGAGATAATTCGTCTTGTAGTTAAAATTGGTCACAGTAACAATGCAAGTTTTAATTAAAATTGGCCACAAAGAAAATTAAACTTAGTCAAGGAACAAAATAAAAATTAAAGCTTTAACAAGGCTCGAAATCACAATCTCCAAATTATTATTAATCAAGCGCATTACCACTACATGACTCATCCTTTAACACCAAACTTTAAAACTGCTTCAACTCTGGTCGTCAACAAGCGCATGCAATGTAAACAGTATCGTGATACGAACTGTTACTTACAATACCTATATTCATTGTTCTGGAGTGTAGTCACTTTCATTTTTTGTCAACTGTACACTTAAAAAAAAAAAGAATGAGCGGACTGTTGATCTCAAACGTTTTAACGCGCGATTCACACGAGTAAACTAATTGCACAGCAGAGTTACAATACTTTCCCTTTGCTCCAATGAAAATCATTCTTTTATGCACAACAAACCAGCAAACGTTGAGCTCAGTGCCTTATGGCTTGTTCGTATGTAAAAGGTTACAGGTCCGATTCCGATGACTTGTTTTTAATTGTTACAATGGTTTCTATTTAATCTATCTGTCCACTATTAAATAAAAAATGAACCAACTATTTGAAAGCATTACTATTTTATTAGTAGAATTAGAAATACAGAAATTAGAAAATGGATGAATGCAGAAAGAAATATAATGGATGAGATTGAACACAGAAGGCTAATTTGTTATGGACACGTAAGAAGAATGCAGGATAGAATATACCAAATGCCGTCTTTACATGGAACATTGAAAGAAGGAGCAGGAAAGGAAGTCCAAGAACAGCCTGGAAGAATAACATTCAGAATTCAAAGAGGAAATTCGGTGTAACGGATGAAGACACAGAGGACAGAGAATGATGGAGAATTTTAATTACGGGAAATTTGTGAATGTGTATTATAAACTGATGTTCTATAAGTCCGTAGTCATTTATGTATTTTTAAAAACTCATGTTAATTATTAAGATTGGTTGGCGAAAACCCTCAATGGTGAGGAAATTTCTCAAAATAAAAACTTATTATTATTATTATTATTATTATTATTATTATTATTATTATTATTATTATTGTCCGTCATCTATGGGCTACTATTAGGTTGGACTTGACCTGTATGTATAAACTACACATTTTAATTGAAGGGTGATACTTTTTCATCACTAATATGTAATAAATAAATAAATATACATAAAAAATAATAGTTTAAAAAAACTAAAACAACACGCTTTATTAGAAAACCGAACTAAAAAATGAAAAATAATTTTAATTTCCAATACGCTTGGGATAAAATTAAAGTGGTCAACAAAAAAAAATCATCTCCAACACATCTAGAATAAAACTAGGGTTATCAACAAAGAGAAAATAATTTTACCATCAAAAGCGTGGGGTGCTCTACATCAATTAATATATTTGTTGATAAACAGATAATGGTAAAAGTAAAGTCTCTAAGAAGTAAATGTAAAAATCATAAAAAGCACCCCACGCTTTTGATGGTAAAATTATTTTGGGCTCAACTGCACATCTACTAGCGCTTAATTTTTCAGTTATATTGTTGTAAACTATAGCTCTTCTTCTGTATTTACTAACATTATTTAATATTTTAAACTTTTTCAAACAATTGTACAACATTATTAGACAATTTTGAAGTATTTATTTAAATACGCAAATCACAATATTATGACATTGTTAGACAATATTGTGATGCTAACTGCTATTTTCTCCACAGAGTATATTATTTAGTCTATGAATTCTTTATCGCTGTTTAGGGTTATCGCTGGTTGAATCAGCGTTAGAGAGTGATAGGTAAGTATACGCCCATTTTTAATAAACGTTTCGTAATTTTAATATTATTAATGTATTTTTTTAAACATAGATTTGGGGATTCATTGCAAATATTGGCCATTTAAATTTCATAGCGACGGATAGTAATCGAGGATGATAATCGATATGTGATTCGATTGTGGGTTATCGCTGGCTCTATAAACTGGCGCATGCGTACTGTTGTTCTATAGGACTTTCACGCTAGTTTAAGTGCAGTTTTTCCTTATTTTGTTTTTGTTGATAACTCTAGTTTTATTCTTGATGTGTTGGAGATGATTTTTTTTGTAGACCACTTTAATTTTATCCCAAGCGTGTTGGAAATTAAAATTATTTTTACACGCTTTATATTAGCTTGACCTGTATCTATCTATCTATCTATGTAACGGAATCTTTCAACGCGATTTTCACCCACTTAAAATCATCGGATCGACTTGAAACTTTGTATACTTGTAGAGGACCCGTGACAATACAATAATTTCATATTTATTTTCTAAAATCCTGGCCATAATCATCAGAAAATAAAAAAAAGTGTTTTTGTATCAATGTAACGGAATCTTTCAACGCGATTTTCACCCACTTAGAAACATTGGATTGACTTGAAACTTTGTATACTTGTAGAGGACCCGTGACAATATAATAATTTCATATTTATTTTCTAAAATCCTGATCATAATCATCAGAAAATCAAAAAACGTGTTTTTGTATCAATGTAACGGAATTTTTCAACGCGATTTTCACCCACCTAGAAACATTCGATCGACTTGAAACTTTGTATACGTGTAGAGAACCCGTGACAATACAATAATTTCAGCTTTTGTTTCCAAAATCCTGGCCAGAATCATCCGAAAATTAAAAAAATGAAAACTGGTATAATAGGTTGCGGACTAATCGAGTTTTTGGTCAATCGTTGTATGAGCTCAGTTGGTAGAGCAGTGAACTCTTAGTGGTACACAATTTCAGTAATCCATACATCGCTGGTTCAAATCCGGCTGGGATGGTTTTTTTTATAGAAGAGTATTACTTTTAGCTCATACTACAATAGCATCGAATTTAAAGATATTTACATTTTTATCTTATTCTGTAAAATATTGAAACTAAAAAATAAAAAATAAATAATAGTTTTAAAAAACTAAAAGAACACGCTTTATTAGAAAGCTGAAAAAATAAAAAATAATTTTAATTTCCATTACGCTTGGGATAAAATAAAGTGGTCAACAAAAAAATCATCTTCAACACACATAGAATAAAATTAGAGTTATCAACAAAAAGAAAATAATTTTACCATCAAAAGCGTGGGGTGATTTTTATGATTTTTACAATTTCTTCTTAGAGAGCTTACTTTTACCAATATCTGTTTATTATCAAATATATTAATTGATATAGAGCACCCCACGCTTTTGATGTTAAAATTATTTTCTTTTTGTTGATAACTCTAATTTTATTCTATATGTGTTGGAGATGATTTTTTTGTTGACCACTTTATTTTATCCCAAGCGTATTGGAAATTAAAATTATTTTTCATTTTTGAGTTCGGTTTTCTAATAAAGCGTGTTCTTTTAGTTTTTTAAAACTATTATTTATTCATTTTTTAGTTCGGTTTTGTAATAAAGCGTGTTGTTTTAGTTTTTTAAAACAATTATATATTTTTTATTTTTTAGTTTTAATATTTTGCAGAATAAGATAAAAATGTAAATATCTTTAAATTCGATAGAATTGTAGTATGAGCTAAAAGTAATACTCTTCTAAAAAATCCTCCCAGTCGGATTTGAACCAGCGATCTATGGATTACTGAAATTATATACCACTAGAGTTCACCGCTCTACCAACTGAGCTCTTACAACGATTGACTAAAACGTCGACAAGTCCGCAACCTATTATACCAGTTTTCATTTTTTTTCTGATGATTCTGGCCAGGATTTTAAAAACAAAATATGAAATTTTTATATTGTCACGGGCCCTTTACAAGCATACAAAGTTTCAGTCGATCCAATGTTTCTAAGTGGGTGGAAATCGTATTCAAAGATTCCGTTACATAGATACAGAGACACTTTCTTTGATTTTCTGATGATTCTGGCCAGGATTTTAGAAAATAAATATGAAATTATTGTATTATTACGGGTCCTTTACAAGTATACAAAGTTTCAAGTCGATCCAATGTTTCTAAGTGGGTGAAAATCACGTTGAAAAATTCCGTTACAAACATAGATAGATAGATAGATAGATACAGGTGAAGCTAATATAAAGCGTGTAATTATGAAACTATATTATCTTTCATTACATACATTTATAGCATTATTATTAAAACATGGTACTACACTACTATATACCGGTAGCTAAATAGTGTTATAGAGTTTACGAAGGCAGGAATATTACTTAAAATAGTGTAGAGTGGACGTAGATTACGTGGCTGGAATTAAATATTATAGAATTAATTTTGCGGAAATAAAAATAAATAACAAAAAATAATAATTGTCGTGGGAATTCAACCCTCGTTCTCATACATATTTCATTTTTTCGTAATTGGTTAAACGATCTGCGCTACTCGAACATCGGATACTAGCCATATAAATCCTGGTTGTCTTGTTTACATTTACCATGCACGAGAGTTGAACTTTATTTGAAATGTCGCAATTTGAGTAATGTTTTATACATCGAACGCTTGTAAATATCTAGAAACGTGTCTCCTTAACTGCTCTTTAACTATGTATGACGATTAAAACCAAATACAACATATTTAACCAAGCGTTACCTCGTGAACCACAACTTTAACTCTTCGAGCATGCGCAGTGGATCATAGCAGGGACTGCGTTTTGAATCCGCTCATTTTGTATTTATTTTATTTGGTTAAGTGTGCATCAATCGATACAGATCATTGCAACAAATTCGTTCAATCATAGTTTCATATTGTGGATAAATCATCTTTCTTCCTTTTGCTCGATTCGGGGGCCATAATTGGGCTAAACTGCTAATACCTCTCCTAGCTTAGAGACATTCTTAAACTGCACATACCGAATACTATTTAGGATACAATGGAATTTAGTTACAATTGTGTAAGCCCCTAAGTTAAAAGCTATGAATAAGTACTTCTTCCTTCTAAAATTAAATAACAAAATTTGTCCGTGTATATCAACCAATGATACACATTTTGAATTGCAGACACATGAACCACTGAGAAGTTTGTGAAATAGGCCTATAATCTGTTGCTATTTATGACGCCATTTTATATATCAGTATAATTAACGAAAATAATAAGAGGCTTAGGCCTGTATTACTTATATCATAAGCATATTGATCTTGTCACATAAAATTACTTTAAAATTAATGCTTTATCGTGTGTTTATCATCGAAAGAATGATAGATAAGGAACTACCGGAACGTAAATTTCTCTACTCAGGCATTTTTTCCCCGTAATGTAGTCTTTTGTCTATTGGTTTAAATTTTCTTCGTGTTTATATAACAATATGTATCTTTCATCCGTTGTTTTCCTAAACTTTAGAGGTAGTGGGGGTAAAAGGAAAACGTACGAAGTTCAGTAAATACAAATTCCCATGTAAATAATTTTACTGTCCATTAGAGATCAACATTTGTCCAGTTTATCTTTGGTCTGATATAGCTAACATTTTCAGAATTTTTCATGTTACTTACACCCTATTTTTCTAAATTAAGTTAATTAAATACTTACCGCGTCTTTGTCTTCGGCGCCTGGTGTTAGCTCTATTTCTATTATTCCTATTTCTATTATTTACGACACTGTTACAGTTATTGTCCTCAACGATGTTTACAGAGGAGAATTCTAAGATCTTCATCATGACACAGAAAAATACTACCAACATTACGAAATAAAAAATAAACGTCGAATACCTTCTTCTAATTTACATTTTTCTAAATACATTTTTTTCATTCTATAAATGTGCTATTCTAATAACTCCACCAAAAGGTCCTCTGCCGCTACATTTTTTACATTGGCGAAAATCAGCTAAAAGTTTTCGATAGCAATACAGTTCTTCTTCTTCTTCTTCTCGTGTAATAGTTTCAAAACCCCTTTTCAATATATAATTTCACCTTTTCAAAGGAGAAGGTTTCTGAAGATTAAGAGTTCAGTCTATTTGTTTGGGAACTTGGGTCTATCGCGACATTGAACAAACAAGTCACCCCACTTTTTCTTTTTACATATCACCAGATGTCCGCACTTGAATAATTACTTCTTCAAATATTAGCTTCTTTCACAAGTAATATTAAAATAAATTCATAAATATACGAAAGTAAAAGAGATATTTTGAAACTGTTTGTATTTACATTTCACAATATGAATGCGCAGTCTTATCAAGACTATAAGCGTTATCGGATTCAATATACACGGCTCGCCAGACCCACAGGCTGTGAATTACTGACTGACTCACAAACTGAAACTTTTGCACTCGGCACGCTCTGCGTTGGCTTCTTTCGTCTCATCTGTTGGTCTGCTACAGACAGGGGTGATACACATCTGTACTATGTCAAATAACAACAGCAAATGAAAGGGTTCTGATGATTCTTTAGATCGTAAAACCATTACACTTCGTATCTTCCATATAACTATACTACTTCACTGAAAATAATAGTTAATACTTTATTATATGCTGTAGTGTAGGCCTACATCTTAAATTATTTTTATATTAAACAAAATTAGGCACTAAATTTGAGGATGTTATAATTAAATACAATCTATGAACAATCATTTAAAATGACTATTTTACTCATATATCAATAATCGTCTCTCTTCCTGTTGATAATCGTGCCTCCTCCTATCGATAATTGTGCCTCTTCTTGTTCATAATGAGAAATATCTCCGCAAATTAACTTCTTTGACAAGGATATCGATTCAACAATAATCGATCGATATGGTATAGCCAGAGGATAACAACTTCAAAAATGACCAGAAAAGGAAAGGTTAGTTCTGTTACTCTAAAACAAATTATTAAATGTTGTATAGTGATCATACAATCATCTGTTATTGATTTTTCAAACCCAAAGAGATTTAACAAGTAAATATATGCTATTTATAACTATACAGCCGGCTTAGAAATCGCTCGGAAGTAAGATTGGAATACATAACCTCATATTTGGTAAATATTAAACATTATAATTGTTTTTAGCTTCTAATGTTGGATTCTTCGCTAAATAGTCACTCCAAATCATACGCGAGGTTGAGTTTTCATTAGACAAAATCACTCGCGATTTTGTCGCTCGTGATTTTTTAGAAAAACATAACCTCTTTTTAGATTACTGTTGATAATCCAAAATTAATATTTAATTAGCGATACATATGTGCTTAGAGGAAAATTTACATTCGCTAGAACTAACGTGATCAGACAAAATTAAGTAATATCTCATGATGGAACTAATAGTTCTACAAAAATCTGATATGTGGAATTACTTAAAATGTTTTTTATGATACCTTAAATACAAAGCAATAATATACTCCACGGCGCTACAGGCCTTGAAGGCCTTTGGGTACAATCCGGCTGCTGGCCTCACATCCACATATGTTAATCACAGAGTTGGTTGATCATATCCAGCCACTATAAGGATCAGAATGTCGTATTCTTCTAACTGCTATAGCTGGTTTACTCTGTCTGGAGCCACTACTTGTTCTTCGTGATGTTCGGTGGACATGGTCCCATATTGATGAAATTCCATGAGAAATTTATATCCAATGGGGACTCGAACAAAGGAAGTCCCGCAGCTCTGCACTAAGGCATGATGCCTTAAGATATTTCGGATACGGCACTGGCCAATAATAATAATTATCTATGATGGTGTAGCCCATTGTTGAGCCATAGCCTCTCCTTTGTAAGGAGTTACTAGACCAATACATCTTTAGTTACCTTATTTGCTCATATGTGTCATGGATGGCATGCGCTCAACACACCAACCCAATGAGACATCTAACAGGCAACTAATGTACGTATTACTAGAACGTAGAGGTCGGTAAATTTTGCTAAGAGACCTTTTTAATCACGCTTACGATTCTTTTACGAGCCTGAAAATCTTCAGACTCCGGGCCGACGGCTTAAGTCTCTCCCGGAGGACTTACTCCTTGGATTTTTCCGTCCTAAAAAACTAATAATAATAATAATAATAATAATAATAATAATAATAATAATAATAAAGTGGCAGAGATTATGCCTTAAGGTTTAAATAATAACTATATTATTATTAACAATAATAATGCCATACGGGCTTCTTTTTCACTCAACCAGTAACAAAATGTGAGAGAACAATTACATATTATATATAAATATAAACATAGTTTTATACAAATTAATTAAAATTAATCAAATCATTTTAATTAGAGAAATTTTAAAGAACAGAAGTCATCAATCTACTATGAGACAAATTACAAAATAAATATATTAAAATTTATTTTAGTGAAGCTAATGTACAGCAGCCCTTAAATTTTTATGGTAGAAGATTCTAGAGTCAAACAGTGGTCACGGTATAGAGATCAAAGTAATGGAAGGATGTACGTAACGTGGGATGTCAGTGCGATCGTATACTCAAATTGTAATTAAAAGATAATACATGAAAGCGAGAAGGTAAGAAGCTTGGCATAGAGGCAGGCATAATGTGAATATAGAGTTGCAGTTTAATATTATATCGATAAAAAATAATCAGTGGTTTCTCGTCGAATCAGACACTGTCTCGATGTACGCATTACAAGCGAGCGCGCTGCCACGAATGGGATCTCAGGTTTGAATCCTAGCTGTTCCGGAGGGATATTAATGGTGGATCACACCGGGAACTTTGGTGTTTTTCTCCAGGTTCTCCCTTTTCCCAAATTTCATTCCACCAACACTCTTCACCCATCTTCCCTCCCATATCGTGTAATTTCATCTCCATTCATTCACTTCATACCACCTTTCACCTCATCTCATATTAGGTAAAAAAATATAATGTGGTTTCAAACTACAAGTGTATAAAATATATGTTTATGGTGATCTAATGGGGCACACTCGTGTACTTCCTCATGACCCCAAGTCTGTGTGTCAACTTAGAGCAGAATAGGCCCAAATGGAGAGAGAATTAGGAGAAATGAAGAATCTTGACAGCTAGACACAAAACCTCAATTCTGAGATGGTATTAGAAAATACTTCAATGGATTAGTCATGTGGTAAGAACAATGAGCAGTTAAAGTTTTATAGGCGCACTTTGGAGAAAGGAAGATGATCGAGAGGGCGATGTACATGCAGATGTGTCACTACACTTCTGGCATTAAGGAATTAGAAGACGGTGGCCAGGAACAGAGAAGAATGGAGGAGGATTGAGCAGACTAGGGCCCGACTCGGGTGTAGAACCATAAGATGAATTGATTGAAAGAACCTCAAGTACAAAATAAGAGACCCATGAGCAATATTGTTTTGTACTTTTCGTATCTAAAACCTAGTAACCTGAAATGTTAGAGGCGACTTAAATAAAACAATACCTACAAACAAGATTATCGGAAAAGAGGCATCACTGTGGATGCTACAGTCCATAAAAGAATGCGTTGTTTTTCGATAATATTTGATTGACAAATCATATCTAGCAATCACGTGGAATAAAGTACTTCACTCTCGTGTTGCGGTTGAGGGAAATCCTTGGAGACATCAACCAGGATACTGATCAGGAAACCCGTTCTGTGGGAACTGAAAAGGAAAGACGTTTCTTTGTGATACATGATAACTGAAGTTCTACATAGTAAGTACGGTCGACCCGCCATTATGTGCTTTTCACGATATATCGAATATTAAGACTTAGGTTTCTCATTTTGTAAACTCGCCAGGATGCGAGAATTTATGATAATCATGTGACTAAATGTTAGGTATCTTATCTTCTGACATTTCGAAGTAGTAGATCGGCAAAAGAAAATCTCACAAAGCGGAATCACTCATGTTTTAGAACGGATAATAAATTGTAAAATGCAGGCTTTCACGGCCGGAAATCACATTAGAAGATTTCGTGGTGTTATGGCCCACGATCTTATAGTCCAAAATCTTCTAATACCAGGAAAGTAAATTATTTGATTTATATTTACAAAGAGTTCCTATTCTATTAAAATTCTAGGCTACTTTGCAATGAATAGCATTCCAGCTCCATTGCGAAATAGTGCATCATTAGGTTAGATTTAGTTTAGATTAGTATAGGTGGGTTTGTGTTTTAAGACCCTAACATGGCAACTTTATTTTTGTTTTTTTGTATTACCCATATCTACTTTATGGAATGAATAAGATGAAATCTACTCTACGTGACATGTAGTCTGTTATGATGTTCCTAGATCTACACGCATCAAGCAATCACACATATGACGACACATACCGCCATATATTTGGGCTGGAGCCAAAGCCTCCAGGAAGGGCAACAATCCTTTCTTTGGCTCTATTCTGCCCTACACACGCAAGGAGTTATGAGGAAATACATGCCTGGGTCCTTTTAGATCACGCAAACACATATTTTAAACTTCTATGGTTTGCTACCCCACATTTTTTTTACCTATTCCCGGATAAGGTGAAAGAAATGAAATTAACGAATGAAGATGAAACGACACGATCGGGAAAGAAGAGGTAGGAGTGGAAAATATTAGTGGCATCAAATTCGGGAAATGGGAGAACCCGTATGGCCCACCACTAATACCTCTCTGGAACCTCCAGGTTTCGAACCTGAGATGCCAGTCGATGCAGCCTCGCTCGCTAGTCACGCGTCCACCGAGACGGCTAGTGCATTATTACTATGAACCTCTTTTGAAGATACAATCATGTTCTAAAAAGTACATTACGCACTGTAACACTGTATACAGAATAAAACTAAATATGTGGTAACATATAGAAATACATTATATAATGGAAATAGACAATGAGAGAAATTTTGAGGAAGTAGCTGAATTCAAATACTAGGAAAAATAATCACAAATAGGAATGAGATGCACAAAGACATTAAACATAGGCTCAATTCTGGAAATTCGTGTTATTATGCATTACAGAGACTCTTGACTTCCCAACTCCTATAAAAAAAAGTTAAACTGAAAATATATAAAACTATTATTCTACCAGTTATATTATATGGATGCGGAACATGGACTCTTATTTTAAGGGAGGAAAGGAGATAACGAGTTTTTGAGAATAAAGTTCTTAGGAAAATTTTTGGACCAAAGAGAGATGAACAGACAGGTGAATGGAGAAGACTATTAACAATGAGTTACATGATCTTTATAGAAAGCCAGATATTATAAGAACAGTCAAGTCTCGTAGACTGCGATGGGCAGGACATGTGGTACGAATGGGGAATGGAAAACGTGCAAGGAAGCTTCTTGTAGGAAAACCAGAAGGAAAACGCCCAGTTGGTAGACCAAGGATGGGGTGGGAGAATAACATTAACTATGATTTGAGGGAAGTAGATTATACAGGGAATGATTGAAAAATATTAGTTCAGAATAGGGATGTATGGAGAGCTTATGTCCGCGCGGCCATGAACCTAGGGTTCGATAATGCCAGTGAGTTAGTTAATACTGCATACAGAATGAAAGTTATACGTATTCTACCCTTGTAAATAATCTATTTACAAATTAATGTTGATTGTTTACTACGGAATAGTATTTTTTATTTAATTATTGTTTATATAAATGCTTTACCGTTTAATCCTTGCCTCTGGTCCCGAGGGTCGCGGGTTCAAACCCGGCCGGGGTCGATAGATCTTTTTAGGATGGGAGAATCCATTGAACAAGTCCTCCAGGAGGGACTTTAAGGCGTGGGCCCTGAGTCTGAAGATTTTCAGGCTCTTAAAAGATCCTTAAGCCTGAATAAAATACCTGTAAGCAAATTTACCAACCTCAACATCCTAGTATTGTCTGTCCAACGGATCTGTGCCCCCGTAAGATATGCGAACTAAAGTCTACTTCGTTTTCTGCCTCGGCAAATTATTTCCCTTCCTGTCTTCATATCTCTATCTTTCACTTGCACTCCAATGTTATCAACTGTAGCAGAAATAACTGTACTAATTAATTTTATTATTAAGAAAAAAAGGTTTCGCGAGAATCTTTTACTGAAACTGTTACGCTTGAGGAAATAATAAGAAGACATTTCTGTCTTTGTATCTCAAGTCTTGAAGATGGACAGATGTTAGTTTAAATGGTTTT
Organism: Diploptera punctata; assembly: GCA_030220185.1. Classification (NCBI taxonomy): domain Eukaryota; kingdom Metazoa; phylum Arthropoda; class Insecta; order Blattodea; family Blaberidae; genus Diploptera; species Diploptera punctata. The sequence continues at coordinate 122,501 of JASPKZ010005698.1, forward strand.
ACAGCCGGGGCGAATTGTTTATGTAGTAAAAAGGTCTCACTGCTGGAGACTATGAAATGTCCCTTGTCCGGCTATGGAAGTCATCCTTCCATTAAGATAAATGACGGTCAGTCTTCGGTGTTGAAGACCGCTAGACCACCTGCTGAGATGGAGCCAGTAGCCAAAAACTATGCTCGTCTGTTTTCTGTAAATTAATGACCGATTTCCGGCTTCATTAGCTAACGTCTCACCAGCCGTATGAAAAACACACCCTGGAAATACAGGACCAATGATTTCCCCGAGATTCTGCTTTAAGTAGAGTGGGAAGCCTAGTATCCAATCAGAGTCCATAAGTAAATATTATTCTGCGAGTAAGGCGTTTTTATATATGTTAATTGTATGTTCAGCCAACGAAAATATTAGTTTTGGAAATTGTGTTTTAATGATGAGTATGGATATATTAGAATATATCGAGAGCAGCCTGCTCTGGGAAGTACTCCCGAGCGAAGCGATAATAACTCAAGACTAATTGATTGAGTTCCGCGGCAGTTCGGATTCATACATTCCGCCGGTCGCAGGCGAGCGACCTTTTAGCCACTTAGAAAAGTGTCAGGCCGGTAATTAACGGCAAGTTTAAAAGTTAATTTTAAAAGCATCAGTGTGCTTACTGCATTATAGGCGACCCTGTAATATTCAGGTGTTATATAAATTCTTTGAGGTCGAGTGAAGACCAGTGTTGTAAAATCGCGAGAGATTCGCCATAATATTAATAAAATTGGTCCGGTGTCGACCGCTATTAGCACTTGCATTATTCCGAAGTAAAAATACTGGAATATATCCATACTCTGGATGCTGTATATGAACAGTGAACTGGTGATCGCCCATTGTGCTTCATTCTAATTAATAAATATATATTATTGACATCAGTGTTTGTCTTGGTAAGCCTCCTGATTGTACTCAGTGTCCTTAGTTCGTATTCCCACGGCGAAAATCCACAAGCCTGAGTGTTATAGTCCTTGGCCTGGCACTACCTACCTTTATTCCTTCCCGTTACACAACTCAACTCCAACCTTGCATTATTCAATATTCAAGAGCCATGACACTAGGGGAAGTTAGGCAACATCCTTAACTCGGCTGCCGTTTGACGTAGTGGGAGGGGAGTGCGGTGAAATGATGCGATATAGACGTGTACTTTTCTAAGAACGATGTCAGCTCTGTAGGGGCACAGATCCGCTGGTCCGAGTATAATACCTTAGTTACATGCTAGATGTCTCATTGAGTCGGTATATTGGCCTCATGCCAATCATGGCTCAATGGGCAAATAAGGTAACTAAATTAATTTGGTCTAGTAACTTCTAATGAAGGAGTAGATAAGGCTCAACATTGGGGTACGCCATTAGATTTACTGTTTAAGGTTATCGGCTGTATGTTGAAAATAAATTAATGAAATTTGAACGTTGATTGTTTATTGCAGAATAACATTTTTTTAAATTTTATTCAGTATATTATGCTTTAGCATCTAAGGTTATTTGATCTAGGATTTTTTGGTACAACCAGTAATCTGCATTTGTACTGTTGTATGTCCTTAAGTGTTTTCATTAGACGTTTGCACATTTAATTTTAATTTTATTATGAGATGCTAATTATTATGAATAAGTGAATGAACTTAACTTAAACCAGATCTTACATCATCCTGAAAAGACAATACTATGATCCCATAGATATTTTATATACATTACGCCTTATATGATTTTAATGTTTGATAATATTATTTTATATTTTCAGTTGATATCCGGGTTAAAATTAGTAGCAAATATACAAATGTTACAAGTATAAATGATTATTGTTCAGTAGTTTCTTTGTCACGTCGGAACACTATATGTTAACATAACACGCAATAAATCTTAACATTGTTACTTGCAGATTGATATAAATGTCTTTTTTAAACTGATCAGAATTTTGATATGAAGAATAAAATAAGGAAGTTGGTATAAAACAGTAGATTTAAGTGTTGTAAAATAGTACTAGTGACATGTTTCACCCCTGTTATGATTCCACATACTGTAACCAACTCAAGTGTCCGCTGCTGCTATGAAATATAATCTATGTCAGCCATGCACAATTAAGTGTATAATAATAATAATAATAATAATAATAATAATAATAATAATAATAATAATAATAATAATAATAATAATAATTTGTATTATTATTATTATCATTGTTATTATACAGACGATAATATTAAATATAAACTAAAATCAGCAATTGTTAAAAGAGAAATTAGAAGAATAAAGTGCGAGAATTGGCACAGATATGTGTCGAATTTAGAACATGATGTACACGGACACCAAGCTAGAGCATATAAAGTAATTAAACATTAAAATAAAAACGAAAAGGACGCAATACGGTTAAATCCTATATCTCTTACACAATGGGAACAACATTATACATCCTTGTGGACAAACTTAGAAGAACAAACAATAGCCTTAAGAGAAAATTACCTAAATGTAGCAGTGGTGTGTATTCAGTAGACGCAAGGTAAGCATTGCTTACCCAGGACTAAAAAATTAAAATAATGAGAAACATCGCAGAAATAATCAGTATTGATTAACATAAAATTGCAATGCAATTTAAAAATAATATTAGTGACCTGGTCATTATTTGCGTAGTCGATTTGTTCCATCCAGCTGCCCAGCTATAAACTACTCTTGCTCTACACGATAAGCTAGAAGTTGCTCGGATGTGATCGTGTGTCGTCGTAAGTTTTCGTTATCTGTGGTCCTGCAGTTTCAAATGTGCGGGACTTGGCGAGTAGTGGAAACTTATTTTAAATCATAATTATTATATTTTTAATTAAGCTTGTGGTCCTAAAATTCTGAATAGTGATTGTCGTGTCTATGTTGAAGTATTGGTACCTTAAGATAATATTATTATGGTAAAATATATTAACTCCATTTCAATAATGGAATGTACATATGTATATATATAATGCCAATCGACGTTAAACTATCCCTGGACCGCATTAGAACTAAAACACAAGGTATAGACAATATAAGTATCGACTTTTTAAAGAAAATACTCCATGCCATACTCCCAACTGTAACCCATATATTCAATGCCTCAATTATGACCTCAACTTACCCCGAACTCTGGAAAAAAGCTATAGTCAGACCAATCCCTAAAATTAAATTACCTGTAACACCAAACGACTTTAGACCAATCAGCATCCTCCCAGTCCTATCTATCTAAGGCCTTGGAGCGCATTGTTCATGAACAATTAACTGATTACCTTAACACTCATAACATACTCGACCCATACCAATCAGGTTTTAGGACAGGCCATAGTACGGCAACCGCACTTCTTAAAGTTACCGAAGATACGCGTGAAGCAATGGACAGTGGCCACATGACAATATTTACACTCTTGGACTTCAGCAAAGCTTTCGACACTGTTGACACTGACATATTAATAGCAAAATTACGCGCTCTGAATCTTTCGGACAATGCTGTTAACTGGCTTGGATCCTATCTTCATGGTCGCCAGCAATGTGTATCCAATGCAGAACTTTCCTCATCCTGGCTATCACTGAAGGGTGGCGTCCAACAAGGTTCAGTGTTAGGACCACTTCTGTTCTCTATCTATGTTAACGATATATCCACTAGACTTACCTATTGTCGATATCACCTATACGCTGACGATTTGCAAATTTACATTCACTCCCATCCTGACGATGTACATGACACACTAGACAAATTAAATAGTGACCTAGACTCAATTTCCCAATGGTCGAAGAAACATGGACTTAATCTAAATACTGACAAGACACAGTGCATAATTATAGGACATCGGCGAATCCAAAGCATTATAAATTACGAAAATATCCCTACCATTCTCCTAAATGACAAAAATATCCCCTACAGCTCAGTAGTAAAAAATCTGGGTATCTGTATGGACCAACACCTAGACTGGAAAATCCAGGTGAATAATACCTGCAAGAAAGTGTTCCCAATTCTTCACTCCCTAAATAGTTTTAAAAACTTCCTTCCTACAAAATTAAAACAAATACTTGTACAGACTCTTATAATGCCACACTTCGACTACTGCGACATATTACTGACTAATCTTACAACTGATCTATCTGACAGACTACAGCGTGCTCATAATGCGTGCATTCGATTTATATTCAATCTCCGTCGTTATGACCACGTGTCTCCTTCATTTCAGGCCTTATCATGGCTACGCCTAAATGGCAGAAGAACTTTACATTCACATACCTTACTATTCCAAATTCTGCACACATATTTACCAACTTATTTAACAACACGTTTTCAACATTTATCGGCTCATCACAATTTAAACAAGATCACAAGACTCTTCTTTACTTTTGATACCACAACACAGGACCTGTCTGTACTCTGAATCTTACACAATATCTATGGCTAGAGCATGGAACTCACTTCCCAGTCATGCCAGGGACTGTCAATCGCTATCATTATTTAAATCCAAATTAACTGATATCTTAAGTTCGACACAATGAAAACATTAACTACATAACAACTATATAGAGCATTCTATTAATAATCATGTAGGAAGCTACTTACTTTATTTTATATCATTTTAATTTTATTATATTCTATGTTTTTGTTAGCATTAGCTAGTATTAGATCCATCACCATTGTATTTTGTTTAGTCTGTATTTTAATATCTTAAAATTGTAATATGTACGTAATTTTTGTATAATTTTACTATTCGCTGGTTGAGTGGAAGAGAAGGCCTTATGGCCTTAACTCTGCCAGCTAAAATAAATCATTATTATTATTATTATTATTATTATATGCGTTATGGCTGGAAGGTAAGCACTTCTGCCTCTTGCGTACAGCAATGTTGAAAATGTGGAAGCTCACAATCAGTCGGGGCAAGAGAGTGGGCAAAGCGCATGTGACTGTGTAATAGTGCTATCCTAAAAGTAAATTTGCCTGGAGCGCGTTCGAAGATGAGGAACGAGTAATACAAAGTGGTAGACTTATTCCTCAATTAAATATCACAACTAAGGTGTAAGGCGTTTCAAGTCGCAAATTTACTATAGTAACGAGTGATTAAAAGGGTGACCTCGTGCACAAAAACTGTATTGTTGGACATGTTTTCTATTTAATAACGAAAGATCTCTATGGAACAGTGCGAGTTATTGCGACATGGGAAACATACATGAAGCCATTAAAAAACATAGTCTATCTAAAAATAATTTTATCTCCATTATAAATGAAAAATCTTCGGTAAGTCGAAAAAAATCGGGATTTGTAATTCAATCATGTAAGAAAAAATTGTCTTAGCAAAATGCTTCGTCGATGTAGTTTATTTTTTGTTTTTGTCAGAGTAGAATTATAACGCGACTCTATCAATAAATACAGTTACGTTGAACTCGTGAAATTACTCGGGTGAATATGACGAGAAACTGAAGCACCAATTAAAACATTCTACGACATTTACAGGAATGTCAAATTTAATCCAGAATGATCTAATCGTCCATACCAAACGTATTAATGGACAGGATCAATGGAGGGGGATCAATGAATCAAATTTTATTTGCATTGTTTTAGATGAGGCAACATACATAAGTAATTTCTCTCAGCTATCTCCTGTGTTTTGGTACATCATTGACGGTGGAGAAGTACATGAACGATTTTTAGGATCCATTAACGTTTCTCATAATAAAACAGTCGATGCATTATACAATATAGTGGTTCAACTGATTCATGATTTCGGATGTGAGAACGAACTTATTGCACAAAGTTATGATGGAGCATCTGTCATGGCAAGTCAGTTGAATGGACTGCAATCGAAGGTGAAAAACACTTTTCCAAATGCAATTTTCTTTCATTTAGTATTATTCTGATCCGTGACCATCATTAAAGAATGCATTTTATTCCTTACTTTGAATGGACTAGCTGCATTCTTTTCAAAATCAACCAAAAGAACAGGGTTTTTGATGAAGGAATAAATAAACTGTTGGCAAGAGTGTCTTCGACGCGGTAAAATTACAGTTATAGTTTGGTTGGAATAGTACATGAGTATTGGGATGCGCTAATTTCTGTCTTTGAGAAAATTACGAATCCAGACGAGAATATTGGGATCAAGAAGCCTATATTGCTGCACATGGAGTTTTAATCACACTGCAAGATTTGATTTAAATGTTATATTGAATACGTTTTTTAATATTTTCCTTATAACTGACAGTTTATTTGATATACTACAAGCAAAATTTCACGATAGGCCTACTGATTACTGCATAAATAGATTAAAAGAATAAAAAAAAATCCTAGAAAACAAACGGGAAGAATTTGAACGAAAAAAAAAAACGAACTTCAGGTGAAACTTTTGACACTAAAACAAAATACAGACAAATGTACGTACAATTTTTTGACACTATACTGTGTCAAATAAATTATAGATTCAGCAATTTAGACTGATTATTACTTTTAGAACATTTGAATGAAACAAATTTCGACAAATAAATTCTCTGTTTTTCGATAATTCTATTTCATTCACTAAAATACAGCTATGTAATATATATATATATATATATATTAAACAGTTAGACGGAATTAAATTGAAAAGGGAGTAAGTGTCAAAATCCAAAATGAACTCATTTCCTCTCCATACGATATTTCAGTAAAAAAAAAGTTTCTGGCATTTACTCCCAAATTGCTTACCCTAAAAAATATCCAATATACGCCAATGAAATGTGGATATTATTAGGTTTGAAGAGCTAATGTTAACAATGCAACATTTTAAAAACAAATCGCCTGGAGCAAATAATTTAAACATAGAATTATTCAAATATGCATCGATTACATTTATTGTTAAGTTTCTTGAATTTATAAACCTTTGCTGGAAAACGGGTTCTGTTCCGGATGAATGGAAGGACGTAATAACTGTTCAGATATTTAAAAAAGGAAACAGAAGAAAATATACAAATTATAGAGGAATAAGTTTATTAAATCCATCTTAAAAGATATATGTAAAAATGTTATCATATAAAATAAATAAAATAGCTGAAGCAATATTACGTGAGGAACAAAATGGATTTAGAAAGGGTAGGCGAACTATAGATTGCGTTTTTACAGTGGCCCCAATACAGAAGTCATTCTGTGAGTTGCAATTTGCGATGTCTGGTTCCATTGTTACAGCGCAGCGAGATTTCCGACGGTAATTTGGAATTATTAATCCTCAGATAGATAAAAGTATCCGTCGATGGTATAGACAATTAGAATCAAGTCATTTTCTTAATGATGTGCGACAGAGGATGAACGATAATGGATAGGACGCGCCGGTCGAAATGACATGGTTTATTCCCGATGGCCTCCACGGTCTTCCGATCTCATATCTTGTTATTTATTCCTGTGGGGGTATGTGAAGGACCATGTGTACGTACCAACACTTCTCGTTGACCTTCCAGACTTGAGAAGAAGGGTTGTTGCTGCTGTTGAATCCATTACTACAAATATGCTGACCAAGGTTTGGGAGGAATTCAACTGTCGGCTAGATGTGTGCCGTGTAACGAAATGTGCTCACATCGAACACTTATAAAGAATATTATGAAAACTCAAAGAGCTTATCTTTAATCCCATGTAAGTTTTGTTCTAATACATATAATGTAAGGGAAATTAAAGAACATTGAATCCCCGTCCATCAATCTGGAACACGGTGTATATACCATACAAGGCGCTTCATTGCACCATCACTGGGCAGGGATTAGCTGTTCGGGAAAACTATTTATTAATTGAAATTTAGAAGAAAATGTCTGTGACGCAGTAACTGCCTAAAAAAGCGAACTCCTCAGCCATTCGATTTTATGATCCCATTTTGCTGATTTACAAAATAAAATTTATTTTCTTAAATTGGAGAACAACTAAATGCAATATATAGCGATTATAATTTTAAAATTTCAATAAGTAAAACAAAAGTAATGGCATTTTGTGGAAGAAATACTCTGCGTGCAAAAATAGTAATTAGAGACGAAATTATTGAACAAGTATCCCACTTTAAAATATTTAGGATGTGACATCAGCTATGGGTATGATAAAGATATTGAACACAAAACACATCAGTTTCAAGCTATTTGTGGTACAATAAATAGAACATTGAATAATAAAGCCCATAAACAAACAAAATTAAAATTTTATAAAACAATGGCTGTACCTGTCCTTTTGTATGGGAGTGAATCTTGGATTACCACTACCAAACAAGAAAGTAAAATCCAAGCAGCCGAGATGAAATTTTTAAAGAAGAGTAAAAGGCTGCACTAAAATGGACCAGATAAGAAACGAGGATATCCGTGAGGAACTGCAGATTTAATCCATAAAAGAAAATATATTTAACAACAAGATACAGTGGAAAGAACATGTAGAAAGAATGGTAGAAAGTAGATTACCAAATAAAATCTTCCATTATTTTCCAAGAGAAAGAAGAGATATCGGACGTCCTCGGAAGAGATGGTCTTAGATCTAATAGTGAAGACGGAACAGGCAACTCTTGCCTAAACCAGGAAGTGAAGAAGAAGAAGAAGAATTTGGAGAAACTCAACTCAACTTGTTGACAGAAACAATGTGCAATCCGATGTGCCGATTCGGAGGTACGGGTACCTGTACTTTTTAACGGTTAACTACTGCTGAGGAGAAATTCAAGTTCTGATGCCAGCTTATTTTAAAGTGTCGGACCGCAGTGAAAACAAACCATGTATAGTCATAGGTTATTGCCCATTTGTATATTTTTGTATAATTTGACACCAATTTAAATTATATATATATTATATATATATATATATTATATATATATATATATATATATATATACACTAAAGAGGCCTCTGGCCACTGGTCCCAAATTTGAACCTTTCTTTACCATAATTATATCAGCGAAAATCTATAATATAATATTTTTCTTGAAATTAATTAATTAATTAAATTAATGTATGTTTTAGAATTCATTGCAATTTAAGCGTTAATAAAATTGTATGATATACCTTGCAACGAACCAAACATGACAATGATTGGACTCAATTTTTAATTTCGGAATTCAGGTAAACCACCACTTCTAATGGTCAGATTTCGCCGATTCGTGGAGAATAGCTTCTTCGGTTTATTTTATATAATGAGATATATGAGTTTTATTGTGAAACATAAAAAATTGCAACCGCTAGAGATATTTTTAAATCATTGTTTCAGGTAAACTCCCAAAGCTAGTGGTCCAATTTTACTGGTTACTGAGCTCGACCTTACTTTTTTTAAATAATTACTATATGCCTAGTTTGGTTTCCATTAAACAATAATTGCGGCCACTAGAGCGTAAATGATCACACACACACACACACACACACACATATATAATACGAAAATAAAAATGAATGCTTGAGTCGGGATTTGAACCCGAGTCTCTAAACTCGGTACGTTTAGCGCTCTAACCATCTGAGCCACTCAAGTATTCCAACACAAATATACATTTTTCTTATATATGTAGTATTCTCAATTCACACAAGAGGTAGCGGCGAGAAGTCGTTCCAACTGACATCTAGTGGCCACCATAACAGCAATGTATATATATATAGAAATACATTATACGATGGAAATGGACAGCTAATGATAAATGAGGGAAATTTTGAGGAAGTTGCTGAATTAAAATACATAGGAACAATAAACACAAATAGAAATGAGATGCACAAAGAAATTAAACATAGTCTCAATTCTAGAAATACGTGCTATTATGCATTATAGAGACTCTTGACTTCCCAGCTTCTTTCAAAGAACGTATTTTTGTATTGTATTGCAAGCCTCTGTTTTCCCTTTGCAGAGATTTAGGCACTCTCCCCCTATAGGGAAGAATTTGAACCATACTAATTTAGTTACACTTGTTTTCGTATAGATGTCATTTTAAGTGGTCCGTGGTCAGCGTTCCGCCTCATACTGATGTCTAGGAAACCAAAGTAGTACTAGGACGAGAAAATTCGGTAAATTTTGCTTAGAGGCCTTTTCATTCAGGCTTAAGGATCTTTTACGAGCCTGAAAATCTTCAGACTCGAGACCCACGTCTTAAAGTCCCTCCCGGAGGACTTGCTCCTGGGATTTTTCTCAAAGAACGTAAAAATGAAAATATATAAAACTATTATTCTACCAGTCATATTATACGGGCGCGAAACATGGACTCTTACTTTAAGGGAGGAAAGGAGATTACGAGTATTTGAGAATAAAGTTCTTAGGAAAATTTTTGGACAAAAGAGAGATGAACAGTCAGGTGAATGGAGAAGACTACTTAACAGTGAACTATATGGTCTTTATAGGAAGCCAGATATAATAAGAACAGTCAAGTCTCGTAGACTGCGATGGGCAGGACATGTGGCACGAATGGGGAATGAAAGACGTGCATGGAAGCTTCTTGTAGGAAAACCAGAAGGAAAAACACTCAGTTGGTAGATCAAGAATGAGGTGGGAGAATAACATTAACTATGATTTAAGGGAAGTAGATTATACAGGGAATGATTGGAAAACAAACTCAGGATAGGGATGTATGGAGAGCTTATGCCCGCGCGGCCATGAACCTGCGGGTTCGATAGAACCAGTGAGTTATATATATATAATTAAGAAAAGTTCCTTGGTTTTTCCGTTGGAATCAATGCAGTGGTCAGAGGCCAACCTTGAATTCATGACACGGAAAACGTAAGAGACCTTTCTTAATCATACTTACATCCGCGAAAATCAAGAATATAATATATATATATATATATATATTATATATATATATATATATATATATATTATTTGTGTATTTCTCATGGTCATTTTGGGTGTATAGTAAATAGGAGCGGTAAAGATCTGTACAGATTTTTGAAAAGTATTTTCACGAGAATAACCTTAATAGCTTAGGAATTCGCTAAAACGTGACACTGAAAAAAGTAAATCCTTGATTTATTGGAGAAACATATTTGACTATTCTTCTTTAACTCTGTTAGTAAATTTGCTTTGAATATTTGAATACTAGAGTTCATAGGATTGATCACAGCATAGCTAGATGTTCTTAAATGGCACATCTCTGAAGTAGGAGCCTTGGGTAATCGATTGAGCAGCTGCTATCTTTGTCTGCTTGGTTCCGGCAGGGGCAAAGGGGAATAATAGAGAACACTGTAAAAAGTCTTGCATGCGTGGTACGAGGAAGTAAACAACCCACATGTTTTCATTCATAAATCTGACACAAACTACTGCAGTTACTGTACTTCCCTTAACATTTGGTAGCTGCAGGAAACAATAATAGAAACACTACAAACCTCAGTTGTTCATAAAAGCTGCTGGTAGGCCCTAACATATTTTGATTTAAGTAATCAATTGATGAAAATCTATATTCTCTATTTATTAAATAAAACTATCAAAGTTTTATTGAAGTTCATAAATATTTATTTTTTGCGCGATAGTGTGTTTTGTCGTACTTACAGCAATGACGACCAAGACTGAAAGTTCTACTTCGTACATTTCGGGGTTGCCAACCTAAATAACTATACTGTAATATTAAATATTACAAACCACGTGGGGGAAGTAAAACCACTGCCGTCTATGTATACTATGTACAATATATATATATATATATATATATATATATATATATATATATACAAAGATATCCAAACGGTAGTGTTAATATACATTATACAAAACAAATTACTGCATTTTAAAGGAACTGAACTTTATTTGAAACAATATAAAACAATAAATACTACTTCATTTTAACATTGATTGGTGTCACGGCCTCCTGTATTTTTCAACTAATAAACACTGCCCAAACTGTTAACGTTAGTCAGTTGTTTATAATGAACGCAAATATTTCCAACAAAGATGTTATTATTTTCTATTATTTATTATTTTGAAAACACTATTGCGCAAAAAAATAATGTAAACGCACGTTGGTGAAGTGTTTAACAGAATCTCGGAAATTAAAAACCTCGCTGTCGCCCGGTTTTTAAACATTTTTATCGCTTCTGTAAAAACCACTTCCCAATCTTGCATCGTAATTTACTTTTAATATTCATGACAATTGTTTCGATACACTATATCTTCTTCAGATATGTGCCACAAATACAAATAAATTTTCTTATTTTTATAAACAAGTGTAACTAGGCAACACTTTAAAAATTAAATAAGAGCAATGTATAAAATACATTTTCTTATTATAAATTAAAAGAGGCGATTCATTAAAATCCAATTGGGAATCTTCTTTAATTTATTTATTTCTAAAATTTCTACAAGTTTTTTTTTTTTTTTTTTTTTTTTTTGTTACAAGCATGTAAAACTTTAGTTTGAATTAAAACAATCAAATTGAAGTAAGTGGTTAGCGTATTTAGATTCCTATTATATGCTCTCTCATATTCTTTTGTACGAAAAATAAAAGATCTTCCTATACAGACGTATAAGTTAGAGCGTGGCGCATGCGACAAAGTCTATATAGGACAAACAGGAAGACCTTTTATTTTTCGTATAAAAGAACATAATTATGAGGGCATGCAATAGAACTCTAGATACTTCAAAATACGCTAACCGCTTACTTCAATATGATCAATATTTTGATTTGTTTAAATGACTAAACATTTTAAACACCCAGATTACTGGATTATATGAAGCCACAACATACGACCCTCTTCCCATTCCGCTGCCTAAAGGTAATTTACCCTCCATGGTATCTTTACCTTGTCGTGGTGGAGTGGCTTGCGTGCTTAAATGATCCTGAGAGCTATGCCGGCGGTAGCATTGCTGCCGATAGGGTTACCCATGCTGGACTGGTCGAAGGTGATAAGCCAGACGAAAAAAGTAGAAAGAGTGACGATCTTTCACCGTAAAAATACAACCGTCAAGAAATGCGGACATGGGTTCAACTGGGGTAAAATTTTCCGGAGGTCAAATAGTCCCCCATTCGGTTCTCCGGGCAGGGACTACTTCAGGGGAACCCATGACAAAGTGAAAAAACGTTAAACTGAAAAATATATAAAACTATTATATTCTACCAGTTATATTATATGGGTGCGAAACATGGACTTTTACTTTAAGAGAGGAAAGGAGATTACAAGTATTTGAGAATAAAGTACTTAGGAAAATTTTTGGACCAAAGAGAGATGAACAGACAGGTGAATGGGAAGACTACATAACAATGAACTACATGGTCTTTACAGGAAGCCAGATATAATATGAACAGTTAAGTCTCGTAGACTGCGTTGAGCAGGACATGTTGCACGTATGGGAAATGAAAGACTTGTAGGAAAGCCAGAGGGAAAACGCCCAGTTGGTAGACCAAGAATGAGGTGGGAGAATAACATTAACTATGATTTGAGGGAAGTAGATTATACAGGGAATGATTGGAAAGCATTAGCTCAGGATAGGGATGTATGGAGAGCTTATGTCCGTGCGGCCATGAACCTATGGGTTCGATAGTGCCAGTGAGTAAGTAAGTAAGTAAGTAAGTAAGTAAGTAAGTAAGTAAAGGTAATTTACACCTAAAAAATTTGTATTTCTCAATGTAAACAACTGATATATCCTCTTCTTATTGATCCACGTTATTGCCCTTAATAAACATGAAATTTCGTTAGAGACTTGACTATAGGGCTACTTCTCGCAATGTAACACTAGCGGTTGGGGACCGTTACTTATTTGTCGTCTTATAGCCTAAGTGCCACCTCTCAGTCTACATTTCAACTCCTAGTATACACCTGAACTAAATCGCTGTCTCCGTTGTTTATATCAGTGTTGAGATAGATCCTGTTGTGTGCTATAGGCGATAATTTTGGAGTCAGTTATAATTTTAGCTTTAACTTACAACCACTTCTAAATATAAATTCACATTTCAAATGCCTCTTCCATAATAATAATAATAATAATAATAATAATAATAATAATAATAATAATAATAATAATAATAATAATAATAATAATAATAATAATAATAATAATAATAAATATGAGTTGATATTTTAAGTCAGCCAGTGGTATCAATTAACCTCTTATTTCCCCAAGTACAACAACAACGTCATAGACCCGTTAGTTTATAGTGCGCGAAGTATTCACTATGCAGAAAATAAATTGCCAATGTTGGTTTTCACATAGCCAGAAAGATTTTACAAATTTGAAAGTACTAGTTTGTCCCTTTGACAACTGTATCATTTTTTTCAGCAATAAACTGCTCCTTTCCTTTCTTCTTTTAGCCTGCTTTGCTGAACTCGTAGATCTACATAAAACGTAAATTTCGAGTTGATACATTTTTAATACGTCAATAAAGTTAAAATCGACGGTTGCTTAATGTGGGGTTTGCTTCATTATTTTTTTCTTCAAATATTAACGCATTTCTACATATGACAAATTAAAAGTACCTCACAAAATTAATAATCAACACAGGACAAAAAAAAACCTAGATCGGGGACCCAATTTATCGACCACATAAAAAAGGTTAAGTGATCCCACTACAGGTTTTAGTGTAGTAGGAAGTTAAGGCTCCCACTTTTGTAGACAAACTGCACTTGTTATCATAAGGGTTGTCAGTGCCATACGTGGCAGCCGCATTTTCCCCCATAACAAGCGGCTCGCACTCATTTCCTTTAGAGGGTGAGTCGACCCCAGAGACATGGTGCTACCAGAAAATTTGGGCCAGTTTAAAAACCCTGACCCACTTGAATTCGAACCCTCGACTTTCCGGATCGTAGCATGTTCCCTTAACAAATTATGTTACAAGCGCGGCGTGTCCCTTATCGAATACATAAAGTTCGTTAGATTGACTGGGACTCAATTAACCTAGCCCCTCCCCCAAATAATCATGAAATTGGAGTCAGCATATTTCACGGAAGGATGAACAAATTTAAGTTAGTCACACACACATTATATATGTATACATTGTTTGTTTATGTGCTACTCCGTCAATAAGACAACACATCAGAACATTGCATCATGAGAGTTTACAACACAACTTTTTGTTTACATGTACTATGCATCATAACTAGGGAGTGGATTATTATGTACTAAAAGTTAAGATTGCAACATAGTATAATGAGAAGTTAGACTTGTGACTAGGGCTAGGATTTTTGTGTAATAAAAGATAAGATTGCAATGCAGATAGTATGTATTATTCAACTGTTTGTGTGTGAAACCAAAACAAAAGACAGTCAGAAGTCTAACTTCTCATTATATTATTCAACTGTTTGTGTGTGGAACAAAAACAAAAGATAGTCATAAGTCTACATAAAAATCCTAGCCCTACTTACGACTGTCTTTTGTTTTGGTTCCACACACAAATAGTTGAATATTATAACGAGAAGTTATACTTTTGACTGTCTTTTATCTTGTTTCACACACAAATAGTTGAATAATATATACTATCTGCTTTGTTCTTCTTACTTTTTATTATATCTAAATGGTCTCTCGGTCGAAATCATAACCTTTGGAAGGTACACAATATGCTCGAAAATTGGCGCAGACGATTCTATAGATAAACTTGATTCAAGTGAATAAAAAAAATAATAAAATATTGTAAATCTTTAAATGTTTTCAGCGAAAATAAATGTCTGTAGAAAAAGATCTAAAATTATAATAAAAAAATTGCGGAGATGTCCGTTACCACGATACCTCTAAAAAAAGTATATTTTCATTTAAGGAAGTTTTCATTAGTTATATCAAGAGTGATTTCCAAATCATCGATAAATTCACAAGTCACGAAACCAAGAGTGGCATTTGCTATGACTATTTAACTAATAAAATTAAGCTGTTTATTCAAAAATCATTATTTAAATTTAGTACCGGTATTTTAAAATATTTATATATTTAATATATACGGCGATGTTTGAAAACAAATCAGAAATGGGTGGTTATGTTTCATTTGTTTATTCACTTCAACTTTTTCATGTTATTTATTGCCAAATAGGATCGCAATATTGTAAGAATGCACCCTAGTGGAGAAAAAATGAAATCACATCAAACTGTATATTATAACCAACATTATAAGAAATTAATTAATTTTATTAAGTAAACAACTCAATAAAAGGATTATTTAAAAACACAATGATTATTGAACACACAAATATCAAATCAGTATTTCGATGGAATCTGTTCACTATTTTGCTATATTCAATGTATTTGTTGGAGAGTCAGTCACTGCAAAATGATGCTCTGACCTGTTCAGAATATTAAAAAGGAGGAGCTTTCTTTATCACAAAAGCAGGAATTGGTAAAGAGAATTCGATAAAGAGCGAGGTGAAACACGACTGTCGTTGGTTGTAAAACAAAATTCGTTGAAAAGTGACTGGTCATTTACTCCCATTTGGGGTATGAGTTAAATAGTCATACTAAACTGTACAGAGTTGCCATATTGTTTGATTGCTTAATGCCTCGAAATTAAATGTTACATTAATCATCATAAATAATTTTCGTACATAAAATAATTCGATGATCTTTATATAGAAAAACAGGTGACAATGTGCTTGTCCATAAGTTTTTCATTACTATAACTTAGATATGGAACTCTTCAAATAAACCCAAACATTAAAGAAAATTTAAGTATTTTTCGTTATATTCAATTATCTTCACTAAATTTTATTACGTATATCCTAAATTACAGAGATTAGTGTAGAAACAATTATTTTGGGATCGCTTTTCTGATTGGTGACAGCTTCGATGACGTTTAAAACCTTTACCACATCTAAGGAAGAGGGGATGAGAAGGGATGAAATGATATTTCCAAATTTACCGAAAGTAGTCTCGAATCCATATTTTTTAGGTTCACAAAGCTGATTGAAGGCAACATGATTGGAATAAATAAATAACCTAACAAGGCCGGGCAATTAGCTAGTTCGAAGTATTTAATAATACTTTGATTATTTTTCTGTAGTTAGTTGACTCGATGTTTGGCCCTACTAATAACACTTTATGTTTCCAGATAATGAGGTGTATGATTCTAAGGTTAAATATAGAGAGGCTAATCTAAATTTTACAATAATGTAGTCTATTCTTAAATAAGCAAAATCATTACTTACATAGTATTCGTTATTTCCATACACTCGTAGCACTAAAATGTTAACTGAATGCTAAACATATTGATAGCACTAATGTTAACTATGTCTGAAAGCATTGTTATAAAAATCTATACCTTTCCCTTTAGTCTGTTAGCCCTGTTAAAGCTTATGACAGACTGCAATTTATCTGGGAAGCGTTTACAAATTTAGTTCATTTAATGAATCATCTGATGCACATCATAGTCACTCATTGCTGGCTGCAGAATTCAGGTGCGTTGGCAACTTGTCACATCTCTTCTTTACTGGCGAATGAGAAAGAGAAGTGATTCAATAGATTTCAGATTTTCAACACTAATGTAACAAGAGATTGTGTTTTTCTAAAAAAAATCACGAGCGACAAAGTCGCGAGTTATTTTCTCTAATGAAAAACTCAACATCGTGTTGGATTTGGAGTGACTATTTAGCGAATAATACATCAGAAGCTAAAAATAATTATAATGTTTAATATTTACCAAATGTGAGGTTATGTATTTCGTTCTTATGAATAGCATATCTTTAATCTTTGCTGTTAAATCTCTTTGGGCTGGGAAAAAATCAATAACAGATGATTATATGAGAAATAATTATTAATAATAAGGCAGATTAATTATACAAAATTTAATACATTTTATAGAGCAACAGAACTATTTTTTTGGTAATTTTTGAAGTTGTTTTCTTTTGGCATTCCTTGCTGTACCATATCGATCGTAGATTGTTGAATCGATATCCTTGTCAAAGAAGTTAATTGCGGAGATATCTCTCATTACGAACAGGAAGAGGCGAAATTATCGGTCTGTGAGATAAATAGTCATTGAAATACTATATGACATTTCACACGCTCTTAAATCTTTGTTTCGTTTATAAAAATTGAAATAATAATCCTGATTTAATGATTTTATTGACATAGAACTACTTGGGAATAGTGACCTCACAGTGGACTCGTTACTGTCAAGAGATGATTGCACTCACCTCTTCGTGTTGCTCAAGCTGTATTCTATTTTGTTTTACCGTATATTCTTAGTCCCGTTGTGCAGAATGAAGAAAGCATTTCAGAGATATTGGAAACTCGATTGGCTTCTTTAAAATCGTAGCAGCATGGATAAATATGTTTTATTTCTTTCTCATTCCTTTTACGAGATAATACGAGTATAAAGTCAACGAAGTGGTCTCCAACACGTCAGGAATCACAGAATTAATTTTACACCGAATACTATTTTGCAGAGTCGTATGACTCCACTGATACTTGCAATTCCAATTCTCATTTAGTATTCCTCAAGGGGAAAATCGGGGCAGGTGCAATCATGATACTTCCTTGGTAGTAAAATAATTTGAGAAATGCATTTTTTGTAATGGAGGACATTGTTACTTTAACATAGTTGTTATAAAACTGGCAAGTTGTAACACAATTTTCAAAGTAGCTATAGGGAACTACGCAAATAAAAAAATGCATCACAAATTACCTACGGGACGGTAGTTTTCAATATTGTGTCGAGAAGAGAATCCCATCATCACAGTTTTTATATACTAAGGTACAGGATAAAAAATAACTGAAATATGACAATAATTTAAATTTTAAAGGCGAAAATACGGCCCGAAGCGAGTGAAGCACTCCATAGTGATGGTAGGCCTATATGCATTTAGTTTCTAATTTTGATGAGAGAGAGTAATAATTTAGTTTTTATATAACTTACCATTAAAGTGCAGTTAAGAAGGGCCGAGACTATAAAACCTGAAACATCAAACATAATTATTACAAGTGTGTAAAGAAAATTTAATATGAATATTATTGCAGAACGCATAGCTATAGGATTTTTACCAATACAACACGCAATAAAAAATATCTCCTCAAGACCAAACACGTACAAAATCATCTTCATTACGGACTTTTTTTTTCGGAAAAGTTTTTTAGTGGTTTTGAAGCCCTCCAAATGAACTGTAAGAAGTCTGTCAATATTAGAAACAGCTTATTACAAACCATACAGCTAACTTTGTTAATATAATGACAAATCCTCCAAACATGTAAGCATTTTGAAATCTTGAATTGTTTCATAATGTCTTCTACGTGTAGTTTGCGTTATATGCCTGATTTTTTTTTTCTTTTAGCAATCTCTAAAAATTCTTTTTAGACTTCTATTGATAGTTTTTTCCATGAAGAAAAAATGACTTACCTAATTTCTGAATTGAATTGGAGGAGTTTTAGGATAGATAAAAGGAGATAAAAGAAAGGAATACCTCTCTATTAATTGGATCAGGAGATAAGAACAAGAAATTTTGAAACAAGGCAAAACATAATTAAACGAAAAAATCTTACTTAATACAGGCTTCCCACTTTACAGCAGTTTGCCCTTGATTCCTGCTTTCCAGAGATTCCTATCTTCCCATTGACCATCTTCCATACCCCTCTTCATCATGGCATCATATATTCCCTCATACCATGCTCTTCTACTTCTCCACCTCTTCCTTCTGCCTGGTACAATTCAATCCAACACCTGTTTAGGCCACTGGTTTTCCGACATCCGTTGTACATGTCCATACCACTGTAGAGCTCTTTTTGTTATCCTATCGATAACAGTTTCTTGTGCATCCATTTCTTGTCTGATATATATATTTCGAATATGTTGTAGCCTGGATATTCTCATACTTCTCCGTAATCCATCCATTTCTGTCGCCAATATTCTTTTCTGCATCCTGTCATTTATTGTCCAGCTTTCTGATCCATATGTAAGTATACTTTCTATTATTGTCTGTATAATCTCTTTTTTTTTTTTTGTTTTTCTGGTCAAATTTCTGTTCCATAAAAGACCATTCAGGGATCTAATCGCCTTCCTTGCACAATTTACTCTGTTAATAATATCTTTTTCACAAGTACCAGATTTATCTATTAGAGATCCAAGATATTTAAATTCTTCAACACTTTTAATTATCATATTATTTATTTGTAGGTCTTCTGAATTTCCTCCGATTACCATATATTCTGTTTTAATATAATTAATCTTCAGTCCACTACCTCAAATGCATCGACCAACTTTCTGATCATATATTCTATATCTTCTTTATCTTGTCCTATTATAATCTGGTCATCAGCGAATAATAAATTGTGCAGTAAATGGCCATTAGTGTTGATTCCCATTCCCCTACATAACTTATTCCATTTCATTAATACATCTTACGAAAAAAAAAACTATTATTATTATAATTGAATCTCCAAATATTTTGAAGCCCTATTTCGCCACAAAGGCATGTTACGGTTGTAGCTTACTATAACAATATTATATAATATATTGTAAAATAGAAATATTAACTTGAATGGGTGTTATGAATTACATAAATTGTATCTAAGAGTCATGTCAAAATATTACTTATTGTTTATGAATGTGTGTTATGAGAAAAATCTATTTAACCTGGGAAAAAAAGGTGCAATTCCTCGATATTCGTGCGGTGACTTTTATGACAATAAGATCATTATATGATTTTTTTACTTCTTCCCTATGTGCGACAGTCTAAAAAAATGTGCAAATACTTCCTCATTATGTATTTCTTGAGAAATGTATGTTGACTGCAACGATGCCACAGTACAGATTTCTTATCTTTGCCTTGAAACTTCAGCGAGATTCACTACTTGTTAGCTCAATTAAGCTGGAAAAATGTATGACTCATCGCAATAAAAACTTTTAATATCACAAGTTCACATATGGAGAAAAGATTGTTGGCTGTGTTATAATTTATCATATGTAGCACTCGTAATATACGCAAATATAGCCTAGTGTTTCCTTGTACGATATTATATATGAGGCGTTGTGGATATTAAGGGTGAACTCACCTTAGGCTATTTACTCTCCGAGATAATTCACCCCTAATATTCGCAGCGCCTCATATAGCCTAATCATTTCTCTGTTTACATAATATCATATTAGTAATAACTTATTATGTACTACAGTAAAATAAATTTAATAACCTTAACCGGTGTATTTACGAACGAGTATGTTGTGTTTCTTCCCTGAACCGAGAAGTAAAAATTCGTATTCAGGACATGGTTATTCCAGAGAAATAAGTATTGATTCTGCAAAACTAAAATACCTACCAGAGAGTAAATTCTGAAGTAAGATATTTAGAAATTATCTGAAAGAATTTAATATTAACTATGACCTACATCTAGGAAGATGTAGCAATATGCAGGTAGATGCCATCTAAATATGATATAAATTTCCTCAAATTCATCTTAAAATTGAGTGAATAATCGCATATAGAACCTCAACCAAGAAATATTATACAACATAAACCAAATCCTGACCTCCAAACCAAAATTATAGATCTTAATATCATAGATAGCGTAATCACAGAAATAGACTATTTCATATCCCTGACTATTTAACTCATGCCCCAAATGGGAGTCAATGACCAATCACATTTCAATGATTTTTGATTTACAACCAATCACAGTCGTTTTTCGCCTAGAATTTACCAACTAAAGTTTATCATAATAAAGAAAGCACCTCTTTTTTAACATTCTGAATAGGTCATAGCATTATTTTGCAGTGACTGACTCTCCAAGAAATACGGCTACGAGATTGTATATATAGTGCATGAATGCCAAGAGAAAGAGATAATATAAAAACATTTGTAACAATTGATTATACCACAAAAAAAACACTGTTTCACTTTCTTAAACGAATTATTTTCCAGGAAATGACGTTGCAGAAAAATATAATTGACATATTTACATTATAGGACATCAGAAATTAATTAATATATATTCGTTGGTTATAAATTTCTCCACTAGAGTGCATTCTTACAACATTGCGATCCTTTGGCAATAAATAATATGATCTGGTTGCAGTGACGAACAAAAAAAACAATGAAACGTACCAATCGTTTCTCATTTGTTTTCAAAACATCGCCGTTTACCTTAATATATAATATTTTTAAAATAACTATGGTTAAATAATGATTTGTGCGTAAACAGCTTAATTTTATCCGTTAAATAGTCCTAACAAATGCCACTCTTGGTTTCCAAATTCTCTAGTTAAATTCATTCCTCACTTTGTGAGTTGTGAATTTATCGATAATTTGGAAATCACTCGTGGCATTACTTATGATAATTATCAACATTACATTTTGATAGATGATTGCATTTATAGAACGCTACTGCAGATAAATTTGAGTCGTCATTAGGAATAGGACCTGACAGTGTTTAAATTGCGGCATAATAATCGTTGTTGAAACATATTTCCTTTAATAAAACATATGAAGGGTACAAAAAAAAAGTACTTTCAGTTTATACAACATGTATACCTTCTTATCTGGATGCCAAACTTTGGAGGTGAATAAACCCATGATTAAACTATTTATTTTACAGTTTCATATTTCTAAATGATTGTGCTTTCCATAGAGAATCTAATGACACCTCAAACTCCATTATAACAAAAAAAGTGACTTGCCTGGTTTTTTTCCCTGTACACTTTATAATTGGCGATAATATATAAACATAACAAACATTTTCAAAAAAACAGTATATGTCTCACTAGAGCTTACCCTACCACACTTTATGGATAGGTCAGCAGGCTGCTGACACTCTTACTGTGGAATAAGACCCAATTGTTCAGTATTATGACTTATGAGTTATATGTACTCTTCATTAATAATGAGTAGGAGACAGATAAAGTGATACCGCTACAGGCCATAGGAGACCCTTGGGGTAGTAGGAGGATAATGTTCCCACTTTTTCTACACAATCGGCACTTCATGCCAGCCGGGTTGTCAGCCCTAAGTGACGGCCGCCTTTACCCCCAGAACAAGAGTGTGGTACTCATTTCTGTTAGAGGCTGCGTCGACCCCAGGACCATGGTGCCACCAGAACGTTTGAGTCAGTTTAAAAATCCAACCACATCGGGACTTGAACCCTAGAGCTTCCAGTCTGTAGCGTATTGCCTTAACCATCAACGCTATGATGCCTGCGTGCCCAATGAGTAGGAGACAGAGACGAAAAAATTATCTTCTAAGAAAAGTAGTCCATTTTGTCACTTAAGACGCTTTAAGATCTGTCAATTTTATTCCCTGAAAATCAACTTCTTGAACCATGTTTTTATATACCGTTTATTGTCTGTTATCCATTTAACACAAATTATCTTTAGAAACAATAAATTCTGACGTGTTAATGTATAATTTTATTCAAAAGTATCAGAGGTTTAGAATAAAATTGTATAAAGCTAGATTTTGATTTCCAAGGTAAATTAGACAATTTTAAAGTACCAACGATCGTTGTGACGTCCTAACAAGAGATTGTTTGGATTTTTTCAGATATGTATGCTTTCGGTCCATTTAAGTTAATTATATACGAAACTATTGATCCAATTTTCTAATTGTTATAAGAATAAAATTATTATTTTGTCCACCGCTGTGGTCTCGAGGTAGCGTGCTGCCTTCACACGCAACGGGCCCGGTTCGATTCCCGGTCGGGACAGGCTCCTGGGTGAGGTTTTTTTCGGGGTTTTTCCTCAGCTGTAAGACAAATGTCAGGAAGCTTAGGGCCCAACGGTCCCCGAAAATTATTCGGCCATCATCATCCTTATATTTATCATCATTCGTCACCGGTGCAGAAAGCAACGGGAAGCTACCACCACCTATAATTCCCTAGTAAATCTGCAAAGCATTAGCATGACTATTTAACTCATGCCCCAAATGGGAGCCAATGACCAATCACATTTCAATGATTTTTTATTTACAACTAATCACAGTCGTGTTTCGCCTGGAATTTGCCAACTAAAGTTTACCATAATAAAGAAAGCACCTCCTTTTTAACATTCTGAATAGGTCATAGCATTATTTTGCAGTGACTGACTCTCCAAGAAATACGGCTACCAGATTGTATATATAGTGTATGAATGTCAACACATAGCGCATGCGGTAGTTAATATAAAACATTTCTAGCAATTGATTAACCACAAAAAAAAACATTGTTTGCACTTTCTTAAATGAATTTTTTCCCAGGTACTAACATTCCAGAAAAATATAATTGTCATATTTACATCATAGGACATCAGAAATGAATTAATATATAGTTTGATGTGTTTAATTTTTTCTCCACTAGAGTGCATTCTTACAATATTGCGTTCCTTTGGCAATAAATAATATGATCTGGTTGCAGTGATGAACAAAATAAGCAAATGAAGCGTACCAATCGTTTCTCATTTGTTTTCAAACATTACATTAAATATATAAATATCTTAAAATAACTACATTTAGATAATGATTTGTGAGTAAACAGCTTAATTTTATTCGTTAAATGGTCCTAACAAATCCAACTCTTGATTTCCAAATTCTCTAGATAATTCTCGATAATTTGGAAATCACTCATGACATTACTTATGAAAAATGCTATGATTACAGTTGTAAGACCTGCCCTCGGGCAGAATTGCTATGGACGGACAATTATATAACCTTACGCTTAAAATGATTGTAGAGGGTAAATTATATTATATCATATTTAACTGTATTATAATACAGGAAATTAATATTAATGGTCAAAGTTTTTAATTGTTATAAGAATAAAACAATAATTATTCTCTCTTGAAGGCTAAAAGGGTTTTGCTGGAAATACCAGTATCAGGCAAGAGAGCTTTCGAATTGATGTTCAGTCTCGAATTGAATATTATTAATAATAATAATAATAATAATAATAATAATAATAATAATAATAATAATAATAATAATAATAATAATAATAATAATAATAATAATAATACTTTATTTATTCTGGCAGAGTTAAGGCCATAACGCCCTCTCTTCCACTCAACCAGCACAAATACAAATAAATATTCGACAAATATAGATATACACTATACTAATTATAAACAGTTAAAGATACAATAAATGTAGCAATGTAAATGTTATGTACAAACAACATTTTATAGGGCAATAACAATAATGATACGATAATAATAATAATAATAATAATAATAATAATAATAATAATAATAATAATAATAATAATAATATAAATATGATACATTATACGGGAAACACCAATTAATATATATATCTTACACTGGATAATAATGAAGTCGAGTTTAGAGCAAATATAAATTTAGATTTCTTTTAAAAGATGCCAATGTCCGGCAGCCCCTTATTTCTTGTGGTAGGGAATTCCAATTGCGAGAAGTGAAGATGGTATATGACATGGAGTGATGTGATGTCCTATGTTGCGGTATATTAAGTAAGAGACTATGTTGTGATCTTGTGTTTAAGTTATGGTTTGAGGATAGATACTGGAAACGGGATGATAAATAATTGGGAATCGAGGTTATAGTGTTGCCAGATCTGTTTTTGCAAATACTGGGACTTGAATGAAAAAAAGTGGGATTGGGACGATTAGATCGGGACAAAATAAATGAATTTCAACAGTTGAAATCGTTTAATTTAAATAAGACACACTAAACAAAATAACTGGATTTTTACTTAAATAAGTCAAACATTAAAATCTATTACTACATCTCTTACTACAATATTAAAACATATCGAACAAAATGTTAGTCTAACAAAATACTATTATTTTTATAACAGTATACTAACATAAGATGTAAAAACTATAATTCAATCCTGAAAATTTCAAAAGACAAGTTAAAACTTACTCTTACTTACTCACTGGCACTATCGAACCCGTAGGTTCATGGCCGCGCGGACATAAGCTCTCCATATTTCCCTATGCTGAGATAATGCTTTCCAATCATTCCGTGTATAATCTACTTCCCTCAAATCATAGTTAATGTTATTCTCTCACCTCATTCTTGGTCTACCAACTGGGCGTTTTCCCTCTGGCTTATGTTATTTAAATTATTTAGTATTCTGGTTGAATACAGATATAACACACACACACACACACACACATATATATATATATATATATATATATATATATTACCTTCACATGAAATGCCATAATTTTAGTTTTGTTAATTGATATTTCCATATTAAATTTGGCACCTATTTTTTTGTAAATTATAAATTGATCGTTGCAAATAATTTTCGGAGAGTGCCAGAAGAGCTAAATCTTCTGGAAAAAGAATAGCATCGAGTTTGAGATTCCTATTGATGGAACAGTACCAAGTAAATTGGAAACACCATCTAGAAAGAATGAGTTCAAATCGGATCCCCAAAGCTGTTTATAATTATATACCAAGAGGACGAAGATCACTGGGCCGTCCTATGAAACGCTGGAGGGAAAATTTTCTATAGGATCGTAACAGGCATTGGAAGGAAGAAGAAGATATAATTTATTAACTATTTTCTATAAAACACATAATTTGAGTTCGATTTTGCAACTTTTAATATTTTCTTTTCTTTTAAGACAAATGTATAAAACTCCTCAGAGGAAATCTCAAAATGTACTTTTATTTGAATATTCCCTTAAAATGTATTTTGAATAGTCAGTTGCGCCTGTCAGTGCAGGTTACATTCACATGGGAGAAAATAATTTTAATCGTTGCTTTCGACACCGGCATTGATGCCATAAACAGGTAGGCCTAGGTAAAACCTAACTTTAGAAAATTAGGCAAGTCTTGAGTTTTAAAATGTTATGCCATTTCTCGTTGAGTTTTTATTGTAACCGTCAACAGCGGCATTTAAAATGCCTTTATTTTATAAAATCTCTTGATATAAAGTATTAATTTCGAAATCAATCGTAATAAGGGGCCTATTTTTCTATGATTTCAACGACTGTTCTTTTAGTTGAATTATTGAATGATAATATAGAAAAAGGCTGAAACATATTAATTGTCCACCGCTGTGGTCTCGGGGTAGCGTGCTGCCTTGTCACGCAGCGGGCCCGGGTTCGATCCCCGGTCGGGACAGTTTTTCTGGGTGAGGTTTTTATCGGGTTTTTTCCTCACCTGTAAGACAAATGTCAGGAAAACTTTAAGGACCAAACGGTCCCCGAAATCATATGGCCAACGCAGTCATCATCATTCATATTCAAATTAGGTTAAGTTTAGGATCAGGGACTCTCCTGCCGCACCACTATCATAATCATCACCCATCATATCATCGGGGCAAAGTAACCCCGCCTTCCAGGCGCCCCAACCTCAGAAGTGGGTTACAATTACGCCATGCCAGGAGAGAAACCAGGAATGTCGAAAGACAAACCTGGGGCATTTTTTAAAAAAAATATTGCTATCGCCAAAATCAAATCGTGTCTCTATATACTCGTATTACAACAAAATTAAATAAATAAATAAATATATATATATATATATATATATATGATTTGATTTAGGATCCGCTTTCAGCAAACATTTTTCTTAACAATTTGTTATATATGTATCCTGCAAATTGGCCTTCAGCTCTTTTGTTGATATCTTTCTTGCGATTAATTCGTAAGTTAAATGCCTAAAAGGATAACAGCCTGACACTCTCCAGTTTGCAATACAGTGCCTTCTACTATTTCAGCGCTTCGGTCTGTTCAGCATTGATGAACGCCCAAAGAACTGACTGGCTCTCGTCTTCTCCCAATATACTGAAGCAATTTTTTAATATCTCGTAGGATTTCACTAAATTTTTCTGTCAGATCTTTTTAATTCACCAGACCAATACTGCTTACTTAGATGAAAACGCGTCCTGAGAGGGCTGAAAAAGAGATTTCCCGCCAAAATCGGGACAGTATCGACGTCAAAGACTATGTTTCACTATAGGTAGATTGTCTTTTTTTTCAAATACATAGGCTCCTTTACCCATCGAGCGTATTTAATTGAATTGTCTCACAAATATAACTTAGATTTATAAATATCAATATCGAAGTGTTTAAGGACCATTTTTCATCACCATTGAGTTAAGTTAAATTATAAGAACGTACCTAAGTGGTCCAGCCATCCTCAACTATGATTTTAAATTCCGGAGGCTTTTCGGACTATAGTCCATCACCAGTGTCTATTCAAATACTTCTTCGAGTTGCGAGGATTTTGAACACCGAGTTGTAGTCAATGGTTATGTTTTCGTTTAGCAATCTTCCGTTTCCGACTTCTTTTAAAATTGTACTTTTTTATATAAATTGTATTGTTATATTATTGTTTATGTATTTTTAAAGCGCGTTATTAATTGAATCTAAAATACATTATATGACCAGGCCACCAAATAATAGAAATTTGAGAAAACATTTTATCACAAGAGTCTGTAAAATATGGAAGCGAAACATGGATATCCAAAGAAAAATATAAAATTGACTACACCTTAAAACTTTCAAGAAGAGATTGCTAATAGAAAAAAAAAATTAAATTCAGGCATATAACGCAAACTGTAAAATATACGATTTTCTCGTGTATTTATTTACCTCTAAAGTTTGGAATCCAGGAAGACATGTATGTACATTGTACAACTAAAAGTATATTTTCTAGATTTGTACGAAGAATTATTAACATTTATTTTTCCTGTATTGCATTTTTCAATTCGGAACATCCGACCTCAAACAATCCACTTAGATTTACATGAGATCTGAATGTAAATTTATAAGAAATTTTCATGTTTCAACCCCATCATATATAACAATACCTCTCCTGGCGCATCATCATCACCTATCATATATCATTTGGGGCAGCGTAACTCCGCCTTCCAGGCGCACCAATCTCACAAGTGGGTTACAATAACGCCATGCCAGCAGAGAATACCAGAATGTCGAAAAGAAACGTGATGGCATTGAACAAAAAAAAAAACTTTTGTATGCATGTATGTATGTATGTATCCTTAGCGGGACAGTCTTTACCAATCTAATTACGCTTAATTCCCTATATATGTTCATGAGTGACATGTGGTCAGCACATGGCCTCAATAAGTAGACAACTAAGGTACTACTTTGATGCGGAAGGTCGGTTAAATTTTGCTCAGAGCACTAATTTAGGCTTGAAAGGTTATTTTACGAGCCGGAAAATCTTCAGAATCGGGACCCACGGCTTGAAGTCCCTCCCGTAGGATTCATCAATTAAATTTTCCATCCTAAAAATCCATCGATTCCGGCCGGGTTTGTACCCGCAACCCTAGGAATTATAACCACTAGACCACCGAGGCCAACAACAGTACTACTATTTACTTTTGTATTATATATTCGTATTTTTTTCTGGTAATAATTTGTCTACTTCATAGGAAAAAATGAATATTGCTGTTATTTTTATTAATTTTGTTCTTAAAGTAATTATCTTTTCTATTTAATTTATTTTATTTTTACCCACAAACTCAAATTATTCACATCATCTAATAAGTTCCTCATGATCTTCCATTATACTGACAGCGCCAGAACAAAACCCAGAAGTAGAGTCGGAAGAATGGACGGTAGTGGGTAAAAGAAAAAAATAAAAACAGAGTAGTCAGGAACGAAGGAGGAAAATGGAGAACTACAAGCAGCAGATAGAACAGCATGGCTCTATATAGGAAGACTAACGGAGTCTGCTACAAACGACAAAATAGAAATATACCCATCAGAAACGGTATCGAAAGGCAAATAGAATGCGAAGAACTACAAACTGTAGGCAGGAATAAAACATTTAAAGTTGGAATACCCCTCGAACAACTAAAGAAAATAGAATCATCAGACTTTCGGCCCAAGGACATAGTAATCAAGAGATTTCGATTTCGAAGACGGTCGCAAGAAACAACATCACTCGAATGAAGAAAAAACATATACAGGCTTACTATGGAACGCCGAAGGAATAAAAAAATGCAATAACCATGGCACCAACAGATTTCTTACAAGATTTCGACTTCGTGATCTTAACGGAAACCTATCTGATAGAAGAATGGCATCATCACCACTTCTACAGCAAACATATTTTAGCAAGGAAAGAGAACTAGGAAGGCCATCCGGAGGCATATCTATACTCATGAAACCATGTATGACACCAGTAATAGCATCAACAAGGATGAAGAATGCACTTCTAGTAGAAGCTAAGTACCTGGTGATCATTGCAGCCTACTACCCGCCATATTACAACGCGATGGATATCATAGAAGAATTGCATAAACCAATACTACAAAATAAAAGCGGAAAGCCTATAATGATAGCAGGCGACTTGAACTGTCGCATAGATATAGACAACTACAAGACCAAGATAGTCATGGAAAAACTGCAAGAAGAAGGATTCACACTCCTAAATGACAGCCACGTACATATGCCACAACGGTAAAAGCACCATCGACCTAGCACTGATAAAAGGCCACGCAAAGGGAAAAATAACCCCACTCTGGACAAACGCAGTAACACCCATCCGAAAACACCTACCAATGAAAATTAACATAGCTACCAAAAATTAAATTCCAAAAAGTAACACCACTAAAGATATCGAGAAAAATCGACAACGAGAAAATCAAAGGATGCCAGAAGGAACTAAAAGAAGCAGAAACAGCTATAGAACGAGGGAATCTAGAGGAAGCTACCGCAATAATAGAACAGGTCATCATAGGGACCACGATGCCAGAAAACTCGAACATGAAGAAATCAAAAGAATGGTATGACAAGGAATGCTACAACAAAATAAAACAAGTGATAAGTAAGCTACAACAAATAAAAACAACCTGGAAGACATTGCACTAAAAGAAGACTACGCAATTGAAAGACGACAATACAAAAGACTGATAAAAGAAAAGAAGAAAGCTCATATCGAACAAAAAATTAAAGAGATGGCTGAGGAAACCCTTAATACATCGCCATTCGACCAACAAAACAACAACATACACAAGCCATACAAATGAAGGAATGGAAACAACATTTCACCAACAAACTAAACAAGGAAGGAAGAGACACCCCAGCAACAAGAAATCAAGACCAAAAACACAAGACACAGAGAATGGACTCCTATCAACCCTGCAGAAATTATAAAAACAATAAACCAAAGCAAGAACAGAAAAGCATCCGGCGCTGATATGATATATAATGAACACCTCAAAAACACAATTGACCACGCTCTGCTACCATTTGTGGGGGTTGAAAACCCAAACCACGGTCTGACTACCATTTGTGCGGGCAAGAAACCACGCAACTGCTACCTTTAATCCGGGATCGGGTTTTGTAATTGCTGTTTCTATTAATGCGGATCTGATTTCCAAAGAAGTTATCTATCAGGAAGTGGCTTGCCTTGGGCCCATAGAAGGCAGCCGTTGATTCATCTTTCTTTCTCTGAGATATATATATATATATATATATATATATTAACAGAAGAATACTGATTTTTAAATACATACAGTGAGTGAACAAGATAATAATTGTGTTTCAGGAACGCTAAACAGCATAATAGTTAAGGAGCTCGGAATAGTTTCCTACTTGAGTGATTTTCCGTACAGGATAATAAACAACTACGTATACTTGAATGATGAAACAGGGGCGTTGTTTAAAAGATAACATTTAATATAAACAAGTTGGCTGAGTAAAAATAAATTAACAAAAATAATAATACTGATCATACGATCAAAATAGCCATACAAATAAATAAATGAACAACATACCATACATCACGCAACACTCATACTTGCGTCCGAGTTTCAGGGACCACTTCTTCCCTGGAGTGCCGGACTAACTCAAACAGGCCCCTTCTTGGCCTGAGATCAACTTGTCTATTTAGAATTCCAGTCGCATCGCGACCTGGAATCGGATTCCAAACTTGAATCCGTTTAAACAACCAAAACGATGACTGCTAGGATGATCGAATGATACTGTTCTGTATTATGGACAAAACTATATAAACTATATAACAAATGTATGGAAATGTATAACTGTAGGCTTTCACGGCCGGCGTCTTGATCCCTATTAGGTTCGTCTTCCGGGCATATAGGCCGTGGTCCAGTCGTTCTTCTACTCGACGTTTCGTCTACTGCTGCGGTAGACATCTTCAGGAGATACTGCGTGCTCTCTGTGAACTCCTCAACAGTCGGCTGCAGACTGCAGCCGACTGTTGAGGAGTTCACAGAGAGCACGCAGTATCTCCTGAAGATGTCTACCGCAGCAGTAGACGAAACGTCGAGTAGAAGAACGACTGGACCACAGCCTATATGCCCGGAAGACGAACCTAATAGGGAAATGTATGGAACTAGGAAGAATTCCAGTACAATGGAGCAACTCGACGATAAAAGTTATATACAAAGAAATGGGGATCCAACAGATCCTAACAAATACAGGGGCATCGCTCTTGAAAACGTTCCCTTCAAGAACCTAACAAAAATTATAACAAATAGAGTAAGGGGAAAAATCGAAGAAAAGCTCCCTGACGTGCAATTTGGATTCAGGAAAGAGAGATCAATTCAAACGGCAGTGAAACTCCTCCTTCAAAACATAGAGGAAGCACTCGATATAAAACAGAAGCTGTACGCTGTCTTCGTAGATTTTACGAAAGCCTTCGATCTACTGAACAGAGGATTAATAATAAGAAAATTTAAAAGTATCCTTGCAGAGGAGAACGCGTGGACCCAAATCATTACATCAATAATGAAAGAAAATAGCATAGTTATATCAGATGGTCTCTCAAAATCAAAAACTATACTGCAGACAAATGGGGTACTGCAAAGAGACCCATTGAGCCCACTGCTATTCATAATGGCAGCCGAAGAACTGGTAAGGAAAATAGAAGAACTAGGAGAAGAAAATTTCATATATGCATACGCAGACGACATCGTGATCGGATCAACGGATATAAGTAAACTTCAGAACGCCATAACAACTATGGAAGAATGGTGTAAAATCCACAGCTTCTATATAAACAAAGAAAAAACATAAATGATGGTGTTCAGAAACGGAGGAAAGATCCCTGCCACAACAGAAATAAAACTGGACAAAGATAACATGAAAATACACTGCTCAAAAAAAATTAGGGGATATTGTAGAATAACCTATTAAGACTATGATTTTAGGAACAGTATTAGATGCAATCACTTTCTATTACTCCAAAAGAATGTCAACAAGAATTTGAAATCATTACGTAACCTCTGTACCACACCACATGTCAAAGAGATCCTGATTAGGAATATGGCAAACAAACAAAGCAACATTAACATGGGTGAAAATGTTTCTTTTGTATGGTCTCCTCGAACGGCCAGCACTGCCTCACACCTGTATGCCATTGATGCAATGAGGTTAGCAATGATTTATTGGGGGATACGTGGCCACTCTTCCATAAGAGCAATGTGCAGCTCTTTAACAGTTGTGGGAGGTGCTAGTCTGCCTGCAATGTGCCTGCCTAATGCATCTTACTCATGCTCAATCGGATTTAAGTCCGGGGAGGAATCTGGCCATTGCCTACGCTCGATACCCTCCACTTCCAGCATGTCGCCCACCAAGCCAGCTCTGTGGGGTCGTGCATTATTGTCCATACAAAGAAAAGAATCACCTATGGCATCAGCATAAGGCACGACAAAAGGTCGGAGAATCTCATCTCTATACCTTACCGCAGTCAAAGTACCACCTTGGATAACGTAGAGGTCCGTACGTCCACCACTACTGACTCCTGCCCACACCATCAATCCACCGCCACCATATGGGGATCTTTCACGTACAAAAGTTGGATTGTTTCGTGTCCCTTTTTCTCTCCAGATGAATACACGCCGACTATCACATTCCACGTTGAATCGCGACTCATCAATAAAAAGAACTGACCTCCACCCACGAAGTTCCTCCGCCAAGTTTCTGCGATCTCTACGGTGTTGTGGAGTTAACCTGGTACACAACATGGGCCTACGGGCATAGAGACCACTTCCATGCAGTCGATTAGGGACAGTTTGAGTTGACACCGCGTCCTGGACACCCTGCGTCCTGTTGCTGTTTGAAGTGTATTTCGCAGTTGAGTTGCATTCTGCTGTCTATTCCGACGGGCTGTTAGCAAGAGGTAACGGTCATCCCTTGCTGTTGTTGCCCTTGGTCGACCTTGTCCGGCTCTTCTGTGAACAGTATGTTCTTTGAAAATGATTCCAAAGTCTGGAAATCACGCTTTGAGACACCCCCAATGGCTTGTGCCACCTCTTGTTGTGTCTGTCCAGCTTCCATCCTTCCTATGGCCCTCCAAGCCATTGGTTCAGGTAAATCACGTTGTCGAGGCAATCACTGTCCCTAAGGCAAGTCATTCACTAACTGAAAACTGGACTGGATTTAAAACAGCAACAAAACATTCACCCCCACACCACCTTTCACATCAACAGTACAGGCACTGCCCTCTGGTGTGGTACCGAGGTTACGTAACAACTTCAAACTCTTATTTACATTATCTTGGAGTAATAGAAAGTGATTGCATCTAATACTATTCCAAAAAACATAGTCTTAATAGGTTATTCTACAATATCCCCTAATTTTTTTGAGCAGTGTAGTAAAGTAGTTTAAATATTTAGGCATTACTTTACAACCCAGTGGAAGAAGCTTCACAAAACTCTTAGCAGAAAGATCAACGCAAGCAATAATAGCAATAAATGATATACGCAATATACAAGCTCTAAGCCTGGAATCAGCGATGAAACTATTCAATGCAAAGATCATCCCAATAATAACTTACGGGATGGAAATCATATGGCCACATCTTACAGAAGCTAATCTGAAAACACTGGAAAAAAATGAAAGCTACATACAAAAAAAGAGCAAAAGGAGAATCAAAAACGACAAGAAGCCGTCTAGTGTACCTACTGGCAAGGGAGACTTTCCTTATCGAGGACTTGAAAACAGCATACCTACTACCAAACACAGAACCCTATAAACATGCGCTACAAAGACTACGCAGGAAAAGAGAGGAAGTATGGCCGGAATTCTTCAGCACATGAGCGATGATAGACAGGAACTGGTCAGAAGTAAATTTCCAGATACGACATGACATCACAAGATTAAGCGTGCATGGATTCCACCACCTAATGTGTAGAGATAAAACATTCCATGACCCGAAGATGTCATGCATATGCGAAGTGTGTGAACAGAAATGCGAAAGATATCACATCCAAACATGTACACAAAGAACAAAAACAATTTTGATTACGCAAGACCAAGTTAGTGTTAGTGATTGTTAGCTGTGTTATGACCTTTGCTCATTTGTGTGCAATCCATTTATATATATTATTAGCTCCTCCACATCTCACATAAAATGTATTTTCTAAATTTATTTTCAAACCCTATTTACCATACTCTTCTATGAATTTTCTGAACACAAATTATTATTATTATTATTATTATTATTATTATTATTATTATTATTATTATTATTATTATTATTATTATTATTATTGTGGTTGCGGATGAGCCCATGGGTCTACGCAAAGTACTTAGAGGCGTTTCCTTTGAGCACAAATTTCTTTCATTCTTTTGCTATGAGCTTGTTTTCTATCATCTGTCTAAGTTGTTCCAGTTTTTTTCTTCGGTTTGTCCTCTTGGTCAACTTGCCACTTATTCACCTTAATTCTAAATATATCTCTGTTTGGGATATCTTCTTTAGTAATTACTGTCAATTTTAAGTCCTTTTTGACTTCATCAATCCACTTCATAGTATCCACTGGAGCTTTACTTCTGTTTTCAAAGGATTGTCTCATAAAATGATACATGCCTTAATGTCGATTTATAAATATGTTAAATTTTGTATAAAAGTAGACCAAGGGCACATTACAGAGAGCAGTGAAGCCAATCGGGGAGTGAGACAAGTTTGCATTTTATCACCAATGCTATTTAATCTATTCGTTGATGATATTGTAGACGTAATGCTAGAAGGAGAAATTGAGGCTCCGGAGATAGGAAATGTTAAAATCCCAGTCCTGTTGTATGCAGATGAAACATTTTGAATATCTTGGTACGACGTTGAAAATGAACGGGAAGTAGAAAAAGAAATATTGATATAGCATTACTTAAAGGGAGGGGACAACTTAACAGTGTACTCGGTATTCTGGGTCGAGTGCCTGATATTCCAGTCAGCACATTAGAAAAAATGTATGGAGCGATGGTCAGACCAGTAATGCACTATGGTAGTGAGATTTGGGGTTTCCAAAGAACGGAAATACTAAATAAGGTAGGCCTATATACGCATTTTCTAAAATATATTACAGGACTTAGTAAGGCCGTTTCTAACTGTGGAATTTTATATGAATTCGGGTCATTCGAGGACGACATTAACTGTAAAATTCGTGTACTCAAATACTGGTTGCGAGTAATCCAAGGTGAACAAACAATGCTTAGAGCAATTTGTTACGACCACCAAATTAAAAACATAGATGTTAAATTTTGGGCAGACGAGGTTAGGAGAGAACTCCAAAAGATTGGGATGGGCTGGATATGGGAAAAAGGGACTGAAAATCGCAAGAACGTGTGGAGAAAAATAAGGAGGAGGTACTTAGATATAAAGCAAGATTTGTTGCTCTGAGAAATGAAATCCGCCAATTTCTCAAGGAAAAAAAAATATGAATGTGATATGTTAAGTGATCACGATTGGCTCTCTAGACTAGCATTTCTTGTCGACATGACAAAACATTTGAATAACTTGAACATAATGTTACAAGGTAAAGACAAATTAATTAACCAAGTTTACACTGCAATAACAGCTTTCAAATTGAAACTGAAGCTAATGAAAAGGCACGTGTCTGTGAAAAACTAGGTACATTTTCCAAGTGTAAATGTTCTGCAAAATGAATATCCTGAATTCTGTTTCAGAAGTGATTCTTTTGTGGAAGTTATTGAAATAATTGAAGAAGAGTTTTCTAATAGATTTGTTGATTTCAGTAAAATGGAACCAGACATTTCTTTGTTTCGTCTCCATTTTCCTTCGATGTTGACAAAGCACCAGCAATGTTGCAATTTGAACTACTAATTTTGCAGTGTAATGACGCAAAGAAATGAGTTTTTGGTCCTACAGATTTCATGAAGTTCTACAAGTTACTACCTGAAAAATAGGCCTATTTAGGGTTGAAGGAACACGCCCGACATTTAATCTGTATGTCTTCCTCGACATACTTGTGTGAACGAACATTTTCAAAATAAAAATTCAAAAATCATGATTGAGGTCAAGCTTCAATGACTAACATCTCCAAGACGTCTTATTTATCAGTAGTACTCAGCAGACACCTGACATCGATCATGTGTTAGCTTTAAAAAGCCTTGTACCAATTCTTTTTACAATTTTAATTATAGCATGGTGTTACAAATGTTTTAACATTCTTTTGTATGATCATGTAATTTTATTTTAATAATAATAATAATAATAATAATAATAATAATAATAATAATAATAATAATAATAATAGAAGCAGCAGTATCAGTAGCAACAATAATAGTAACGATATATTATGAACATATAAACTGCCTTCGAGATATATTTCCAAAATTTAAATTAATAATTAGATCAGTATTGACTTCCGATTGAGGGTCTTTCCACTTTTCAGCGGTTGCCCTTTTACCAGCCGGCTGCTGGCCCTTCACATCCACATGTGTCAATCACAGAGGTAGATGATCAACAGCCAGTGTAGGGGTGACATGTGGTTAGCATGTCGAGTCCTCCAGCCGTTATAGCTGGTTCCTCAACCTGGAGCCGCTACTTATTGTAGCTACCCAATTGCCTCGCGATGCTGGGTGGGCACCGGTCCCATACTGACCGAAATACCATGAGAAAATTTCTTCCCCCATGGAGACTCGAACCAGCTTAAGTCCCGTAGCTCTGCGCCAAGGCTTCCTACCTTAACCGCTCGGCTATGGCGCGGGACAGTATTGACTTCAAACCCTTATTACTATTGACTGGTTTAGACACGATATAGGCCTACCAGTGGACGTTGTTTTGCTTTCCCTGAGGAATGGGAGAGAATATTTCTCAAGAGTAAGAACTTAATAGCAGTATGCAATGGAACTGCCAAGCTATAGTAAAAAAAAGTGCAGGACATATATGGTACTATAGGATAAAACTCAATTGGATTATATGGCTTGAATAATTTAACACTTTTTTACGTGAATTCGGATATTATTAAATGATCATCTTCAAGGTATGGACCTGTTGGCCCGTTTCGCTCCCCGGTGCACTATATGCTGCAGGTGCAGGTCGTTTTTCCAACGACGTTTTGGTCTTCCTACATTTCTTCGGCCTAGAGGCCTACAATGAAGCAGCTGTTTTGATAAACGATTATTTGGCATTCTTTGTATATGTTCAAACCAATTACGTTTATTTGTGTGTATTCTCTCGTTTATATTATATATTTGTAATTCATCTCTGATATCTGACTTCTCTTTTGATCTCTTAGAGATACACCAGCAACTGACCTGAGAAATCTCATTTCTATTGTCTCAATTTTATTTTTATCAGAGATCGTTAAAGGCCAAGTCTCAGACCCGTACGTAACGGCTACTGTTTTGTAAAATTTTAATTGAGTTTCCCTTGTGGTCTTATTTCTCAAATATCTTCTTATTGAACCACATATCTGTTGAAATTTCCCTAATTTCTTCTCCATGTCCAAATTTTCCTGGTACGATATCATGCATCCCAGATAATTGAAACAAAGTTACTTGTTCAATTATGTTTGCTCCAATTACAATTTTTGTCCTTTTATGCTGAGTTCCAATACATGCATTGACTTTGTTTTATCTGTTGATATCTTAAAATTATAATCGTTTATTAGTTTCCATAATTTATAAACAGATCTTTGTAGTTGATTTTCTGAGGAAGCTACAATGGTCTGGTCGTCTGCGAATAAAAGACAGGCCGTTTTCGTACCGTTTATCAAAAAATGTTCATCTAAAAAAGTTTGCCATGTACTAATGACATAATCTAAATATATACTGTATTAAAAAGTATTGGCGAAAGAGGATTATTATTATTATTATTATTATTATTATTATTATTATTATTATTATTATTATTATTATTATTATTATTAAATTATATAAAATTAGTTAATCTCGTTCACTTCACGGGCTAGGTAAAATGCCTGTTCCGCCTCAGAGTTGTTCTGTCTATCTTTTCACTGGTCATCCTACATTCCTTGAACCTCTTGGCTTGTAGTTAAATGCTGCTTTTGGTAATCTTATTACATTCATTCTTTCTACATGTCTAAACCATTTATCTCTATATTATTTGATTTTATCATTCAATATATATATATATATATATTTAACTATGTTCTTATATCTTCATTATTTATTCAATCCAATCTAGTGCAGCATTTTATTCTTCTAAGGAAGTTCATTTCTACGCTTTGTATTCTACGTTGTAATTTTTTCGGTCATTACCCAAGTTTCACTCCCATAAAGTAATGCAGAAACTGCCAATGTTTTATAAAACTTCAATCTAGTATTTCTTCTTATTTTGTTCTTTAATGTTCTATGTATAGTTCCGCATATCATTTGAAATTTCGACAGTTTCATATTTGTCTCTTTCTGTTTTTGTGACAACCCAAATAATTAAAATTTGTTACTTGTTCTGGAGGTTTGTTGTCTATTATGATATTTGATCTTATATTTTTATTTCCCCAAAATGCCATAATTTTGATTTTTTCTTTTGATATTTTAAAATTATATTATTGGCATAACTGATTTAATTGATGTACAGAGAACTGCAAATTATTTTCATTTTCTTGAATAATAACCACATCACCAGCATACACTAAAACGTTTAATATTTTAAATCCGTTCATTCTTATACCTATATTAACATTTCTTTTCCAATTTTTGATGATGTCGTTAATATATAAATTAAAAAGTGTAGGTGATAACTACACCCTTATCTTACATCTCTAATTATTAAAATAGCTTCGGTCTTTGATGTGCCTATATTTATTATAATTTGAGAAATAATTACACATGGAATCTTTAGAAAACAAAATTTCTGATTATAAGTCAAGATGGATGCAACATGTTCATCGAATGGAAGATCACAGAATACCCAAACAAATGTTAAGATATCAACCTGCAGGAAGAAGAAGACCAGGACGTCCACTCAAAAGACTTCTGGATGGTATTTCTCTTGAGGCCCAAGCAGGTCAACAAATGGCCTAAATTCGTGAATGTACTATGATGATGATGATGAGATTTTATATACAAACTTTTTATCAAATTAATTAATTTTGCGGAGTAGCCATGTATTTCCATAATTTCCATAACTTATCTCTATCAACATGATCGAACGCCTTCTCAAAATCAATAAATGCAACATGCGGCTGTAGATTATGTTCTCTTCTTTTTTCAAATATTTGCTGCAATATGAATAAATTATCTGTTGTTATCGTCCCTTTCTAAAGCCACTTTGTTCTTCTTATCGTATTGCGTCTGCTATTATTTTAAGTATTTTATTTAGAACCAAATTAATTAATTATTTATTTAATAAAGACATGTTTAAGAAATGAATTTGTTTTGATTAAAATACTTGTTGAAAAAAACAATACAGCTCCACAGCGATGCCATTGAATAGTTTCAGAATTATTTGTTTTAAATTTAAGTTGAAGGTTTAAAACACGGTATAGGAACAGACTAGCGTTTTTTAAACAATAGTGGGTCACACGTACTTCGTTGGACAATAGCCAGATACAAAGATTCGCAAGTGACAACACAGAAGAAATTTTAGGAGGACTGTGTCTAGGTTATAATCTGTTGTTCTTTAGTGAACTTAGGTAACATAGTTCTACTAAAAAATATTAGGCTTATGGGAAGATTGAAAAAAGAAGGGAACTATTTTAACAAGCCAGAAGCCGTCTCGGTATAGGCGTGACTAGCGCGCGCGGCTGTCCTGACTGGAATCCCAGGTTCGAATCCTGGCGGTTCCAGAGGGGTTTTGGTGGTGGGCCATACTGAGACTTTTCGGTTGTTTTTTTTCAGACTTCTCCGTTTCCCGAATTTCATCCCACCAACAATCTCCATACCCACCCCTTCATGTCATTTCATTTATCATTCATTCATTTTGTATACCCTTCATCTCATGTTCGGAGCCTGAGCAATAAAAAAAAAAGGGGGAGCAAAAGGTGTCATCCTCCCTGGTGGATATAGCCGTAACTCAAAACTGGCGGCATGGGTCATGTGAGAAGAACCTGATGTGCCTTGACCCGGAAGACGGCCTACAACTCACATAACACCGTAAAGTAGACGGTTATTCCATTCATCCATTATATACTGGGATAGCGCAATAGATATTTCAGATTGCGGTGCTCAGGTCAGTCTTTTATTTTTTATTTACTTATTTATTTATTTTACCTGATGGAGTTAAGACCGTAAGGTCTTCTCTTCTACTTCATCAGGGTTACATTATACATATACTATCTTCTTGTGTCTTGTAAGCATATGTTTCCCTTAACAGAGGTTTAGGCGCTCTCCTCCTACAGGGAAGAATTTGAACCATACTAATTTAGTTACGCTTGTTTTCGTATAGATGTCATTTGAGTGGTCCGTGGTCAACGTGCCGCCTCATACGGACATCTAGGAAACCAAGGTAGTACTAGGATGGGAAAATTCGGTAAATTTTGCTTAGAGGCCTTTTCATTGTGGCTTAAGGATCTTTTACAAGACTGAAAATCTCCCTCCCGGAGGAGGACTTGCTCCTTGGATTTTTACACCCTAAAAAAAATCGACCTCGGCCGGGTTTGAACCCGCGACCCTCGGGACCAGAGGCAAGGAGCATAACCACTAGTCCACCGCGGCCGATATACGTATAATAACAATTATTAATTATCTACATGATTAATGATACATAATAGATATAGGCAGGATACACAATATAAAGACAATGGAAAGAAATAAAAAGAATAATTATAATAACAGTAATAATAATAATAATAATAATAATAATAATAATAAGAATTATTATTATTATAATTATAATAACAATAATAATAACAATAATAACAATAATAATAACCTACAATTTGATTAAGTAATTTGCTTGGTAAATCCATTTTAATATATAAAGGAATGATAAAAGTCTGAATAAAGAACTAAAAACTAAAGAACATTCCAAAAATCACGAGTAAATAACACTTCTTCAGATGTTATTTCAAAGGTGGTTGAGTAGGCGGACGGAAGTTTGAACACTAATGAAGGTGAAGAAATCTCTTCGATTTTTGGGATAGAACTCAGGTTTCATAATTCATAGTCACAAAATGTATTAAACTAACTAACTTACTGGCATTATCGAACCACCAGATAAGGTCTCCACACATCCCTATTATCTCCTGTATAATTTACCTCCATCAAATTATGGTAATGTTAATCTCCTACCTCATTTTTAGCCTACATATGGCATTATTGTTAGGGGTGTGAACTTCGAACTATAAGTTACAGAAGAGCTGTTAGATCTAGCGCCAATGCGAGATACAACAATGGGCACTAACATATTATCATGTGTAGAAGAAGCTGTAGAAAATATCGATCTTTCATGGAGTTCACTTGTATCTGTATCCACATATGGGGCACTGGCTAGGTAGGGTGTAGCTTGGGAATTGTGTAGTGTCTCAAAGACAAACTAAAAGATCAGGCAGTCTAGATAATCCATTGCATCATTCATTAAGAAAATCTGTGTGCTAAAAGTGTTTTTCTGAATGAAGTGATGAATGTTGTAGTTAAAAAAATGAACATAATCAGATCGCAAAGATTTCTTGATAGATCTTGAGTGCTAGTATGTGACATATCCTACTTTCAGTGAAATGCAATGGCTCAACAGGGAAAAAATGTTGAATCGATTCTTCGAATTACTTGATGAAATTTCGACATTTATATTAATGATAAGTTCAATATATTGTGCTAATATGTAATAAGAATGTTGTACATGTATTATACCAATAAATCATAGCACTGTTATATGAGTTTAAAATTATCTTAACCTATTCAAAGCCAAGCATAATTCTATCCACTTAATAATTGGTAATAGCCCTTTAAATTAATATATTTTCAATATTGAAGAACATCGAATACTGCACGATGCCTAAGAATGATTTATTGTTTCTTATTAGTTACTAGCCGCCTCTGAGTGGACGGCTGCACACTTCCCGACCAGTGATGCTCTTACTTACTCGCGAGTGCACATAGCACTTCTTAAGTGCAGCAGAACTGGTCACCGCTGCAGTAGATCAAGAGGATTCCTGGTTGCATGGAGGTAAGGCTCTTAATGTTATATTGTTTTTTATATATGGTCACCAAATCTCTCTTTTTTTTTAAGTTTATTTTCAGACGATTGAACTTCCATATCTCGTCTAGATTCTTTGAGTTTTGACAGTAGGACAGCAAATAGTGTGATTCTATTTCTTTTGTATTTATATTTCTTGTATGAATCTATCTGAATAAACTTTAATGAATTATAGCTCTAGAAATGGATTATTTACGAAGAAGTGCCAGAAAATCTAAATTAGAACATGTCACAAATAAGGAAATTAGAAACATAATGGAAGCAGAAGAAAGCATAATTGAAAGAATTGAGGAGAAGGAATTAAAGTGGTTAGGACATGTTTTAAGAATGGAAGAAGAGCGATGGCCGAAGCAACTATATGAATGGCACCCAAACAGAAA
Organism: Diploptera punctata; assembly: GCA_030220185.1. NCBI lineage: Eukaryota > Metazoa > Arthropoda > Insecta > Blattodea > Blaberidae > Diploptera > Diploptera punctata. Next base: position 165,989 of record JASPKZ010005698.1, read on the forward strand.
GAAGAAAAGAGGAAGACCAAGGTTAACATAGAAGGAAAACATGAAGACAGTAATGCAAGCAAGAGGGCTAAGCATTGAAGATGCCCAAGACCGCAGGCTTTGGAGGTTTGGCACGGGAAGACGGCAGCAGCTGTAAAAACCCGAAGATAGATAGAGAGATAGAAAGAATATTTATTAATGGTGAAATGTATTGTGGAAATAAAATGTCAACCTCGACGACTGATGAAATTCTCGAATAAAAGTCACGTTGATCGACACCGGAATTTCAAATAGGAAACTCCGATTGCAAGTATCATCTGAGTCAACTTGTTTACAGAATTAATGTTAATTATATAATGAAATGATTATTTATGATGAATCCACAAACGTAACATTAGTTTTGACAGCTAGGGAAAACTACGAAAAATACCTGTCAGATTCGTGGACACGATTTTGAATAATGACCCCAAGTACGAGTCTCAAATGCTACCGTCTTGAACCAACAAGATCGATAAAAAAATACATCTTCATAGCCTATATAAAAGGCAAACTTGAGAGAATGGACATCATTCATGACTACGTTGGTCAGCGTTTCTGATATTTTAAAATTGTGTAAAGTGGAAGCCAGTGTTGAATGCGATAACCTGCATGAATACAAGCTCTCATATACGTAATCACAGCAGCAATGTATGAACTACCTATTGATCCTAACAGGAACTTCGTCATTCCACGAGTTGATATCATATAGGCATTCCCATTTTACATTCAATTGCTTTCAATCCTTTCAAGATATTAATTAAACTTGTTTTTTGTTAATAAATAACGTCACAACGACAGAGCTGGATTTTAACAACGAATTCAGAGTGGGAATGAGCTGATATAGGTCATACCGACTTTTTGCATATCAAATTTCATGCGACAATTTATGTATATTTAAGCACAACAATAATAAACCTAAAATAATTGAGAAGCTGCGAAATATAAGGGAAAAGAGACACACATTGATCTGTGTTTATAATCTAGCTCATTTATATCCAGCTATAGGTAGATCATATCGCCATTAAAATAGCAAACTTTTTTAAATATATATGTATATATATCAAACATTGTTTGCTATCTTAATGACCAACCTTGAATCTTTGACACGGAAAATCCAAGAAACCTTTATTAATTATATATATTTATATATGTAATTAAAAAAGATTTCTTGGGTGTATATATATATATATGACAAGAAAATGAATGTTTGTTTTAGACTTACTCGGTGGCGTAATCGGAAGCGCACTAGGGTATCAATCCAGAGGTCCGGGTTCGAGTCCCGTCCGATCATTTATTTTTCTTATCATGTCATATAATTAAGAAAGGTTTCTTCGCTTTTCCATGCCAACGATTCAGGGTTGGCCTGTGGCCACTGGTTCCAACAATTCGACATGATCCCACATGAGTTGAAACGTTGTAACCAGTGGCCAACCTTGAATCTTCGACGCGGTAAACCCAAGAATCTTTCTTATCATACTTATATCCGCGAAAATCTACAACACATATATATATATATATATATATATATATATATCCATCCATAGTAATTCTACCCGAAGGCAGGTCATTCACTGCAATCATAGCATTTTCATGCTATGCTTGCAGCTTTACTAGGGAATTGTAGGTGTGGTAGCTTCCCGTTGCTTTCCACACCTGTAAAGATTGATGATGACGATGATAAGGATGATGATGATGATGATAAGGATGATGATGATGATAAGGATGATGATGATGATGATAAGGATGATGATGATGATGACCATTTGATTTCGGGGACCGTTTGGGTCTTAAAGTTTTCCTGACATTTGTCTTACAGGTGAGGAAAAAGCCCGATAAAAACCTCACCCAGAAAAACTTCCCCGAACTGGGATCGAACCCGGGCCCGCTGCGTGACAAGGCAGCACGCAACATCAAGACCACAGCGGTGGAGATATATATATAACTCATTGGCATTATCGAACCCGTAGTTCATGACCGCGCGGACAATAAGCTCTCCATATATCTCTATCCTGAGCTAATGTTTTCCAATCATCCCCTGCTATAATCTATTTCCCTCAAATCATGGTTAATGTTTTTCTCCTACCTCATTTTTGGTCAACCAACTGGGCGTTTTCCTATAAGAAGCTTTATATATATATATATAATATATATAAATGTTTGAATTGGATTCGCCTGGTAGTGTAATGGATATCACGCTGAGGTACAGACTCAGAGATCCGGGTTCGAATCCCGTCCAGGCATTTATTTTTTCTTATCATACCATATTAAGCTTGCATTGCTCAATGTTAAACATTTAATTATAACATCGATGAAGCGTCACTGCTATAAAGTAAAAATGTTCTCTTTAATTTGCTTACTTTTTATAGTCAGCTACTAGATGGCAGTGAAGACCGAGTTCTCGCGACATCTAGTAATAATGGAGAATATAATACATATATAAGAAAAATAAATGTTTGAATTGTATTCGCCTGGTAGTGTAATGGATATCACGCTGAGGTACAGACTCAGAGATCCGGGTTCGAATCCCGTCCAGGCATTTATTTTTCTTATCTTACCATACCATATATATATATACTCTTTTTTCAGTCTTAGGTACATTTTCTACCTAATTCAACAATCTGTATGTAATTTATTTTATTACTGAGTACTAGAATTTGATAGAACTTCGCTGCCAGGTCTTAAATGAATGTCATTTTAGACATAACTGACGTAGTGAATTATTTCAGAAAACTTGATTATAAGTAGTGATTTATTTAATTACTCTCTTTAACCTCTCAAGATATTAGCGTTACGGTTCGAAGCTTAGTAAAGAAATCCATACTCGGGACTTTCATGTTCAGGAAAATCCACTTATTCCACTTGGGATCAACAGACAAGCATAGTAAACATTACACAACTGATACCGTCTCGAGTGAATTTTGATGTAATTTTGTTTATTAGCGTACAATATTGAATAACCATTATTAATTTTATTTTATCAAGACTGTTGTTGTACTGAGTACGAAATTATTACAACTCTTAGGTTTAAAATCGTGCCCCATGCTGAAGTTTTAACTAATTCAAAATCGTTCTCAAATTGAAGTGAAAACGTCCTTGCAGACTACCTACCTGATGACTGTACTTAACGAAATAGAGAAAAAAAAACATATATCTGAGCTGGAATTTGAAGTCAAGATCTCCAGCTTTATGTACTGAACTCTACCAATGATGTATTTAGACACATTGAACTAATTGCTGTCTTTTTAATCCCCAAATCCCCATTAGGTGTTAAGTTGGGTTCATGAGGATAAAAGGGGTCGCTGCAACTACGTAAATCCATTACGCTTTGGTTTTGCTGTTACATAATCCATTTACGAAGTTGATAAGGAAATTACTTATTCCACGCTGTTAGCTGTAGTTACCGTAAAATTTGTACTTGGGCCGGTGCAAGTGTATTACTTACTTCGATAATTATCACTTAGAAATTAGAACTGGAAATAAATGTTAATGAAACTAAATATATGGTCACACATAGAAATACATTATATAATGGAAATGGACAGCTAATGACAAATGAGGAAAATTTGGAGGTGGCTGAATTCAAATACCTAGGAACAATAATCACAAATAGGAATGAGATGCACAAAGAAATTAAACATAGGCTCGATTCTGGAAATGCGTGCTACATGCATTACAGGGCTTCTTGACGTCCCAACTCCTTCAAAAAACTTTAAACTGAAAATGCATAAAACTATCATTCTACCAGTTATATTATATGGATGCGAAACATGGGTTCTTACTTTAAGGGAGGAAAGGAGATTACGAGTATTTGAGAATAAAGTTCTTAGGAAAATTTTTGGACCAAAGAGAAATGAGCAGACAGGTGAATGGAGAAAGCTACATAACAGTGAACTACATGGTCTTTATAGGAATGAGATAATAAGACTAGTTAAGTCTCGTCGACTGCGATGGAGAATGGAGAAAGCTACATAACAGTGAACTACATGGTCTTTATAGGAATGAGATAATAAGACTAGTTAAGTCTCGTCGACTGCGATGGGCAGGACATGTGGCAGGAATGGATAATGAAATACGTGCATGGAAGCTTCTTGTAGGAAAACCAGAGGGAAAACGCCCAGTTGGTAGACCAAGAATGAGGTGGGAGAATAACATTACTATGATTTGAGGAAGTAGAGTATAGAGAGGATGATTGGAAAACATTAGCTCAGGATATGGATGTATGGACAGCTTTTGTCCGCGCGGACATGAACCTATGGGTTCGATAGTGCCAGTGAGTTAGTTAGATAATAATAAATGGGACCGATGCTATTCAGCATTGTGAAAAATTTGGGTATAATAACGAGAAAACCAGCTTAATCCTTATATTGACTGGATGATCGTCCACTTCGGTGATTAGCATATGTAGATAAAACAGACGGTTGGTGAGCTCAAGGCCTCTCACGCCAAGTAGTTTTATCTTAGGACTTTATATCATATCTCCAACAAACATAATAATCATTTTGGTTTACCGTTTCCTGAACTCCAGATATAGTAATATGGAATAACTATGGCTAAGATTTCGATGTAAAAACATATTTGTTTTTACTTTATTTAAAGGTAAATTTTATATGCTTACGAATTAGAGTACATGAGTAATTTAAGACATTTATTTTTACATATGTATTCATATTTCAGGATGTAGTACATCTAATATATACAAATTAATGTTTGTTTGTTTGTTCGTACTTTATGCACGGCCATACGGTTTATCCGATTGAGATGCGGCTTTTTGAAAAATGTTCAGGAGATTCCCGGAATGAACATAGGCTATAAGATAGTTGTAATAATCAACCCCTTCACCCCTACAAATCACCCTTTATAGTGAAAAACGTGAAATAAAGTTCCTATTTTTATGCTTAAATTGCTTACGCTGCTTAAACCATAACAAATACACCAAATTAATGTACACAGAATTGAATATCTCAAAAAATCTACAAAAAAGTCAGTGATAGCATATGTTTATCTTTTACGGATAATTCACAATAGCCATTTTTGTGTTTCATTGATACCAAGAAGATAGGGATAAGTAGATTCCCGGGCAAGCGTTGCAGCGCACGGAGGGTATTCTTTTATAACGAATTTTATGGTTCAGCTCATTTATGCCGAGTACATTGGGATACGTAGATTCCAGGGCAACGCCGGGTAATCAGCACGTTTTATCTAAATATAATTACGATATGGCTTTACTTATAGTGATTGCTTGAATATTAAATTGTGAAAGATGAAATTTTATTTACTCTTTGGATTGTATGAAAGGCAACTTAGAAATTGAATTCATTAGTTTCTTATTGTTATAGCTGCAATAACGAAGAGAGCAAATTTATAATTATTTTTCCTTTTACTTATTCAACTAAATGTAAAAACACATCATTTATTTAGTGTAGCAGCGCACGCCGGGTATTAGCTAGTATTTTTAAAATATAACATAGTTTTACATGAGTAAAGATTTTATTTTAAATATGTTCTACATTTTAAGGTTTTAAAGTTATTATTGCCAGATAACTATTTTATAATTTATTTTACTAGCATCTATATTTGAAAGCCGGATTCTTGAATTTACATGAATGCTGATGATGTAGTACTATTGGCCGATTGCGAGGAGATACTAAGGGACAACATGCACACACTATTGAGTAACACTAAGGAATTAGGACTGGAAGTAAATATCAATAAAACTAAATATATGGTCACACATAGAAATGCATTATATAATGGACAGCTAATGACAAATTAGGGAAATTTTGAGGAAGTTGTTGAATTCAAATACCTAGGAACAATAATCACAAATAGGAATAAGATGCACAAAGAAATTAAACATAATTCTGTAAATGTGTGCTATTATGCATTGCAGAGACTCTTGATGTCCCAACTCCTTTCAAAAAACGTTAAACTGAAAATATATGAAACTATTATTCTACCAGTTATACAGTATTATATGGGTGCGAAACATAGACTCTTACTTTAAGGGAGGAAATGAGATTACGAGTATTTGAGAATAAAGTTCTTAGGAACATTTTTGGGCAAAAGAGAGATGGACAGGTGAATGGAGAAGACTACACAACAATGAACTACGTGGTCTTTTTTATAGGAACCCAGATATAATAAGAACAGTTAAGTCTCGTAGACTGCGATGGGCAGGACATGTGGCAGGAATGGTGAATGAAAGACCTGCATGGAAGTTTCTTGTAGGAAAACCAGGGTGAAGACGCCCAGTTGGTAGACCAAGAATGAGGTGGGATATTAATATTAACTATGATTTGAGGGAAGTAGATTATACAGGGAATGATTGGAAAGCATTAGCTCAGGATAAAGATGTATGGAGAGCGTATGTCCTTGCGGCTATGAACCTAGGGTTCGATAGTGCCAGTGAGTAAGTGGAATGCTGAAAAAGAAGTTGTGTTTTATGTTCATTATTGTCGAGCCTTATCAATTAAAGCCTCCTATGACAGAATTTCTTACACCTGACACCATACAGGTCTGGTCCAGACAATTAGCAGAATCACTTTACTTTAAGATTTAACTATTCACGAACTATCAATAGTCGTGTATGAGCTTTGAGTGCATCTTCAATGTAGTTTATTTTTCCTCATTCAGTATACTACATAGTTAAAATACCACCTGAATGTAAATCGTCATCTGTGAAATTACGATTGTACGAGTGTTTTTGCGAATGTTAACAAACGGCAATGTTTGTAATGTCTGTTAGAAGTCGTTTGCACCATTTCTACAATTTTTTAAATCAATATCTTAGTCCATAATTGAGAATCTTTAGTAAAACATATGAATATATTTTGGAATTTTTATTACATAAAAGTCCTGCCCTGCTAATTACTGGTCATGCTAATAATCTAGCACATAAAAATAAACTCCAAGAGCGAGAGGCCTAGAAAACCCTTGGCCTGCCAGCCGGCTGCTGGTCTCACGTCCACATGTGTTAATTACAGAGAGAGACGATCACAAGCCAGTGTAGGGGTTACATGTGGTCAGCATGTAGGGTCCCCCACCCGTTGGAGCTTGTCTTCTCAACCTGTCAACCTGGAGTCGCTACTTATTATAGCTACCCAAATGCCTCATGATTCTGGGTCCCATACTGGTCGAAATTCCATGAGAAAATTTCTTCCCCCATGGGAAATATAACCAGTGCAAGTACCGTAGCTCTGCGCCAAGGCTTCTTGCCTTAATCACCCGGCTATGGCGCGGGACGGCCACACAAATTAAATCTTCCTGGAGTGCTTCACCCCTGATGGATAAAAAAGTAAAATACCCGGCGGCACGTGCACCTCTGGAGTAGCAGAGAGGGGATCGAGACTACTAGATGTGAATAAACTTGTGGGTAGGGGACACAGCGTGTCACTGGTCCAGAGCCAAGAAATGCCCCTTCCTTTCTATTCCTGCTGTTCCCTAAATAGAACTTTCCCTAGGGTGTGGCCCACTCAATGCTGTAATGCAGTGTTATGCTAGGCAACAGACCCGCTAAATAAAACACAACTTCGTAAACAAATACATAACATTGATTAATAGTTGACACTGTATTCTCAACGGTCCTGTTAGGATAGGAAATTTACGACCAGCCATCGTATCATTTTTTGCCAGAGTTCCTCTAATTCAGTTCATGACATGCAGTATTGGGTCCGGTCGTGTTTGAACCCGCGACTCTCAACATTTGATGTGCTCGTTCCAGTTGTTAAGTAATAAATATCACATCGTCTGCACGCCATTTGGAACAAACTCCCAGTGAATCACACCTTCAAGTTCAACCACACACAACATTACATCAAACACCGACATTACTTATGAGACAACATAATATTTTTAAAAAATGTGCGAACTATGTTAACATTTCCTATTCTGTACGAGTGAAACAATTTGTTAAAAAAGTCCTAGTTCCTAAATCTACCATACTGTTAAGGTGACATTAAATATACCACATACCGTATATCATAATCGCTCATGTGATATTTCTCAGCAAGCTTTCTCAGACTGTAAAAACCCACTTGAATCTCATCCTACCACATCAACTTGGAGATATAGAGAGTAGAACAACTCTACCGACAAACGTTTACAGGTTGATTAGGAATAGTAGTGAGTGTTTTGATATAAGGAACCTATGGTTTTCGGTGACTTATTACGTCAACTAATAAAAATCATGAACTTTAGTATGAACAACGCAAAACAGTTCATGAGTAATAACATAATATTAATGGATAAAAATCATACTTGATTATAAATACTATACTTTATCTTGTACACAGTTAAGTGTCATACATACTCTTTCTTATTTTAAACCAGTTGTTCGAAATGTCGACCACCATGAACACAACAAACCATATGGTTTGAATTGCAGCAATTTATTATTTTTACAGTCCATACCGATACTTCATATATTCATTTGTCGATTGATTTTTTTAATTTTTCTTTGAAATGTATCAAAATTTACCTTATATAGGTCCAAATGCCATGCTATATAACTAATACATTATCAACATTTTACTATATAACAAGTCACCGGAGATAATGTGTTCCTTATATAAAAGGCACAGGTAATTTACTTTTTCCTTCAAACACAGAAAACGTACACTTTCCCCCCCCCAAAAAGAATGGGTCGGTAGAATATTTTAAGAGTCCCAGATAGACGACACTGTGCATGCGCGTACAGCTCGAGCCATGATACACACCCTACCGCATCAAGACTTACTTACGAGTAATTCTGTTCTCTTGTGGGTTGATACGAAAGTCATTCAAAACTGAGATCAAATAATATTTTGTTGTAAAACATATATAATATTATAAATAAATAGTTTATGGAATATTAAAAGCTATAAATAAAATGCAACCTGATATAAATGAAAATATATGAACTCCTCGGCTGGATTCGAACCTTCAACGTTCAATTATGTAGTCCGATGCGGAATCGCAGAGCTAATCTGCCGTTCTCTTCGCTAACCTAAAATATGTATATATGAAATGGTATCATACTTTGTGGTTTGTTTATATTACGTAATTGAACTTAATTTGGTTAGTTTAGAATATTTGGGTACAATGACGATCTTGTATAATTCATTTTAGGATTGTGATATTCACTATTGTGGGGTTACTTTTTCATATTAAATAGTCATTGTCTATGTATAACAACTCATGCTGTCCCTCATTCTTCATAAGCATGGCGAACAGGCATGATCTGAGACAGCAAGTTACAGCTCTAGTTGACTCCGGATATGGGGCTAGGGCCGCTGTGCCACGGAGCACGGCCATTAGCTGGGTTCATCGATTTCAAAATTTACGGGAGGTCGCAAATCGCCCTATTCCTGGGCGTCCACGGATTTCTTCAGCGGAAGAGGATGCTACCTTATTCGAGGCAGTTAGACAGGATCCATTTCGGACTGCCAACGAATTACAATAAACATCTGACTTCCCCGGTTGTGTTCAAACTGTAATCAACCGATTGAGGAGCCGTGGGATTAGAAACCGGAAGGCTGCGCAAAGAGAATGTTTAATTCAAGAACATGCAATCAACCTCCTTGTCTTCGCAACCAGTCGAATGGATTTCGATTGGAGAAATGTAATTTTCTCCGACGAAACAACCATCTCGAGTGATTACGATGGTCCTCGCCATGCCTATCGTGAGGATAGCCATCGACATGATGAACGCTTTGTGCATCGACATGCAAGGTCGAGGCGCTTTTGTTGACGCCTCAGGTTGGCTGCCTTGAGTGGTTGGCGGTATGTGTCGGTGTTGGCTAACCTGAGTCGTCTCATGGATTGAACGGCGTGGTGTGTGCATCGGTCTTGTGCGTGTGTAGCTCCTAGAGAGCGGTCTTGTGTGTGTGTGGCTTGTAAGGAGCAGACGTGTCTTGTGGTACGCTCTGTGTGAGTGAGTTGTGAGAGAACTGAACACGACGGGAGCACGTGTTAACTTAGTGTATATTATTAATTCTAGTTTAAATATAGTCTTATTTTAATATGTTTAATTCTTTGTGTCACAGTAATTCCTAAATATACAGTCCACTTCAGAGAGAAGAACTTTATAGCTACTTACAGGTTTAGAAATAAAGTTCCGTGAACAATTAACCTGTATGTGTAGTAAGAATATATTATCCCTGCTACATATTTTTGGTCCTCCGGGCCGGATATAACAGTCGCCTTGTGAAAAGTCGTAATATTGTGACACAAAAAGTATTACTTACGTGAAGAACTATATTAAACAAAGAACAGTGAAAGCGTTACCACGTGGTGTTGCGGTTATCAACTAGTGGACCGCGACCCCCTTGCAGAACTTCGAGCTTCGAGAAGTCTAGTTCCAGTGCAAGGAAATATCATTTTGATAGTGAATTGTCTTCGAGTGAGCTATCCTTTGATATCAACGGTGCTGTGACCTTCTAGTAGCGTGGTGGCACATTCTAGAGTACCACAGATGTCTGGTCGATTGGAAATCCTAGTAGAGGCCTGAAAGATAAGTACTATTGCATGCTTGTATCTCCTATCTTAGAGTTGATGTCCCACCTCATTCCATAAACCTAGACTTGATAGTTGAGAACAAATTGACTATTTAATGAGAATTGGTATAGAGTCGAGCTGACATTATATTTCAAATTGCCATATTATTGTGTGATTTATATATATTTTAATTATTTTATAAAATATTTGCTGTGTTATATTGTTCGGTAATTGGTTATTTATCAAAATGTCATTTGAAAGTGAGGCAAAGGCTATCCAAAAGCGAGGCATTCTTAAAAGAAGCCTTACTAATTTGGAAAATTATATTAATAGTGAAGCCATTTCCCTAAACACATTAGTAGCTAGACAAAATAAACTAGGAGATATTTGGGAACAGTTTGAGGCAGTTAAGAATTTCTTAGAGCTTGAAGTAGATTCAAAGCCAGGTCAGGATCATGCAAGGGATCATGAGGATTTTGAAAATGAATATTATGAGTTGTGTGGCAAGGTTCAGGATTTAATAGAAAGTCTTCAAAAACCCACAGATAGTCATGGTTTTGATGATTCACGTGCATCTAGTAGATCGAGTTGTAGTTTTAAGTTACCGGCTATTCAGATTCCCCATTTCCAAGGAGAATTGACTGAATACCTCTCGTTTAAGAATACCTTTGAGTCCCTTGTAATTAACAATACTAACTTAGATAATGTTCAAAGGCTTCATTATTTATTATCGTCACTGGAAGGCGAACCTAGGCAATTACTCAGTAATTTAGCGATAACTGAAGGCAATTTTGGTACGGCCTGGAAGTTAATTCAGCAAAGGTACGACAACAGACGCATGATATTGTCTCAGCATGTTAAGTGCTTACTCAGCTTACCTTCTTGTAGTACAGGTACTGCTGCAGAGTATAGGAAGGTACTTAACCAAGTAAAGTGCAATATTAATGCCATAGAGAATCTTCAGAGTGATGTTCTGTTATCAGATCTAATGTTGCAGGAAATTATATCGAGTAAAATGAAAAGTATTCATAGGTCAGAGTGGGAAGCTAAACATGGTGCTACGGATATCCCTAGCTTAGTCGATTTTATGGAATTTTTGGAGAGAAAAGCTCAAACCTTGGAGCTCAGTGAATGTAAAAACATTGTAGTAAATGAGAAACCAGATGTAAAGCCTAAAGTCAAATCTTTCCATATTGCTAATGACAACAAATCAAGATATTGCCATAATTGCAAATCAAATAAACATAATTTACCAGATTGTGAGGAATTCAACCAATTAACAGTAGATGAAAGAGTACATTTAGTTGGTCAGATTAGATTATGTTATAATTGCTTTTCAAAGGGGCATACAGCGAGATTTTGTAAAGAGAAACCTTGTTCCAAATGTCAACGCAAACACAATACTCTAATACATTTTGAAAGAAAGCCTAATGTTGAGCATCCAGCTATTGTGTCTCCCACTGCTATGAAGATAACCTCCGGGCTAGGCTCAAACGTACTTCTTAGCACTGCCTGTGTTAATGTGAAAGATAAATCAGGGCGGTTAGTTAAGGTTAGAGCGTTACTGGACTCTGCCAGCCAGTTATCTTTTATGACTACAAATCTGTTGAGCAAGTTAGGTCTTGCAACCCAATCGTGCAAACTTCCTATTGTAGGTATTGGAGACTCAGATGTCTCTCCAGTCAGTCTTACTTGTAAGGTGCAATTGTTGTCCAGAGTGTCTAACTATAGGTTGAACTTGAATTGTGCTGTCGTAGATAATATCACATCTCAATGTCCTGCCACCGAGATTGATCATTCAAACTGGAATATTCCGTCTAACATTGTGTTGAGTGATCCAAACTTTAATAAACCTGCCACGATTGAACTTCTTCTCGGCGCAGACGTGTACCATGATATTGTTTGTTCTGAGACGTTGAGAAGGAAGGGATACCCCACGTTGATCAAAACAGAGTTTGGTTACATATTTTCAGGTGCCTTTCCTGAACTTTGTATTAAGAAAAGAGTAGATCCTCGTTCGGTAAACTTTGTGAAACTTGATTCTCTGGATAAAAAACTGGAAAGGTTCTGGCAGCTAGACGAACTGCAAAACTCTGTTCTTAGTCCAGAAGAGAAAGCGTGTGAACAACATTTCGTTGAAAACGTCCAAAGAGATGAATCTGGTCGTTTTATTGTGAAGTTACCTATACGTCTTGATGTTCCTTCGGTTGCTGAATCTAAGCATACTGCTATTAAGAGATTTAAGCACATTGAGAGTAAGCTTGATAGGCATCCTCAATTAAAAGAACACTATGTCGGATTTATGAGAGAGTACAGCGATCTAGGACACATGGAGCTTGCACCACCCTTAGAAGGAAACAAGAGTACTTTCTACTTACCGCATCATTGCGTAATTAAAGAGTCTAGTACAACGACCAAATTACGAGTAGTTTTCGATGGAAGTTGCGAATCTTCTAATGGAGTTTCCTTGAATTCTACGCTCATGGTTGGACCGTCTATACAACCAGAACTGTTGTCTACGGTCATGAGGTTTCGTACTTATCAGGTTGCGCTATCTGCCGACATAGCAAAAATGTATCGTTGCATATTGGTGCACCCCGACGACAGGGACTTGCAACGCATCATCTGGCGTGAGTCACCTGATGAGGCTTTAAGGGAGTATCGTCTTACTACAGTGACCTATGGCACTGCTCCAGCGTCTTTTCTAGCAACAAGATGTTTGCTTGAATTATCTAAGCAATGTAAGGAATCACATCCTATCGCTTCTGATGCCATACAGTCTTGTTTTTATATGGACGATTTCATTTGTGGTTCGGATACCGTGGAAGGTGCACAAGAATTACAAGGTAAAGTGTCTTCTGTGCTAGATAGTGCCCAATTTCATTTAAGAAAATGGAAGTCAAATTGTCCAAACGCTCTTGTTAATGTTCCAGAAGAAGACAGAGAAACTCTAACTCCCTGTAATCTTACTAAAGAGGAAGCAGTCAAAACGTTAGGTATCATATGGCATCCCTCTTCTGATGAATTCCAAATTCAGATCAAGATCAATCCAGATCAAGGAAGGATCACCAAGAGAAACATTCTTTCCACTGTAGCTTCAATATTTGATCCTCTTGGTCTCTTGGGGTGTGTGGTAGTGAAGTGTAAACTCATCATCCAAGCTCTTTGGCAGTTAAAGGTAGAATGGGATGAGCTATTGGAACAATCTTCTTCTATAGTACAACATTGGTTGGAAATCTGTAATGATTTGTGTGTGTTAAATAAGATTCGTGTTCCTAGAAATGTAATGCCCTATGTTAATGCAAAATGTGTGGAAATACATGGCTTCTGTGATGCTTCCGAATCTCCATATGGCGCCTGTATTTATATTCATAATGTATCTCAAAACAATCAAGTATCAGTGCATTTGTTGTGTTCTAAGTCCAGAGTTGCACCATTGAAGCAACAGACGATTGCTCGTTTGGAACTCTGCGCCGCGTTGTTACTTGCTAATTTGATGTCCAAGGTCATTGAGTCGTTAAAACTTTCTGTACCATTTGCTACGTATTATTGGACTGACAGTACAATCGTCCTGTGTTGGTTACAAAAAACCCCATCTACTTGGAAAACCTTCGTTGCAAACAGAGTTTCCGAAATACAGTCTCTAACTAGAAGCTCAGAATGGAGACACGTATCTACTCTGTGTAATCCTGCTGATCATTTATCAAGAGGTGTCAGTCCTTCAGAATTGTCATCTTTGAATGTTTGGTGGAAGGGACCTGAATGGCTCCATGAAGTCGCTCCGACTTATACTGATTTCGTTAACAGTGAATTGCCAACTAGAGTGGACTCAGAATTGAAGACACAAATTCGTGTACTGATGTCTAAGGTACAAGTGCCTGAATTTGAGAAGTACTCTTCATTTCTCAAACTGAAACGCGTATATGGATATGTACTGAGATTCATCCATAATACTCGTAATAGAGACAAATTATATTCCGGTTCCTTGTCTTCAATCGAGTTGAAACAAACGGAACTAATGGTGGTGAATCGCATTCAAGCCGTTGAATACAAGAGGGAAATCCACGAGTTAACTTCCAAGAAACAAGTAGATTCTTCAAGTGACTTGAGATCACTTAACCCATTCCTGGATAAAAATGGACTTCTCAGAGTTGGTGGCCGTCTTGAGAATTCTCAGTTGACATTTGATGAGAAGCATCCAATTATATTACCAGCTAAAAATGTTGTGACTAAACTGTTAGTGAAGCATGAACATGAGATGTTACTTCACTCCGGTGCTCAAGCAGTTCTGTGTTCACTGCGCACCCGTTATTGGATACCTCGTGGTAGAAATACTATTCGTGGGGTAATTAGGTCCTGCTACAAATGTTTCAGAGTTAAACCACCTCGAACTAGTCAGATGATGGGACAACTTCCTGAGTATAGAGTAGAGCAAAGTCTTCCCTTTGTTAAGGTAGGTTTGGACTACGGAGGTCCAATTGTAATAAAGGGAGACAACCCAAGATCTAAGGTGAAATTCAAGGCTTACATAGCACTTTTTGTATGTTTAGTAACTAAGGCTATCCATTTAGAAGTTGTCAGGAGCCTTACTACTAAGGACTTCATTGCTGCCCTCTATAGATTTGTTGCCCGCAGAGGACGCCCTTGTCTCATATTGAGTGATAATGGTTCAAATTTTGTTGGGGCCAATAACGAGTTATTGAATTTTGTAAAGAAACATGCGAATGCTATTACCGAGAACATAGCAAATATGAACATTGAATGGAGATTTATTCCTCCTTCTAGTCCCCATTTTGGTGGACTTTGGGAGGCAGGAATAAAATCGGTTAAATCCCTTATGAAAAAGACTATAGGTAAAACTATTCTTAGTTTTGAAGAATTGTGTACTTTGTTGTGTCAGATCGAGTCTGTACTAAGTTCTAGACCTATTTGCACGCCCACTGAATCCCATGAAGAAATGTACCTAACTCCAAGTCACTTCCTGGTAGGTAGACTATTAACTAGTACTATCTCTCCTGATATAGCCAACTGTCCCCTTTCCTACGATGCAAGGTGGAAGGTAGTTCAGGCTCTCTACAGGTCTTTCTGGCAACAGTGGTCCAGACAATACCTGCAGTCGCTTCAGCAAAGGAGGAAATGGATGTCTGCCGGGAGATGGTGCCCAGCTGTCGGTGATCTTGTGATCCTTCGGGACGACAACTTACCACCTCTGGTATGGAAAACTGGTGTGATCCAACAGCTTCACCCTGGGATCGACGGTGTGGTACGAGTGGTCACCATTAGGACTAAAACTGGATTATTTCGACGAGCCATTGTGAAACTTGTCCCCTTACCCAGTTGTGTTGAGAGATTCACCGATGTGTTAAATCGTGAGATCCCTCAAAGGGGGGAGTATGTTGACGCCTCAGGTTGGCTGCCTTGAGTGGTTGGCGGGATGTGTCGGTGTTGGCTAACCTGAGTCGTCTCATGGATTGAACGGCGTGGTGTGTGCATCGGTCTTGTGCGTGTGTAGCTCCTAGAGAGCGGTCTTGTGTGTGTGTGGCTCGTAAGGAGCAGACGTGTCTTGTGGTACGCTCTGTGTGAGTGAGTTGTGAGAGAACTGAACACGACGGGAGCACGTGTTAACTTAGTGTATATTATTAATTCTAGTTTAAATATAGTCTTATTTTTATATGTTTAATTCTTTGTGTCACCGTAATTCCTAAATATACAGTCCACTTCAGAGAGAAGAACTTTATAGCTACTTACAGGTTTAGAAATAAAGTTCCGTGAACAATTAACCTGTATGTGTAGTAAGAATATATTAACTCTGCTACAGCTTTAGCTATCATCGTGAGGGTGGATATCTTACGATGGGGCTCGCGTGATAGAACGTATTAATGGTCGGTTCAATGCGGATATGTATGAAAATATTCTGGAAAATGTATTCCCAAGAACGTTATCTCAATGGAACATTACTGTTCCAGCAGGACAACTATGCTGTGCACTATGCCGGAAGAATTTAAAGATGGTTTCGGACGAGGCCCGAGATCGAAATAATTCATTGGCCTCTGAAGTCACCTGATTTTAATGTCAAAGAACATGAATGGGCGAAATTGAAACAGGAGAGGATTAAGAAGTATGCCCGCCAACCCCCTCGAAATATGCTTCTTATTTTCATTTTATTCCTAAATCGATAGTTAGGCCTAATTATCATAATCTTATTTATTAATTGATTTTACAACTGAAATTATTACATTATTATAATTATATTAGGTCATATTTTTTATTTTACAATGCATATTTCTATAAATGTTAGGTCATAAATACATATATATTGCATATTTCGGTGGTTTTTAGGTCATTAAAATCCTAACCCTAATTATTATGATAATAATTTGTACGATTTTCAATTCTATCTATCAATTTTTTAGCGGGATAGCAAATATGTCGTCCACAATCCGATTTCCAGTCCATGTGTGGTCCCGGAAGCTTAGTGATATGTCTAGGAACATATAAATATATCCACTCGTGTCCAACTCAGGATGGAGTCGAGGGATGCGATGAGATGAAGTCCCCTATATTTATAGATATCTGTGAACTACAAGGGTACCGGTCGATAATCTCTGACGCACCGTCACAGGGGCAGATGAACGAAATGAAATGAAATGGATAAGATGAGTATGGATAAATGGTGGAATGAAATTTATAGCAGGGGAAAACGGGTGAACCCCGAGGAAAACCTGCCCAAGCTCCGTTGCGTCCACAACACAAACCCATATGAAGTAACCGACACTCGATATGGGGACCCCAGCTGTGAGAGACGCACGTCTAACTATAAACTTATTTAAGGATTTAACAATCACCCTAGTATCTTCAATACTAAGCTTGCGCCAAGGAGCCGCCATGTCTAGGAACATGCTACTGAAAAATCACAACTCATTAAAATCCATATACAATGACAACAGTTCTTATCGATCTCGGTGGACTATTGAATACCATATGCACGCTTCTGATTCCGAGATTCAAATCCTGCATATTGTTCCATCTAGAAGAGAAGTAAATAAATAACTAACTCACTGGCATCATCAAACCGGTATGTTCATGACCGCGTGAACATGAGCTCTCCATACCTAACTTGAGGTAAAATGTTTTTCAAGCACTTCCTGTACAATAAACTTCCCTCAAATTATGGTTAATATTATTCTTCCACCTCATTCTTAGTCTACCTATTGGATGCTTTCCCTCTGGTGTTCTTAAAAGGAGTTTCCAAGAGCTTTTTTCATTCCCCAATCGTGCCACATGCCCTGCCCATCGTAGTCTTCGAGACTTAACCGTTCATATTACATCTCTTGTTTCCTTTATAGACCATGTAGCTTATTGTTATGCAGTCTTCTCAACTCGCCTGTCTTTTCATCTATACTCGGTTCAAAATATTTCCTAAGAACTTTATTCTCCTCCATACTCGAATAATATAACTGGGAGAATAACAGTTTTGTATGTTTTCAGATTAATGTTTTTTTGAGAGAAGTTGGAACGACAAAAAGCCCTGCATTGCATAATAGGATGCATATCCAGTATTGAGTCTATGTTTAATTTTTTTTACACCTCATACAATTTCCCTCATTTTTCATTAACTATCCAATTCAATTATGTAATGCATTCCTAAGTGTGACTATATATGTAGTTTTATTTATGTTTATTTCCAGTCCCAATTTCTTACTGTTACTCAATAGAGTGTGCATGTTGGATCTCAGTATCTCCTCGCTCTCGCCTCTTTTCAAATTTTTTATTTGAATAAGCTGACATCAGAAATTGAGTTTCTCCAAATTAACAAAAACAAAATCCGTAAGCCATCAGAATGAGATCATAATTTAGACTAGATAGGAATTCAGTTAGTTTACGCAGTTGTTTCGTGACGGACTTTTATAAACAATACGATGAGCTCATCGGAAGTTATGTTATAAAAAGGTAGAGCAATTAAGTAACAAACACTCACTATGACTAATTTCAAGGTCAATTTGATTTTTTATATTTTATTCCTAATTTTCCATGAAGGAATATAAGTGTTGTTTATTTATGTGTAAAGATTAGCAACAAAAAACATATTTTTTTAAACCACATTAATGATATTTTAATTAATTTCAGTACTATTAGAATTCAAACATTCTTGTTTCATTAAGTCATAATATTTTGAACCCGGAATTTTTGTAGACTTATATACGTATGTACAAAAATAGACTCCAAAAGCTTTAGTTGTCGGAAGGATTGATTCAGATGTTTTGCTTTCTGTCTGCAGGAGTAATATCAAGGGGAGCACGATGGAAGGCATCTGTTGGCTTACACGTGTCACTTTAACTGCCAACTCCATTTCAGATTGGAGTTCATACTTTCTAATATTTATTCATTATTACAATTTAATAATAATAATAATAATAATATTTAAAGTTGTATCTTTAGTTTGTCTTCTTCTTCCTTCCAAGTATTAGGCCAAGGCCTGTTACGATCCTATAGAAAATTTTCCCTCCAGCGTTTCATAAGACGGCCCAGAGATCTTCGTCCTCTTGGTATATAATTATAAACAGCTTTGGGGATCCGATTTGAATTCATTCTTTCAAGATGGCGCTTCCAATTTAGTTGGTACTGTTTAATATATTCCAAAATTGGCGTAGTCTTCAATTCTTTTAAGATATCGATGTTCCTTTTCCGATCCCATCTGGTGTAGTAATAGAGAAAAAGACATAATAAATTACAAATATTTCAATATTTATGTGGCACCCTTAAAAAGAACACTGGGAAAGAAAGTAAGAAAATAAACATACTTAAAATTTATAAATTATTGGCTGTATCTGCAATATTGTATGGCTCAGAAATATGCACTCTGAATAAACAGTCAATTAAAAGAATAGAAGCAGCAGAAATGAAATATTTACGATTTGTGGCAGGATATACTTTAATGGATATATCCGTAAAGAACTACAAATATTCAGTTTGACAGATAAAATAGAAGAGTATAGGAAGAAATGGTATGAATATGTCTGCAGAATGGATACCAACAGATTGCGAAGGAAAAGTCTGATCTATTGACCAAGAGGACGAAAAAGAGATCGGGGACGCCCACGAAAAAAGTGGACACAGTAGCTATAATACTTTGAGCCGGAATGAACCAAAAAGGTTTAATCTTTGCAAGAATAATAATAATAATAATAATAATAATAATAATAATAATAATTCACACGTAGAAATTCAGTATATAATGGAAATGGACAGCTAATGACAAATGAGGGAAATTTTGAGGAAGTGGCTGAATTCAAATACCTAGGAACAATAATCACAAATAGGAATGAGATGCACAAAGAAATTAAATATAGGCTAAATTCTGGAAATGCATGCTATTATGCATTGCAGAGACTTTTGATGTCCCAATTCCTTTCAAAAAACGTTAAGCTGAAAATATATAAAACTATTATTCTACCAGTTATATTATATGGGTGCGAAACATGGACTCTTACTTTAAGGGAGGAAAGGAGATTACGAGTATTTGAGAATAAAGTTCTTAGGAACGAGCGGTTAAGGTAGGAAGCCTTGGCGCAGAGCTACGGGACTTGCGCTGGTTCGAGTCCATAGGGGAAGAAATTTTCTCATGGTATTTCGGCCAGTATGGGACCGGTGCCCACCCAGCATCGTGAGGCAATTGGGTAGCTACAATAAGTAGCTGCTCCAGGTTGAGGAACCAGCTATAACGGCTGGGGGACTCGACATGCTAACCACATGTCACCCCTACACTGGCTGTTGATCATCTACCTCTGTGATTGACACATATGGATGTGAAGGGCCAGCAGCCGGCTGGTAAAAGGGCAACCGCTGAAAAGTGGAAAGACCCTCAATCGGAGGAAAATTTTTGGACCAAAGAGAGATGAACAGACAGGTGAATGGAGAAGACTAGAAAACAATAACTACATGGTCTTTATAGGAAGCCAGATATAATAACAACAGTTAAGTCTCGTAGACTGCGATGAGCAGGACATGTTGCACGTATGGGGAATGAAAGACTTGCATGGAAGCTTCTTGTAGGAAAGCCAGAGGGAAAACGCTCAGTTGGTAGAGCAAGAATGAGATGGGAGAATAACATTAACTATAATTTGAAGGAAGTAGATTATACAGGGAATGATTGGAAAGCATTAGCTCAGGATAGCGATGTATGGAGAGCTTATGTCCGCGCGGCCATGAACCTACGGGTTCGATAGTGCCAATGAGTAAGTAAGTAAATATAATAATAATAATAATAATAATAATAATAATAATAATAATAATAATAATAATAATAATCATTGTAACAACAGGTATCTTACCTTTTAATCCATTACAAATTCCTTTACCGAACACTGCAGTCTTTCTAA
This sequence comes from Diploptera punctata, assembly GCA_030220185.1. Taxonomy (NCBI): domain Eukaryota; kingdom Metazoa; phylum Arthropoda; class Insecta; order Blattodea; family Blaberidae; genus Diploptera; species Diploptera punctata. Next base: position 186,859 of record JASPKZ010005698.1, read on the forward strand.
CTTCAGGTATCATTATAGTTAACAGATCGGGATCTAAATATATTTTTTGGCCCTTTTATAGACTCAATTCTATATCAACACTTATTTTGACTTTTTTAAGTTTGCATTTTAATTGTACCTACAGTAAATCATGTAGACCTAACAAAAATAAAAAAATCTTTATATTATTATATTGTCACCACTGATTAAATTTCCCCATAAATAATATTATATTATAGATTTAAACATTTCCCTCCAAAATAATAATAATAATAATAATAATAATAATAATAATAATAATAATAATAATAATAATAATAGTTAATCCCTCATTATCCCCCCTTAGTTACATATGCATGGAAATAGATCTCACATTCAATTAACCTTTTTCCATGATTAAAAACTCAACTTGGGAGGGTTACACTCTCGTTGAAGATGGCTATTCAATTTTTCTGAAGTAGCTTAGAAGTCAAGTACGCACATGCTATTACTATTTTCTATCACGTCAGTTTTTTCATAAAATGAAAATAATTATGTTTTGTCCAACTTGGTGAACAATATTTAAAGAAATGTTTTAATGCTAGAACGATATTAGCATTGAAACTTAAAAATATTCAATTAGATATTTTACAAATTACCATGGAGTCTTTTAGTTTGTTATAATAAGTTTTAGAGTATTTGCCATTCTGTAGTTTGGATAAATCACCATACTCTGTTGGAAATCAAAATAGTATTTGTACTGGGGGTTTCTCTTTTTACACGCTTTATACCTCGTATTAGCTTGACCTGTATCTATCTATGTAACGGAATCTTTCAACGCGATTTTCACCCACTTAAAATCGTTTGATCGACTTAAAACTTTGTGGTACTTCTAAAGGACCAATGACAATACAATCATTTCATTCTTTTTTTCCAAAATCCTGGCCAGAATCATCAGAAAATAAAAAAAAAGCGTTTGTGTAATTATGTAACGGAATCTTTCAACACGATTTTGAACAACTTAAAATCACTGGATCGATTTGAAAACTTGTATACTTGTAAAGGACCAATGACAATATAATACTTTCATAAATGCTTCTAAAATCCTTGTCAGAATCAGCAGAAAATCAAAATAATAAAAACCGGTATAATAGGTTGCGGACTATCAACTCCTGACTCAATCGTTGTTAGAGCTCAGTTGGTAATGCGGTGGACTATAGTGATATATAATTTCAGTAATCGATAGGTCGCTGCTTCAAATCCGGCCCGGAGGATATTTTTTAGTAGAGTATTACTTTTAGCTCATACTACAATAGTATCGAATTTAAATATATTTACATTTTTATCTTATTCTGTAAAATATTAAAACTAAAAATTAAATAGGCCTAATGGTTTAAAAAAAACTAAAACAACACGCTTTATTAGAAAACTAAAAAATGAAAAATAATTTTAATTTCCAACACGTTTGGGATAAAATTAAAGTGGTCAACAAAATAAATCATCTCCAACACATCTAGAATAAAACTAGAGTTATCTACAAAAAAAAAAAAACAATTTTACCATCAAAAGCGTGGAGTGCTCTGTATTTAATAGTAAACAGATATTGGTAAAAGTAAAGTCTCTAAGAAGAAAACGTAAAAAATATAAAAAGCACCCCACGCTTTTGATGGTAAAATTATTATTTTTTACAGATAACTCTAGTTTTATTCCAGATGTGTTGGAGATGATTTTTTTGTTGACCGCTTTAATTTTATCCCAAGCGTGTTGGAAATTAAACTTATTTTTCATTTTTCAGTTCGGGTTTCTAATAAAGCGTGTTGTTTTAGTTTTTTTAAACTATTATTTATTTTAAGTCAATATGATCATTATCAACATCAAGGTTAAGGCCTTTTGGCCTGTTCCGGTTTAAACTGGTCACGCTATCTCTTCATATGTAGGCCAACACCTCTTTTTCCTATAGGATTATAATTCAGGATGGCTTTTACTATTCTACTTGATGACATGCGTTGAACATGGTTTCTCCAATTTGTCCTTTATTTTTCTATCGTTGCCGTAATTTGTTGTACATTCATTTCATTCCTGATGTCTAAGCTTCTTCTGCGATCTAACAACGTACAACAAATCGAATAAATCTTATTTCTGAAGATTCTATTTGTTTTAGCAGGTCTGCAGTTAATGCCCAGTTATTTTTTGTTTTTTTAGTAATATAATAAATTGTAGGTATAGGGAATAATTACAAAACATTAGACCAGGATAGGGATATATGGAGGGCTTATAATCGCTCGGTCATGAAGATTCGGGTTCGATTGTAACAATGAATTAGTTAGTTCATGTTGGAAATTTAACGAGTATTGAACACTGAATTTTATAAGGTGATAAATAGAGAATTAGTGTTTTATTTAACTAAGCTTTTCAACAGCAATGATTATTGTCGCAATCCAAACATGGGTGTGATAAGGGCTCTTATTTCACTCTGGCTTTAGGTTATTTTATGCGCCGTAAATCTATGACATGAGATTTTTATTGCATATCCAATTGAATATATGCTTAGGATTTTTACGCTTTTAAAATTTCATCGACGCTTGTCGATTTAGAACATGCAATCGTCGAAATTAGATATGAGAATGGCATATCCTTGTCCACCACAACCGACGTATATTTGATTGATTCCCGTTCGTCCCGCTCGGCACATGGGTGCTCCCCTCGTGAGAAGTTTTTATTTTATTTTATTTATTTTACCTGATGGAGTTAAAACCGTAAGGCCTCCTCTTCCACTTCAAACTAACTAACTCACTCACTGGCACTATCGAACCCGTAGGTTCATGGCCGCACGGATACAAACTCTCCATACATCCCTATTCTGAGCTAATGTTTTCTCTTCCACTTCAGCAGGGTTAAATTATAGATATAAATGCATATTCTAGGGCAGCGGTACTCATTACGCGGCCCGCGGGCCGCATGCGGCTCTTGAAGATATTTATTAAGGCTCTTGGAATAATTTTACCTTCATTACATTACATTTAAATTTTAAATTCTAAGTATAAAATAATATTATCTTTATTGAAATTCTACAAAACTTTGGATATCCCTGTGTCATTCCGAGCAGTACAGTACCGCACGTGTTCAACAATGCAATGCAATGTCCTGGCTAGTGTTATTGGTTTTGAATATGTGTACGTTTGTTTTTAAAACCGTTTAAACTTCTACATTGTCGTCCGAATCTTTCACAATGAAATATTATACAATTTAGTTTCTATGAACAAGCGACTGGATACTGTGTGTTACCTAATCAGTTGAAGTGAAGTGAAGTGAATTTCAGTGTTTAATAATGGCTGGTGTTTTTTCGAAAGGGAAAAAGAGAAAACTCGAAGATGAAGGAAGAGTTTTTCAAGATACTTGGGAGCATGAATTTTTCTTCATACCTGCTAAAAAGGAAGGCAGTGCGATGTGTTTATTATGTCGAGACGTAGTTCAAGGTTATAAACGATTTAATCTTAATAGGCATTATAAAACGGTGCATTCAAATTTTGAGTGCAAATATCCTAAATATTCTAAATTGAGAGCAGAAAAACTAAAAACATTAAAAATGTCAATAGTGTCTGAACGGAAAATGATGTTGGATACCGTAAGTGAAAATAAATTGATAACAAAAGCATCATATGAAGTAGCAGAAATTTTAGCACGCAAAATGAAACCGTTTGCCGATGCAGAGATTTTTAAGGAGTGTTTTCTAGTCGTTTGTGACACATTATTTTCTAAATTCCCAAATGCAAAACAGATAAAAAGTGACATACAAAAGTTACAACTTTCCGATTCTACTTGTGTTAGGAGAGTTAACGAAATGTCTGTAGACATGCTCCTTTGTACTCTCGATGAAATTCGTGAATGTGACTATTTCAGCCTTGCTCTGGATTCGTCCACAGATATTAGTTCCACCTCTCAGTTGCTTTTATTTGTTAAATATCGTAATAAGATAGGGATTATAAAGGAAGAATTTTTAACTGTAATACCTATGACAGGTCAGACACGGGGAATAGATTTTTTTGAAGCAGTTAAATCTTTTTTTGACAAATACAAAATTGACCTAAACAAACTTTTATCAGTGTGCACTGACGGTTGTCCCTCAATGGTAGGTTGTCATACAGGATTCATTTCTCTGTTAAAAAACATTTAAATAGAGACCACTTATTAACATACCATTGCATTTTACATCAAGAAAATCTTGCTGCTAAATTTGACGAAACTTTCAGATCTGTGATGAAGAAAGTAATTAACATTGTTAATTTCATTAGATCACGTGAACTAAATCATAGGCAATTCATAGAATTTCTCAAAGAGCTTAATTCACAGTATGATGATGTTATTTATCACAGTGAGGTCAGGTGGCTGAGTAAAGGAAGAGTTTTGGAACGATTTTTTAATCTTCGCCATGAAATAAAACTCTTTTTAAGTGAACGAGATAAAGAATACCCTGAACTAGACTCTTCTTCATGGTGGTTAAAAGTTGGCTTCCTGGCTGACATAACAGGAATACTGAATGATGTCCAAATTAAAATGCAAGGTACAAATAAACTTATTACTCAGCTCACAAGTGCAATTTTTTCTTTAGAAGAAAAATTAAAAATGTATACAGAAGAACTTAGTAATAATGATTTCACTAGTTTCCCATGTTTCCAACATCTTATTGAAGAATATTCAGAGGAAGAAATAAACTTGCAACCCTTCATAGAATTGCTCACTGTACTACACCATGATTTCAGCGCGAGATTTAATGATTTTAGAAAGTTTCGAAACCCATTTCGATTAGTTGAAAATCCCTGGTCAATAACGACAACAGATGTAACTGGGTTGTCAATTTTTGGTCCTGAGATTAGAAATCTAAAAAATGAACTTATTGATCTCCAGCAGGATTCAGAACTGGAAGGTATTTTTCAAGAGAAACGAAAAACGAATTCAATTTTAGAGTTTTGGAATACAGTTCCAGAAAAACAGTTCGAAAACTTGGTGTCGTGTGCATATAAAATTCTGTGTCTTTTTGGATCAACGTATGTTTGTGAAATGACTTTCAGTAAGATAAAGTTCATCAAGGGTAAACATAGATCTCGTCTCACCAATGTGAACTTGGAAAACCTGCTGCGGATATGTGTGGCAAATCAACCAGCTCGTATTGACAAAATTGTGCAGGAGAGTAGCAGAGTTCGACCATCAACTTCACAGCAGTAATCTACACAACTGTAAGTTGCCTTAAAATTATGTACAGTACCGTAATAATAATAATAATAATAATAATAATAATAATAATAATAATAATAATAATAATAATAATAATAATAAACAGTTAATTATTAACAAAAATTAAATGACAGTAATCAGTAATTGTGTTTTGTCCATAAATGTAAAAAAAAAAAAGCTGCGTGTTACCAAGACTGAGAACTGTGAAATTTGGTGCGGCTCTCGAACAGATATGGTTTCTTATATTTGGCTCTCTTGTAATTTCTAGTGAGTACCACTGCTCTAGGGCATCCGTCAGCAGGCAGTTTCTTCTTAGCTAGTGGCCAATCCAATTTCTTTTCCTCTTCTTTATGAGTTTCAGCATTGTTCCTCTTTCACCCATTCTGTTAGCACATCTTAATTTTTTTATTTTGTCTGTCCATTTTATACGTTCCATTCTTCTCCATATCCATATCTCAAAAGCTTCCAGTCGCTTTTCCTCATTCCGTCGTAATGTCCAAGTCTCTGCACCATACAATGCTACACTCCATACAAAGCACTTCACTAGCCTCTTCCGTAATTCTTTAGCCAAAGACCCGCAGAAAATGCTTAAGTTATTACAATTATCTACAAGTTTATTAATAATACATAATACGTATAGGCTACAAAATATAGAGTTGAAAAAGAAAGAACAAACAATATTAATAACAATGATAATAATAATAATAATAATAATAATAATAATAATATCCTATAATGTGATTAAAAATAAAATAAAAAGATAATAATAAGTAATAATAATATCCTATAATTTGATTAGGTAATTGCCTTGGTGAAGAAAGTATAATATATAAAAACTAATGAAAGTATACTTGGAACACGGTTATACATTATGTTGTCTAAGGAAGTATTTAATGAGCATTTTTTAAAAACTGTTTTTGAGTCGGGCAGTCCTTGATATACGAGGAGCGGGAATTCCAGAATCGGGTGGCTGAAACAAGTTTCTTAATAAAGCAAATTTAATTATGTTTAATTCTCTATATATGTTAATGAGTGGCGTATGGTTAGTACATCGCCTCGAGGAGACATCTAGTGGGAAACTAAGATATTACTTAGATGATGAAGATCAATTAAATTTTGCTCAGAAGCACCATGTAGGTTTGAGGCTCTTTTGCGACCCAAAAATTCTGACTTCGAATACACGAATTAAAATCCCTCCCGGTGGACTTTCTCTTGGATTTTGTCATCATAAGAATCCATCGACCCAGGCCGGATTTGAAGGCACGATCCTTGGGACCAGAGGCAAGGAACACAACCACTAGACTTCCAAGGCCAAAAGGATAAAATTATTCCACTACAGGCCTCAGGAGGCCCTTGAGGTAAGGTTAATAATAATAATAATAATAATAATAATAATAATAATAATAATAATAATAATAATAGTAGACAGATGGTAAACTCTGCGGCTATCACACAAGTGTTGGTGGTAAGCGATCCGTTTTTGTTCTCCTTTATAGGTAAAACCCCGGGTTCCTGTAAAATACATTAGCCCCGAGGGGGTGAGGTTAAGGCTACCGCTTTTCTAGACAATCGGAACAATGCCAGCCGGGTTGACAGCCTGCGTAACGGCCGCCTTTTTACCCTTAGAATAAGCGTCTAGTACTCATTTCTATTAGAGGCTGAGTTGATGTCAAAAGTTTAAAAATGTTGCTCTTACCGGGGTTCGAACCTACGCTCTTCCGGTTTGTAGCATAATAATAATGTAAGTTTAGAATTGCTTAAGTAAGAGTGTTATTATCAATAAAGTACTTCTTAATAATTATTATTTTCACAGTTAATATTTTTAGCTGATGAATTCCATGGAGTTGTGAACATTCTGTATTAAAAGTTCTGAAAATTGGTTAGTAGCATAGGAGGACGGTTGTCTGTAATATATGAAGACAAGGAATTTATCATAAACCCATATTTTAAATCCAAGATAAAACTTGTTTTAAGCGACGTTATTTTGAAGTGCACTTTTTGTCACATTATCAAACATCTTTTCCTAGAAGCATCATGAAACTCCGAAATAGGTCACGCTATTTTTTTAAGAAGCACTTAAAACCTATAGTCAAACAGGGGTAAAACTAAGAGAATAATATCCTTATAAATATTTCATCACCAAGGTGTAAATATTTATTACTTTTTGGGGGGGGTTTACTTTTGTATAGATTCACAATAAAAAAAAAGACATTTAAAGTTACAAAAAAATGTTTTTTTAGGAAATAACTTAGTCAAAACATTTTGGAAATGTGAATTATCATGCATTTTTATTTGTGTAGCTTGCACTTCAAGATTTCTAATATTTTTTTAGCTTGCACTTTTTCTAATATTTTTTTTATAATCATAAGCAAAAAATGACATCAAAATTGTGAGGGAATATTCCTCACAATTATCATCTCGATGGTTGCGTAGCTAGCATGCGCGGCTATCCTAACTGGAATATCAGGTTCGAATCCTGGCGGTTTCGGAGGGGTATTGGTGGTGGGTCATATCGGGATTTTTTTGGTTTTTTTCGAGGTTCTCCCGTTTCTCAAATTTTAAGCCACAAGATTCTCCACTCCTCTTCTTTCCGCATCATGTCATTTCATCTTCATTAATTAATTTATCTGCTTTCATATAATTTTATGTTAGTTAAAACATAAACTGTTTTAGTATACCACAAGTGTTTAAAATATGTGGTTGTGGTGATATATTTGAGACATACTCATGTACTTCCTCATAAATTCGAGCCTGTGTGTGAACTTTGAGCAAAATAGGAACAAAGGAAGGGGTGTAGCGTCTTAATCGATGGTTAAGCCCTGCCCAAATACATGAATCTTGTGTGTGAATTCTTGAAGTGTATTGAATCAGGAACACCATATCAGACTACATAGAGTAGATTTCACCTCATTCATTCCATAAAGTAAAGATGGGCAACGTAATGAATAAAAAAATAAGGTAGCAGTGTTAGGGTCTTAACACCCGAATCCATCTTCACTAATGTAATCTATTCTTTTTCATGATTAGGATATAAAAATATGGTATAACATGTACCTATTTAATACACCAATCGTACAAAATTGCAATTTCTGGAGCTGGAATTAGGAAAACGTGAGCAAAATTTTAATTTTGCATTATCATGAATTTATGGCTCTCACAAAGACACCCTAGGAGAAACAGTTCTTCTCCTCTATTTCAGATCAATCGATGGAATTTCTTCTTCTTCTTCTTCTTCTTCTTCGGCTTTCCCCCGCTTATAGGTTTGTCGTCTTCAGTTTCCATTTATCTCTATCATTCCAATCTCCCTCTTCCAAATTCCTATCATCCATTATGGTTCTGACGTAGGTTTTCCATTTCTATCTTGGATCGATGGCATTTAAGAGATTAAAAATCATGTGCATGAGAGAATAGTTAAATAAAGCCGGACTCTAATAATAAAATAATATTTCCAGTAGGTAGGTATGTACGCTACAAACATACTGACAGTCCTTTGCACCTCATTTATTTCCGATTGAGGGTCTTTCCACTTTTCAGCGGTTGCCCTTTTACCAGCCGGCTGCTGGCCCTTGACATCCACATGTGTCAATCACAGAGGTAGATGATCAACAGCCAGTGTAGGGGTGACATGTGGTTAGCATGTCGAGTCCCCCAGCCGTTATAGCTGGTTCCTCAACCTGGAGCGCTACTTATTGTAGCTACCCAATTGCCTCACGATGCTGGGTGCTGCGGGCAACGGTTGTCCCATACTGCCCGAAATACCATGAGAAAATTTCTTCCCCCATGGAGACTCGAACCAGCGCAAGTCCCGTAGCTCTGCGCCAAGGCTTCCTACCTTAACCGCTCGGCTACGGCGAGGGACACCCCATTTATTTACATACATTAATGAATTGACTGGCGAAAGAGAAAACATAAGTCTATTAACAATTTGCAGCCCTTCAGTGTGAACAAATTTCCAAGTTTTGTTTTATAATCTCTGTAGTTTTTGTTACAAAATGTTAAACATAGATAATCATTATAACCATGTCTATAGGCATTTATCACTTTATTTATGTTCCAGCTAGAAATGATTAGTAACAAATATTTAATCAAAATAAATTAATAACATAATGTATAATTTAAAGTTTCTTTGAAATAATGAATTGCTGATAAATTTATTTTAAATGACCAACAAAGGACTATAATTTTTAAAAAGTCTGTCTGTTTGAAGGAAAAAATGCTTTCCCATTTATCAGACACAATGTAAGATAAGGACTAAGTTATTAATATTGCTTCATTATTTCATGCAGATACCGTCGAGCTTAATTTATGAATAAATACCCGTATAGAACGTCATATTTTATCTAAAAATTTAATCAGTTCATATTTATAAGTACGTTATATAAAACAATTTTGAAATTTAAAAAAGGCTTATTTCACTCGGACAAATGAGCACCAATATCTTGAAATTCAAAGTTTGTAATCTTCTCTCCGGTAGATATGCAACCTTTATAGTACATAAAAATGAACGTCTGTTAGTCTGAGTTTGTGAGTTTGTTTGTCCTTTATGGACTCAGAAACTACTTTATCGATTTAAGTGAGGTTTTTCCCATCATTTAGAGAATTATTTTTCGGATAATTAATGTATACATATAACATATTACCGTATGTATTATAGGGCCGAACCTAAAATAAATGTGCATCGGTGCACTAAAAATGTCGCTTTTTAGACCTTAAATGGCTTAAGCTGCTCAAACCATAACAAATGCACGAAATTAATGTTCACAGAATTGAAAATCTCAAGAAAATTCTACAAAATAAATTCGTGACAGCGCATGTCTATATTTTACGGATAACTTATAATAACCAGTTTTGTCTTCCAGCTCATTGATGCCAAGAATATCGGGGTTAATAGATTCCCGGGCAACACCAGATAATCGGCACGGGGTATCTCAATTTATAATTTCATTTATTTAATTAAACATAAAAACTCATTTATTTTATTTAGACGTAGCAGCACACTCCGTGTATTAGCTAATAGAATATATAATTGTCGTAAATAATGTCGTTTAATTTGGACATAAAAATGACATTAGTTATGAAATTTCACATCTCATATATAAAAATGCATGTTTGTTTATTCGTATTTTATGCGCTGCCATTACCGTTCATCCGATTGTGTTCAGGAAATGTTCAGGAGTTTCCCGGCTATAACAGCGTTGTAATACTCAATCCCTTCGCCCTTAAAATCGCCCTTTATTAAAAAAGTAGCTTTTTGGACGTTTAAATGGCTTACGCTGCCTAAACCATAACAAATACAAAAAAATTAATGTACATAGAATTGAATATCTTCAACGGGAAAGACCATATGAGGTGTAAAATCAGTATTAATAACAGTATAATACAACAGGTGAACAATTTTAATTATTTAGGATGCAACGTATCATACTGCCAGAAGGAAGATATTAATATTAGATTAAATAGATTTTACAGAATGTGTGGCACTATAAGACGGACACTGAAAAATAAAACTTTCAGGAGCACACAACTAAAATTTTACAAAATTATGGCAGTGCCTGTCTTAACATATGCAAGTGAAAATTGGACTCTTAACCGTTCAGACAGAAGGAAAATAGAAACTGCAGAAATGAAGTTCCTACGTTCAGTAGCAGGTGTGACAATTTTGGACAAGAAAAGAAGTGATGATATTAGGAATGACTTAAATATTTTCAATTTAACAAATATAATTGACAACATGAGAAACAACTGGTATGAACATGTCAAGAGAATGTCTACAGATAGAATCCCTCAGCTGTTACTAAAGTACAAACCAATAGGACATAAAAATGTTGGACGCCCATTTACTAGATGGGAGGATTCATTAAATCCCACTTGATGTGAAAACAGGTCAAAAGGCATAATTTCATGAAGCAGAAGAAGAAGAGAAGAATTGAATATCTAAAAAAAAAAAAAAACTCTACCAAAAGTCCGCGACAGCATATGTTTATCTTATACGGGCAACTCACAATAACCATTTTTGCCTTACATTGATGTCAAGAAGATCGGGATAAGTAGATTCCCGGGCAAGCGTAGCGGCGCAAGTAGGGTATTCTTTTATGGATAACTCACAACAACGAATTTTTTTTTACCCATTTACACTAAGACGATCAGGATAAGCAGATTCCCGGGCAACACTGAGTAATCAGCACGAGGTATCTTAAAATTATTACGATATACATTTCCCTTTATTTATTCAACTAAACATGAAAACATATTCATTTACGTCTTTCAGCTCATTTAGGCCTATGCCCAGAAGATGGGGATAAGTAGATTCCCGGGCAACACCGAGTAATCAGCAGGATGCATCTTAATATAATTACGATAAAAATTCATCCTTTTACTTATTCAACTAAACATGAAAATACATTAATTTTTACATATTTAGGCGTAGCAGCTCATGCCGGTTATTAGCTGGTTTATAATAAAAAGAGATAATAATGACATTTTGGATTTACAGATATGGATGCTGATTTATCGAATAAAAATAAGATATTTTTTATATTTCAAAATAGTTTGCAATCTCAAATTTATAGAACTTAAATCACGAAATGGCCTTTGTTATGTTGGGAAGACCGTATGAATTAAGTACTTTTCCCCCAAAAGTGCTTAATTCTTAACTTTAAAATAGGGTTAGATAAAAGGTACTATTTATAATGATGTTTGAAAATATTTTGACTTATTTTTTACTAAAAACAAATATTAATCAACTTTATTTTTTAATTGCGAGGACACACCACTTCTTTATGATTCTCTTGAGATAAAATTAAATTTCAAAGCTCTATATCTAAAGCATTATTTTGATTTATAAGCCCTCCTTCCATCCATGACCTTTATTAATATATTTTTGTCATATGTTACTATATTTAAGATTTACTGTACTACAAACATCCCATAGCATTCATGATGTTCTGAATTCAAGTAGAAAATAATAATTTAGTAAGAATTGTTCACAAGCCAAAATAAAGTAACTGGATTAAATTTATTGACAAATTCAAAGTGTCTCGGTACCACAGTCGTTTCACTAGATCCTAATAGAAATCCATAAATAAATGATAAAACTGACAGTAAACAGGATTTGGATCCAGAGACTCCGGGACTAAAATATGTTCCAAAGACACACTTTAAAATTTTACGTGCGTCTAAACATTTTACAGACTATGGTTTCAATAAGGCTAAATTTATTAATTTCGTGGTTGTGGCTATTTTTATGATACGCTTTTTTTTCTCATAACGCAGTTAAGCCTCTCGCCTTATAAGAACTTGTACGTTCCACACGCCACCTGGACCTTACAGTGACACGACCTGTCGGGAAAATGATTTTAACTATGGATCAGCTACAAACATATTTTATCACACAAGGACACGAAGGGCCTCCCCGAATAAGTGATCACGTGAATATTATCCTCCGAGAGAACACAACATTAAGATGTAACACACCATTCACACACAAATTCATATTAAATATGGTGAATATGATAATAATGACTTTAATGGCCAGATGATGTTCGGGAACCGTTTGGGTCTTAACGTTTCCTGACATTTGTCTTACAGGTGACGAAAAACCTCACCAAATAAACTTGTCCCGACCGGCGATTGAACCCGGGTCCGCTGTATACGAGGTAGCAACGCTACCCCGAGATCACAGTGATAGACATTACACGCATTTAAATTTTATAAAAACCGTTATCCATAAATTAGAGTTAATATTATTTTTGAAAGACATGCATATTTGTTATTGATGTAATATTTTCAGGATCTTAATTATTTCGTGTGAATTTCATATATTATTTTAGAAAGACGTATGAAGTCTACAATTGAAATAAATTTACAAATATGGGACCTTTAGTTACTTTTTCGTGTGAATTTCTTAAATGAACCGCGAAATAATAATCTAATATAACAGTAACAATCATCATCATCAGCTGCATCAAGGATTAGACTGCTGGTCTGCTCCGACCTCATGTTAGAATTGGTCTTATTGTCAACGGTTGAATCTGCCGGCATTTTGTACCATGAAACTTGAAAGTATAAATATCGATGTCCCCTGAAGACGTTACTGGCGTCTCGCAGTGTAAGATATCAGATGGGGCTGCCATCTACGACTCGATATTAAGCCGTCTGCTGTAATAACCCCAACAGAAGGGGTACCTCTTCCGCCCTGCTGACCGTTGAGGATTTTCTCCTTGTTACCCCGGAGATGGGTCTTCACATTTGTCCCCTGAAGAATAGTTGTCTCTTCCGAATAGTTGTACTATCCGTTGAGGTCTTCACCCGTATCCCTGAGCAGGGGCTCTCGTTATACCCCGAGAGACTGGGTCCTTGACAGAACTTTGTCAACAGTAACAATATTTGGTTTAAACTGGTCCTAGTATCTCAGGAACAATGCGTCTGAATATTCTTTGAATAATGTAGTTCAATTCCTGGCAACGTGAGGGAACGCTTCTTGAGAAATCGGAGTTAACACTTGTCACATTAACAAGCATTTGTTAATTTTATGCATACATGGTATAAAGAAGCTAAGAGTAAATTTTCACTTCAAAATCTAAAACAATGACAATGTGTGGAAAAAATACATACAACTTCTGAAACTTAAAACTGATGGAAAAATTATAAAACGAGTGTCTGATTTCTCATATTTAGGAAGAGTATTTATAAAACATAAGAGTGACCTTGATTAAAAATTACAAAAAAATATAATAAAATGAATGGGGTAATAAGAAGACATTTTGGTAAACAGCTGAGGACAGATACAAAACTAAGATTACATAACATCATATCAAAAGCTGCTCTAAAATATGAAAGTGAAATTTGGATTTTAAATAAAATAAATTCTCGTAAACTTAGAGTAAGCCAAATGCGCTTCTTACGTTCACTGTTAGGAATCAATAGAATGGATCACCAAAGAACACTATTATCAGAGAAAAACTTGGAATATCAAGTTTACATGAAGATATAGAAATATGTCAACAAGAATGGAAAAATCATCTGAGAAGAATGGAAAGAAATGGACTTCCAAAATTGGTGTTTCAATATACACCAATTGGACATGGGACCAAGGAAGACCAAAACATCGGTGGAAAGATCAAGCCCATCTTCGTTACATTTACCGTCATAGGTCATATGGCCTAAAACGGATTTGTTCATGATGATGATGATGGTGATGATGATGATGATGATGATGGTGATGATGATGATGATGGTGATGATGATGAAGAGTATTGCTTACTTAATTTTATAATTTGTATTGCTGTTTTCATCCACCGCAACAAAATTCCTCTCCATTATTTTGTGATTACTCCTTACATGTACATGAACTTAACTGCCTAGATAACATTATCTGTAAAAATTATTTTTAATTATATGGACTATTTAACTCATGCCCCAAATGCGAGTCAATGACCAGTCACGTTGCAATGAATCTTGTTTACAACAAATCACTGTATATTTATCTATTCTGTTTATCGTATTAAAGAAAGCTTCTCCTTTTCAGTATTCTGAACAGGTCAGAGCATTATTTTGCAGTAACTGACTCTCGCATATACGTTGAATACTATAGCAAATAATAATCAGATTCCTTCGAACTACACATTTGATAATTGTGTGTTCAATAATTGTGTTTTTAAATAATGATTTTACAGAGTTGATTCCTAAAAAAATAATTAATAACCTATAAAGTTGATTATAATATACAGTTTGATGTGTTTCATTTTTTTCTCCACTAGGGTGCATTCTTACAATATTGCGATCCTATTTGGCAATAAATAATATGATTTAGACGCATTAGATAAACAAATGAAACTAACCAAACATTTCTCATTTGTTTTCAAATATCGCCATTTACATTAAATATATAAATATTTTTAAAAAAAAGCTATATTTAAATAGTGATTTGTGAGTAAACTGCTTAATTTAATTCGTTAAATAGTGCTAACTAATACCACTCTTGATTTCCAAACCCTCTAAATAAATTCACTTGTCACATCGATAATTTGGAAATCACTCGTGGCATTACTTATGATAATATTGTATTTCTAACAAGTTTTCTACAGCCTAAAGGATATAAGTAAGTAGTTAGAATTAGACATGCATTGTAATAATCTTATATCGAAAAGCAGAGGAGAGAATATTGTTCCATTAAGAATACGAATATGAGCAGCTATTCCGAGTTTGCGCCTGCGAAAAGACGATCAGATTACCACTCAATATACGACTATCGTAGAAGTTGCCACAGCAGTCAGGCGCCAGCTGAGAACATTTTCCATTTACGATGTTAATAAAATAAATGAATACTTAAATAGAATATATAGAACGGATTAAAGTAGAAATATAGAACATCATTTATATCCTTGTGAAGTTCAACTATTTCAAACATAAATACAGTCACTGAAAAATGAAAATCAAGTGTCCAATTTTAGGAGAGCCTTTTACAGCTTCTTCTTCTTCGGCTTTCCCCCACTTATAGGTTTGCTGTCTTCAGTTTCCATTTACTGCTATCATTCCAATCTGCTTAAAAATTCCTGTAATCCATTATAGTTCTGACATAAGTTTTCCATTTCCATCTTGATCTGCCACGTTTATTTCTTCCAGGGGTGACCATTGGTATATATTTTCTGATCATCTTCCATCTTCCATTCTTTGTACATGGCCATACCATTTAAGAGTTTGATTTTAAATCCTCTTAACAACAGCTGTGGTGACATTCATTTCTCTCCAAAGGAATTCATTTCTTATTTTATCCTGTTTTGTTTTTGAAGGCTTCTTCTAAGATAACCAAATTGAACTGTTCTAATTTTATTCTTTTGTAATTCCGTCAAAGACCAAGTTTCACTTTCATATGATGAAATATTCTTGTATTATGCTCTTATATATTTTCATTTTTTAGTTTCCTTTGTAATATTTTTGTTCCAAATTATTCCATATAACGTCTTAGTTGCATTTTTTGCCATTGCAATTTTTGTTTGTACATCTCTTTCACATGTACCTAAACATGTAATTATTGGACCCAAGATATTTAAAAAAATATTTTTTTTTATTTTCCCAATTTCGATCATGTGGTCATCCACATCCTTTCCCAAACACATACATTCTTTTTCTGTAAATTTATATTCAGTCCCCATTTTGTAGGCTATATTCTTCAATTAATTTATTTATCACCTTTTACAGCTTCAAGAGACATTATTGTTGTACGAAAGGACTGACGATCGGTCCTCCCCTTGTAATTAAACACAGCACTTATGAACCATTAGCTGCATGGAATGCAGTTTGAAGAAAAATTTCAACCTATTTTATATTGGTTAAAGACAGATACTTGTACTTCCTTGTATATAACATATACATCTAGAATTTCGGGCCGACTTAATAGATATTATATAGGCCTATATGGAGTAAAAACATGAAGCTCTTAAAATAACTTTATACATTGCAATACTTAAATATAGGACTATTGCATAAGTGCACATTTTAAAATACAAATTATTTGAAGATTATTCCCTAAAATATCAACTTAAAATACGTTATTTAATAGTGAATCAATCTATTAAGTCTATGTCTTCAATTCTCCTACAACTAAGAATGAGAAGTAACTTTTAGAAGGAGCTTATAATTAAAGGGAACAGATTAACAAAATACTCATTATTTTATTAATTTAAATTATATTAATATGGATTCTATTCTGTAGTGTTCTGCTCTAGGGCAGGTCCTTCACTGCAATCATAGCATTATTATGCTATGATTTGCAGTTTTACTAGGGAATTATAGGTGTGGTAGCTTCCCGTTGCTTTCTACACCTGGGATGATAATGATGGTGATGATGTTCGGGGACCTTTTGGGGCCTCAGAGCTACCTGACATTTGTCTCACGGGTGAGGAAAAATCCCGATAAAAACCCCACTCAGTTAACTCGTCCCGACCGGGAATCGAACCCGGACCCACTGCGTGACAAGGCATCGGGCTACCTCGAGACCACAGCAGCGGACATTTATGGATTTTAATCCATACTAGCAAATACCCGGCGTGCGCTGCTACGCAGAGATAAATTTAAATGAACGTGCTTTTATGTTTAGTTGAATAAGTAAAAGGAGAAATAATTATAAATTTATATTTTTGGATATCCCGTGCTGATTACCCGGCGTTGCCCGGGAATCTACTTATCCCGAACTTCTTGACATAAATGAGCTGAAATACGAAACATTAGTCTGTTTTATGTTTTGTTAAATAAGTGAATGGGAAAATTTATATCGTAATTATTTTTAGATACCCCGTGCTGTTTACCCGGCGTTGTCCGGGAATCTATTCATCCCGATATTCTTGGCATAAATGAGCTGAAAGACAAAAATTAATGTACTTCTTATGATTAGTTGAATAAGTAAAATGAAAGTGTCCCGCGCCGTAGCCGAGCGGTTAAGGTAGGAAGCCTTGGCGCAGAGCTACGGGACTTGCGCTTGTTCGAGTCTCCATGGGGGAAGAAATTTTCTCATGGTATTTCGGACACTATGGGACCGGTGCCCACCCAGAATCGTGAGGCAATTGGGTAGCTACAATAAGTAGCGGCTCCAGGTTGAGGAACCAGCTATAACGGCTGGGGGACTCGACATGCTAACCACATGTCACCCCTACACTGGCTGTTGATCATCTACCTCTGTGATTGACACATGTGGATGTGAAGGGCCAGCAGCCGGCTGGTAAAAGGGCAACCGCTGAAAAGTGGAAAGACCCTCAATCAAGCGAAAATGAAAGTAATCATAAATGTACATCGTATTTATTTTAAGATTCGCGGTGCTCATTAGCCGGTGTTGCCCGGAATCTACTTATCTCGATCTTCTTGGCATAAATGAGCTAAAAGACCGTTATTGTGAGTTATCCGTAAAATAATCCCCACCATGTGCTCCTATGCTTGCACAGGAATCTACGTACTTGTCTCGATCTTCTTGGCATCAATGAAAGACAGAATTGCTTATTGTGAGTTATCCGTAAGAGATAAACATATTCTGTCGCGAACTTTTTTGTATAGCTTTTTGAGATATTCAATTCCGTGTACATTAATTTTGTGTATTTGTTATGGTTTAGGCAGCGTAAGCCACTTAAGCGTCCAGAGAGCTACTTTTTTCACGTTTTCCACTACAAAGGGAGATTTTTAAAGGTGTAGGAGTTGAGTATCACAACTCTCTTATAGCCTATGTTCATCCCGGGAATTTCCTGAACATTTTGCAAAAGCCCCATCACAATCGGTCAACGGTATGGTCGCGCATGAAGTACGAACGAACAAACAAACACATTTTTTTATATACGGTATTAGATAACACACCTCGGCGAAATGGGCCATTATCGGTAGCTACAAACATAGCTTGAAATGCACTCAAACATGCATTTGCATAGTAGCCAATTTATGATTGGTTACTCCATGCCTCCTTGATCTTAACCCATAAGCGGAACAGCACTGTAGTGTACATTGTGATTTTTCAACGTGTGTTGAAAAGATGAACGTTGTAAATGCTGCATACTTCAACTATCAAACAAAACATTTCCAGATGAATCAAGTGAGGTTAAAATTACTGCTCACTTTATTTATTTATTAGGTTTTGAGAGGTTCATATTAAAATTACTGTTTTATTTTATTATCAAAGGAATGTATTCTGTATATACTGATGCTGTAAAGTTGAATTACAGAAGTGTGGATAAACTAATACATTTTTAAAAAATTACTATTCAACTTAAAAACATATAGTAAACTCTACTCAGCATTGCCCGGTAAAAAGGCTTGATAAACAAGTGATGTGAGTGTTTGACGTTACACTTAGTTTTAAACTAAAAAAGACTTAAGTTGCGAATTTTATTGCAATCTAGTGTTTTCACTGAAATCCCCATGACCCACCTGCATTATTAGGCTTATATTCGAATTGGTTTACAAATGACGTAAAGAACTAAAATAGTTTGGACATGACTTATTATAGGACATATCGAATATGAAATATATTATAATAGAGAACTTATTTAATTCTGTGTTTTTGTCTTGATCGAGGTAACACAACAAAATTGAAAACTACAGTTTTGTCATCCACGGTGATTTGTTTAGAGCTGTGAAAATATAGCTACTTGACCTGGTACTTGAGATTGAGGTGAGAAGTCATAAAAATCAAGTTGATGGGAGCGTGTTTTAAAGAGCAACTTAAAGAAGCCATAAACAATGCAACAAGTTTATGTAGTTGGTGAGTAATAAACTAGCAGACAATGCTCAGTGCTAGGCTGTGTGATGGGATATCTCCACCTCTCAACTTCACATTACCGACATAAATTGTGTACAATTTACAATCCTACCACTATGTTCAAAACATTCAAGATTAACTATAACGAACACACGCAGTCTGTACAACTGGAATATGTTTAGCAAAAGTTCTTATATGAGGCCGTCAGAGGACAAAGGGTACAGGTGACATTAAAAAAGAAAATGAATTAACTGCAGAAGTTGTTAGCTAATTTCACAAACTCTTTGGTGCCCAAGAGATATATGTGTGAGTTTACAGGTTCTGACATATAATGGAGTCTTAGAAAATCACTCAGGAAACAACTCTTCTACTTGGAGGACAAGGGTAGTTGCACACCTTGGCTTCCAACAGCTGGGTGGACTCAAGCTTACAGCGTTGTATTTTTTAATGTTTCCAACAAATTTTACGTGGAGATTATTATTGTATTATTAGTGTTTAATATAGTGCTGCTGATTCTTCGAGGTTTAGTGATTTATCAAATATTATTATGTCTGAATCAGAATCTGATGAGCATGGGTATGAACTTAACCTCAGATGTCATGATAAGTAAAATATTTCAACTATGTTATCTATATTTTCACAATTGTATATTATAAAATAATACCTTTAGCAATACATTTTTAAATCATTGGAAATTATTTAACAATCTAAAGAAATAATATGAATAAGATCTATAGGATTTGCAATCTATAATGTTTATAATAAATGTATGTTTTTTTTAAATATGAAGATTAATAATTGGTGTTGTTTTTGTTTTCTTGACTCATTCCAATGAAGATGGCATTGAAGAACCTGGCATTACAGGACCTACAGAAGGCAAATATGCTCCAATATTGCACGTTGGCAGAAAGAGGATTAGTAAATCAGGAAATTGGGTAAAAATAAAGCAAAAAGAGGAAGGAATGAAGGCAAACAGTATACAAACAGGAAGGGATACATTCTTGTGGAGAGGCGGATAAGATAATAATGTATCCATGAATGCAGGTTTAAGTGAAATTAACTTTAAAACTGATTTTGTCAATTAATCTTGTCATAATATGTAACTCTTTGGATAAGTACGTATTTCCAATCATAATAAAATTTTGGTATGAATCTACTTTTCTTGGATAATTTATATCAAAATATTGCTTTGAGGACAAGGGGTACAAGTGACTCTTAATGCAACAAAAAAAAGTTATAGTATGGGCTAATATTTATATTGAATCTGTTATTATTTTACGGATAAATGGACTCGTATATAAAGAACACAAACACAATTTATGAGACCTGTCAGATATCCATGGAATTTTATATCCCCATTGATCTTTAAACTTAATTTTCTCCAAACTAATTTTTTTGTCATTTGTACCTCTCGTCCTCTGATTGTCTCATATTATTTAAGTTCGTGAACGTGCCGAGATCTTGCTGGCTTATTCTTCTGGGATGAAAAATTCGGATCTAGAGCAGCCCGAAAAAGTTAGCACATCAAAATACAACGACACGGTGCAAAACC
The DNA here is from genome assembly GCA_030220185.1 of Diploptera punctata. Taxonomy (NCBI): domain Eukaryota; kingdom Metazoa; phylum Arthropoda; class Insecta; order Blattodea; family Blaberidae; genus Diploptera; species Diploptera punctata. Next base: position 207,837 of record JASPKZ010005698.1, read on the forward strand.
TAAACAATTCCATTCACATCACCAGGAGACGTGTCGGTCCTGCTGTTCTAATGGTTACCATGCTCGCCTCTGATTACAAAGTTCGCAGACTAATGTCATGGCCTCCGCGGTCTCCAGAACCTGACTCCCTGAAACTTAATTTTATGGGGGTAAATGATAGACGTAGGATTTGTACCACACTTGCCTATTAACTTGAATGATTTTAAGCTCAACAGGGACAGCGTCAACTTAATCGATAATGTCATATCACGACCAAGTGTGAGAGGTTCTAGAATATCACACTTATGTTTGCCGTGCGACACGAGGTGGACACATTCAACATCTTTAAGAGGTGAAATAAACTTTCACAGGTGTTATTTCTATTGAAATTTAATGTATCAATGCAGGTTTAATAGTTCGGATATAGCGACCTTATAAAACCGTGAACACCTTTTTGAATTTGCATTTACAACTGACCGCCATGAAAGCCTTACATCAAGACAAAAACTTCCTTTAATAAGCATGTAAAGCTTTTCTCAACTGTGAGAAAATGAGCTTTCACCTAAGAAGTGATTCTGTTAATAGACCATGGTGATCCATGGATGCTGGGACGCAAGTACTTATTTTGTTTTCCATCAATATAATGGGTTAGAATGACTAGCCATATGCTCCTGTCGACATTTTTCCCAAGTAGGTTCTGGTAGGCTATTTATTTTACAGGAAGCCCAGCTGGCAACAGGGTCAGTATTGACACGAATAAGCGTAAGAAAATTATTCACTATTTCAGCTAAAGCCTATCAATGGTGTATCCTATTTCTAAGTCTACTATACTCTTGAAAAAGGATCATTAACTAGACGTGCAATGAAATGTATAGTTTAGAATATGTATTTAAGATATTGATAGCGCAGGTGAAGGTAAATATTGATAAAAGCAAAAAATCTTAGTAAACATGGGTCCACAATTCGGAAGTGCTAGAGCGAGGGAAATTTCTGAAATCATGGCCAAACCATACAAAGTTCAATTTGCTTTGCGAGCATTTCAATTCTCGGGACATAATGAAAAGAAAGAGACAAATACAGTAGTATTTTATCACCTCTCTATGATATTTGAGCATAGTTATTTGAACATGTACATTTTGACACTGTAACCGAGTCAAACTAAAGAAATTAACATTGTTTTGTAAATATCGTAACAAGGATTCCATAGTATGAATGCAATTAAATACACTGTCATTTAAATTATTATTATTATTATAAACATAGGAATGGTGTCCACCTGGAAGAAAGAAGAAAGGAAGAACTCGAAACTCGTGGATGCAAGAATAAGAACTGGAATGAGAAAAAGCGGACTGGAGGAAATGGAGTGTATGGATAGAGACGAGTGGAGAAGGAAAATATAGTTTTAGATACAGAAAGATGTGCAAACATTGAAAATTTGTACATTAAAAAAATGTTAATTATTTATTTACAATTTGTTACATTTCATAGTTACAGTTTAGGTATACTAGCAGTCATAATAATAACACATGATTTCTATGAATATTTTTAAAATATTAATTTATTCATTGCGTTTTATTAAGCGAAAACTCTTCTTATTTGGTACTTTTTTTTTTCGAAAAAGTATAAGGACATTCGCCTTTAGCGTCTCCATAAAACAACAGTACGATTTATTTTGTTATGCAATTAACCCACGTATCAATCTGATTCTGATGGCGATTGGACTACATTTTTTATGCATTAAAGATATTATCGACATAGTTTTGTTAAAAATGTTGTAATTATCCAAATAAAGCAATTTGTTTCAGATATGTTTCATGATTTGTAGCAGCCATTTTGCAACTACAAGAATGTGTTATAGTATAAGTATGAACAGTGTTTTTCATATGAATTGAAAGTTTTATGCCTGAGTCGATATACGAGGCATCTTTACAACAAATTCGTAAAAGTCTTCCATAATTGTATCGTAATGTATTTTATATTATACTATGTTACATTTCTTACCTTTAATTAAATCGATAATTTGATGTAAATAAAGCATCAGGTATACTATTATGATGCTCACTTTAGGGCCGCCATTCAAGATGTTATATCAATCGTATTTTGTAGTGATGTATTTGAGTAATTTACTATAATCGTTCGTTGAATTATTTGGATGTCGGAAAAGGATAGATTAATGTTTTAACTGAATTATTATATTGAGCAGATCTTATACACTGCTCAAAACAATTAGAGGAACACTATGAAATATGCAAATATTTTTTCATTGGATAAAGGTACAAACATGAAATTAATAAAGTACATTATTTGTGGTTATTTATTTATTTATTTATTGCTCATGTCAGTAAAAACAAATGAATAACGCTGACAATTAACTTTTCAAATAATTCCGCTATGTAAGCAATTGAATATTGTGCTTATTTTTCAAAGTTAAACACTCGTTATATAGAGTTAGTATCGTGTATGGCCTCCACGACATTCGATGACACCTTCGTGGCATGCTCCCAATAAGATTCTGGATTTCCTCTTGCGGGATATTCTCCCATTCCTCCTTCAGAGCATCTCCAAGTTGATGCAGAGTTTGTGGAGCTTGTTGTCGGTTCCTGACCTTCCTGTCTAGAAGATCCCACAAGTGTTCAATAGGGTTGAGGTCTGGGCTGACCGCTGGCCACTCCATTACCTCAATTTCATTCCTCCTAAGGAAATCCCTGGTGACAGCCGCAGAATGTGCCCTGGCATTATCCTGCATAAACAGAAATCCAGGATCTACTCCAATGGCAGCAGGTACTACATGCTCTTCCAGAACGTGCTCGATATACCGGACAGCATTCAGTCGCTGGGGAACAAGTACAAGGTCCGTACGATTGTCGTACATAACTCCGGCCCACACCATTATGGAACCTACTCCGAATCTATCAATTTCCTGTACAGCCTCTGCAGAAAATCTTTCTCCTGGCCGTCCCCACACCCTCAATCGACCATCACAACGTGTAAGACGATACCTGGATTCGTCCGAGAAGAGCACAGACTCCCACTGGTTCAGGTTCCAATCACCATGGTTTTCAGCATACGTACGTCTTGCTGCCTTATGCCCATTTGTTAAGCGTGGTTTTTTAACGGGCCTTTTTGTACGAATATTCCCTTTCCTTAATCTGTTCCTTATGGTTTGGTCTGAAACCCGGATTCCGGAAGCCATATGAAGGCCTTTCTGCAGGTCTTTTGCAGTTTTTGTACGCTGTCAAAGAGCAGAAAGAACAACTTATCTGTCATCCTGGGGCTTGTTTTAAATTTACGGTCCTGGCCATGTCTTCTACAATACTGACCTGTCTCTCTGTGCTTGTTGCGTAACCTGGACACCACGGAAGGACAAACTCCAAGCTCTCTTGCCACTTGTCGCAGAGATTGACCTTGTCGTAAAAGATGTAGAGCATGACACACTTCAAACTCATTTAAATGCCCCATTTTGCCAGAGACTTCAATAAACAAGGCAATAATCAACATTCGTCACTATAGCAATATCAGGAAGCTTACCAATTAGAAGTGGCCAGTGCCTTCCAAAATAAAAACAAAAATTCTCTATATTTGTTATTTGAGGTAATTTAGGCCATGGATCTTTAAAATTTGTATCCAATGATAAAATTAATAATTCAATTTATATATTGTCCAACTTTCAACATCACAGCTTTAAAAAACAATTACTTATTCAATTTATTACAAGTGGTTCCTCTAATTGTTTTGAGCAGTGTATAACAAAAATCAAGGTAATTATTGGTGGGGCGCGAGATTAAATTTGTCGTCAGGAAATATTGCTAATTTTAAGTACGTGAGCTGTTACATGCACGTTTAAAGCTTTCTGTTTATAATAACGGGCCGTGAAAGGGTTTTAATTGTAAGCAACGCCTATTTAAAGGTAACGGTTCTGAAATTACTTATTCGGGTTCGTATTTATAGTTTTGGCAACAATAGTGTAAAATCAAAATAAAACTAAGATTGATAATTCTGTTTATTGCACATGTAGTTTCAATACCTCCGTCCGAGCATAGGACTCGCTTTTCCCCCTCCTCTCCTTACGTAACAATGAGCCAAAAGTTATCAGTTTAGATCTAGGCGTCGTACAATGTTCTCAAAGCAGAAGCAGAGAATCTGGTTGAAGATTGAATGTGCTAGAGACAGAAACGCACTATGGTGTCATCAAGGATTGCGAGAGGCTTGTGGTGCAGATGCATTGCCGTACCGAACAGTGGCAAGGTGGGTACAAGCCTTTAAATGAGAACGCGAAAATGCGTCACATATGTCTACATCTGGTCATCCACCGGTTAGTGAGAATGACGTGCAGACAGTGTCCGCATTACTGGAAGCGGATCGGAACTGCACTTTTCGAGAGATAGTCGCTGATACTGGATTGGCACTTTCGACCCTGCATCGACTCCTTAAGATCCGTCTTAAGGTGCGAAAAAATTGCTTCACGATGGGTCCCGCATGAGGTATCGGAGATGCAGAAATTTCTGCGATAAGAAGCTGCTCGTATGCACTTGGAGCGCTATGAGAGGGAAGGAGAGCTCTTCTTACGACGTATCATCACCATTGATGAAACCTGGGTGAAAAGTTCTGAACCATAGTTGAAACGTCAGTCGTCCGAATGGCGTGATGCAGGGTCACCACGAAAAACAACAGTTCGGCAGACCACTACGAACGTGAAAACGATGCTAATCCCTCCCTACGATGAGGATGGTGTTATCTTAAAACATGTCGTTCTCCCAAGGCAGATCGTCAATGCAGAGTACTATTGTACGTTTCTGCGAAACAATCTGCGAGCAGCGTTAAGAAGAACCCGACGACACTTCATGAATATTCCACCCATCATTCTGCATGACAATGCTAGGGCGCTTGTAGCAGGAGCGGTGTCTGATTTGTCCAATCCTTCGGTTGGTAGGTGCTCTACCTCCCTCCACAGTCTCCGGAAATAAGTGCCTGCGACTTCGAGATTCAGAACAGTGGATGACATTGTGAGTGCAGTTAATCAGTTTCTACGAACCATCCAGAGATTAGGCAGTGTCGACGGTATTGGACGGCTACCATATCGCTGGGAACACATTATACGCAATGCTGGTGACTACATCTAAGACCTCTAAAGCTTACAACCATGTATGTTAGCTATGTATCCAGAAAATAAACAGTTGCCACAACTAAAAAAACAACCTATATATATATTGCTTACGTTAAATTGAATCACCACACGCTACATTTTAGATTTTATGTTAGCGAAAGTTGCGTGTGGTAAAGAACTGCAATATTTCATTTTCCACACTTATTTTAATAACATATTAAATTCAACATAGTATGAAATACAATTTTTAACTCAAGGTAAACAGGAAGTCAACATAGTATGAAATACAATTTTTAACTCAAGGTAAAGAGGAAGTCACTTGAACAAACTGTACAGCACTTTGTTAAAAATAATATTTGTCGAATAAACAACATAACAGTTAGGTTAAATCTTATTATACGTTGGTGAAACCAAGCACAGGCATCATAGTCTTACGTAATACACAAATCCAATTTAAAAGTTATTGTATATCTCGTTATAATTACTAACACTTATATTAAAGTTCCATTAATTTTGTTTCGTCTTCTTTATAGACATTTTAATATAATTCCAACATTGTCTTAGGATCTGAAGGTGAAACTATTAGTCTATATGTTTATATTATATGTTTTCAATGTGTTTTTAAACAATACAAAAATGATATATTATATGGTCAGAGTGATCGAAAAATATTGGGGCCTTAAACGTTCCTGACAGCTATTCCAGGTGAGAAAACTCTAAAAAAAAAAAAATCCACCCTCTGGAAACTTATCTCGACCGGGGATCCAATCTGGATCCGCTTTCGTCTGAGGTAATTAAGTCACTCGGTTTACAGCAATGGATTACACCTCATTTTTTAAACACTTTTAGTATGTTACCGATACTGTACATTAGTACTCTCACATATCGTGTTCAAAATGGCGACCTTGTATTTGGATACAACACTATAAGTCTATTTATCTCCGCATTTAATATCGAATAGCGTATAACTTGACCGCGTTAACTTTATAGCCGGTGAGGGTAGGCAATGACGCTAGTGGTGAAGATGGGGAAAGTGTCTCCTTCCATCATTCGTAAAAGTGAATGACTGGACATGTGGTATGATCAGTGGCAAAATATGGTGGTAGGCCTACATAAAATAGGAGATGAAGTTAATGAATGATCATCGGAGTTTGTATGCCTACTGGTTTCTAAATAATGTGACGTACAAAGGGATTAAATCAGCACTGATTTCCAGCTACTGTCTGTCAGACTTAAACGTTGTAGGAAAATAAACCTTACTGGGGCATTAGGTATTCATTCATTGTATTTGTTTCAAGTTAAAGTGGAGATATTATTATTATTATTTTTATTATTATTATATTGGTTTTGGGAAAATTATTTTGTACGAGCCAGTTTGGATATATGGTGAAAAACGAGGGATAAAGCGAGTCATCACTCCCGTGCGGGGGTTGCTGAGGTCGTTCGCCAATCGGACAGAGTGATATTGGCCGCATAAATAGTGATCAGGCTGAAGTCTCGACAAAACAGAAGTTATAATAAATAAATAAACTTACTAGCCTTACCGTGGCGGCGTGCATAATAAATTTGCCTAAGTTGCATATTATTTTTATTATTACTATTTTTTTTAAATTGCGGATGAGCCCATGTAGGACTACGCAAAGTACTTAGAGGCGTTTCCTTTGAGCCCTAATTTCTTTCATTATTTTGCTATGAGCTTTTTTCTCTCATCTGTCCAAGTTGTTCCAGTTTTTTTCTTCGGTTTGTCCTCTTGGTCAACTTGCCACTTATTCACCTTAATTTTAAATATATTTCTGTTTGGGATATCTTGTTTAGTAATTCCTGCCAATTTTAAGTCCTTTTTGACTTCTTCAATCCACTTCATAGTTTCCACTGGAGCTTTACTTCTGTTTTCGTAGAATTCCATTATCTGTTTTGTAAGCCTATTTGAGTTCATTCATTTAATATGGCCATAAAATTTTAACCTTCGTTTTCTAATATCACTACGAATGTCAGTATATATTTTTATTTCATTTTTACTTCTGAGTCTAAATGCTTCACCTATGACTTGTGGACCTAAAACTATTATTATTATTATTACTGCGAGAATTATAAAGTTTATTCCGAAGAGCTAATTCCGAGACTTCATACTTTAAAGGCATACATAAATTTGCGTAATTCGACCATTGTATTATTGAAAGAAGCCGAGTGCTTACTGCGACACTTATAAAGTTTATTCCGAGGAGTTAATTCCGGAATTTCATATTTTAAAAGGTATATATCCAAGCTGCGTACAGTGTAATGATTAATTGTCCGTGTGCTTCAAGTGGTTAATAAATATCTAATATTGATATCAGTGTATGTCTTGGAAAGCCTCCTGACTGTACTCACAATCCTTGGTTCGCTCCTCGCCTTCCCAAGAGGGAAATTCATTCCCTGAGATAAGAACCTTGAGCTGCCCCCTTTTTCCCTCTACAGATACAAGCAATTACATGTCGTACATGTACGACGAATGCAAGAAGAAATGTTACTCAGAAAAACATTTGAATGGTGTCCATCTGGAAGAAGAAAGAAAGGAAGACCTCGAAACTCATGGATCCAAGAAATAAGAACTGAAATAACAACAAGATGACTGGAGGACATGGAGTGGATGGACAGAGACAAGTGGAGAAGGAAAATAGAACTTTGGGCACAGGAAGATGTGTAGACATTGAAAAACTGTATATAAATGAAAAATTATTATTATTAGTAGTATTATTATTTGTGGTAGTAGCATTAATTATAATTTTAATGGTAAATAACAATAATAATAATAATAATTTATTTATATACAGATTTATAATGTTTACGCATCTTTCTGTGCCTAAAGTTTTATTTTCCTTCTCCACTTGTCTCTATTCATCCTCTCCATGTCCTCCAGTCCTCTTGTTCTTATTCCAGGTCTTATTTCTTGCAACCTTGAGTTTCGAGATCTTCCTTTCCTCCTTCTTCCAGGTGGACGCCATTCCAATGTTTTCCTGGGTAACCTTTCTTCTTGCATTTGTCGTGCGTACGTGCCCATACCAATTTAATAGCCTATATCTTATATAATAATCTACTATTGAATATCTTATATTAATTTTTTTCTCGTATGACAGTATTTATTATTTTTTCTAATTTTGAACGTCTTGCTGCTCTCCCCAAGAAATCCATTTCCTACGACGTAAGTTTTCGTTCTAAGTTTTTTTGAATTTCCAAACTTGTCCTCCAGTTTGGGGGTTGATGCATCAGGCCAGCCCCCTGTTAGTCACAAAAAACATAACAATGCTAAAAAACCTAATAATAATAATAATAATAATAATAATAATAATAATAATAATAATAATAATAATAATAATAATAATAATAATAATAATAATCTCTCTCTATCTATCTTCGGGTTGTAACAGCTGCTGTAATAATAATAATAATAATAATCGCAGTGTGTACCATATGCAGGATTGTTTTGGCAATAAAAGAAGATATTTTGCATAGTTCTCTACTTCTTATGTACAGACCTCGGTCTTGCTGGGTCTGAATGGGAAGTTCCATGAGTTCGTACTGTAGTCTGAAGACAAAAGCTGGATGTAATCGACGTACTTGATACCTCTTGTAAAGCCTACAAGCTATGGCTTCATTTTAACATGTTTCACTGTAGAGTATAACAATGTCGGTGTAATCACCCCGTAACATCAGCTACACTCTCTGCAAGTTTAGGCCCTCTGTTACAAATATTTACTTCCACAAACAGAAGAGGGACGAACCCTTGGAACAGGTTCTAAAACCTTGTGACGTGTTGGTGAATTACGAGTTCTTACATCACTATACACAGTAGATTATGTGCATGACAAAACTACGTTTCATCAAAACAAAACATGCAATGCCCTCCTTGCGATCCGTCTTTCAACAACTAGAGCATTCGACTCAAACGCACTCTAGTGAGATTGCAGATATAAAGGAGGAAAACGGTTAGGACATTCAACTGACTCCACTATACGGAGAAATATCTAAAACATTTCCCAACCTGTGATTTGCGAACCCCCAGTGGCTTCGCAAAATATTTCAAGGGGTTCGCCAAAACTTTTCTGTAATGGCGGGTTTCGAGGTTAGGTTTAATATTGTTTCCTCCATTTCTGCGGAATAATAATAATAATAATAATAATAATAATAATAATAATAATAATAATAATAATAATAATAATAATAATATTAATTATTATTATTATTATTGTTATTTTATTACTATTATTATTTTAAAATTAAATTAACCGTATAATGTCCGTTGTTACATATGTGTAACATCGGGAATTTATCACATTATTTCCACAATAAATTAATATTTATCGTGAATGCCTGATTTACAGTTATGTAACAACGTTAGGTATGCATTTGATTTCGCTACAATGGAAATTTAGTCTGCCAGCTTCTTTGTGTTCTAACAATACTAACAACAGTATATCGGCAAACTCATTTTCTTCATATGCTTATTTAAAAAATAAATATAGAAACAGCGCTGAATATTATTTGAGGCTTTATTTAACTTCTGTGGTTGCAAGTAGGCCTATACATTATGTAACTTTTAGCCGTAACTAGAGTAACTTTAGGTTTTAAGCGTGTGGCAAGAAGTAATAGACTCGTAAGTACTAAAACGTACCATTAATATTAATAACTGGAAGGCGCACAAAACGTGCACACGAGTCTATTACCAACATAGAAACCCAAACGAATGGTACCTACCCCTCTAAGCTATAATGAATAACATATACACTCGGAGTGGGGGTGGCGACTTTATGGGAGGAGTCATCGCCCTTATAAGGCGAGGACGCGCGTGAAAGCTCTCTCACGCTCCTACGTTCTGCATTAGTCAAGTTCTTCAGTAACCGTTCGCGAAGGTGATATTAAAACACGTGGGCGGAAGTAATTCATCAACTCCACTCCGAATTAGTTAAGTATCAAACATTGTAAGTCTACAATTGTACACACAAAATTGCCCAATAAACTGAAATAATAAGTGCATAATATAAACATCCCTGCGTGATCATATTCTACCCTGAGCGAACCGGCACAACCGTTATAAGATAATTTAAGGTTATTGAACCTTTTGCTTGGAATTGAATTTTATTCATGTTTACTGTATGTAACAATATTCAAAAGTCAGTGGTTCACCCAACTCAGATGTTGGACAACTTGGTATAAATCAATACTTGTAAAATTCAGTGTAAATCGCGATTGAGGTTATGTAGTATTTTTTTTTTTAATTTTACAATAAGTACCTGTTATATCAGCCGTCCTCAATTAAAATGAATTTCTGTTTAAAATAACTTCGTCCATCCATTGTAATTCTGCCCGAGGGCAAGGTCTTTCACTGCAATCTTAGCATTTACATGGTATGTTTTGCAGCTTTACTAGGGAATTGTAGGTGTGAGAGCTTCCCGTTGCTTTCCACACCAGTGAAGGATGATGATGATGAAGATGGCCATATGATTTTGGGGACCGTTTGGGCCTTAAAGTTTTCCTGACTTTTGTCTTACTTACTTACTCACTGGCACTATCGAACCCGTAGGTTCATGGCCGCGCGGACATAAGCTCTCCATACATCCCTATCCTGAGCTAATGCTTTCCAATTATTCCCTGTATAATCTACTTCCCACAAATCATAGTTAATGTTATTCTCCCACCTCACTCTTGATCTACCAACTGGGCGTTTTCCCTCTGGCTTTGCTACAAGAAGCTTCCATGCAAGTCTTTCATTCCCCATACGTGCAACATGTCCTGCCCATCGCAGTCTACGAGACTTAACTGTTCTTATTATATCTGGCTTCCTATAAATAACATGTAGGCCTAGTTCATTGTTAAGTAGTCTTCTCCATTCACCTCTCCGTCCATCTCTCTTTGGTCCAAAATTTTCCTCAGTACTTTATTCTCAAATACTTGTAATCTCCATTCCTCCCTTAAAACATTTTTGTCTTACAGGTGAGGAAAAACCCAGATAAAAACCTCACCCAGAAAAACTGCCCAGACCGGGGATCGAACCCGGGCCCGCTGCGTGACAAGGCAGCACGTTACCTCGAGACCACAGCGGAGGACATAACTTCGTCAATTAGTTAAAATAGGCCTTTCTGAACATGTTCCACCTTCGGAATGTCATTTGGTGTAAAATTGAAATTGCAAACCACAACTGATTAGAGATATTTTTTATAGGAAACACTACTGACCTATTATTGATACATTAGAAATAACGATTTGAGTTCAAAACCGCAAGTAAAAAGTTGAATTGTATTCTCCAGTGCAATTTATTTATAACGTCACCACTGAAGTATCAAACCGCAAATGATTAGATGTAAGTTATTTTTTACAGGAAATACCACTAACATATTAACTTATTTACAATGCTTTATATCATCGGTACTAGTAGTGATTGTGTTCACATCTAATTACCGGATCACTCTGTCTAGGGTAAGCGTGCCAATAACTGGCTCAAATATGCCAAATTACGTATATCAGGTATATCACTCATTCCACCCCCTCTTATATCAAAACAATTCAAAACAAAACTCACTTCAATATTTCCTTAGACAATATAATATATAGACATGCTCCATGTATTCTTTTGGTATTCCTTTATATTTTTAACTTTTCTTACTAAGCCAATTACGTTAACTAATTATGGGTTATTATTATTTTTCCTCACATGTACGACAAATCTCAGGAAGCTTAGAGCCGAAAGGTCCCCGAAAATCATCTTTCCATCATCATTATCATTTATCATTATCATCATCATCCTTCACCGGTGTGGAAAACAACGGGAAGCTACCACACTTATAATTCCCTAGTAAAGCTGCAGAGCATGGCACGAAAATGCTATTATTGCCGTGAAAGACCTACCCTCGGGCAGAATTACTATGGATAAATGGATTATTGTTATTATTATTATTATTATTATTATTATTATTATTATTATTATCATTATTACTATTTTTCTTTCTTCCCCTTGTCTACTTTATATTGTGCAGCCTATATCTATTACGTACCGTTTATCAACATGTAAATAATTCATAATTGTTCTTATATGTATAATTTAACTCTGGTGAAGTGGAAGAGAAGACCTTACGGTCTTAACTCCATCAGATAAAATAAATAAATACAGTTCACGAACTTCAGCTGAAAGAAGAGTATTTTACACAAAACAAAGTCAACATAATGACTTAATGTAGGCCTATTTTTCATCAAGAATAGGAAGGGAAAACTCCCAGTTGGTAGATCAAGAATGAGGTGGGAGAATAACATTAACTATGATTTGAGGGAAGTAGATTATACAGGGAATGGTTGGAAAACATTAGCTCAGAATAGGGACATATGGAGAGCTTATGTCCGCGCGGCCATGAACCTATGGATTCAATAGTGCCAGTGAGTTAGTTACAGTAGTTAGAGTTAGAATAGGAAAATGTCTTTTTCGTGTAATGAAAAACCATATTGTTTAATTTGTAATCTTTTTTTGTGTCACATATCAATTTTAATATTAGACGAACTTCTACAAGAAACACGTTAAAGAATATGGAAACATGACTTTAACAGGCAAGTTATTAATAATTTGTGAAATTTTTATTTATTTATTTATCAGGTTTCACAATGTTTCACAACATCATCTTGCGGCCATTTAAGCTAATCTCATTCTCCTCCACACCTCTCTGTCATTCCAATCTTCATCGTCCAATCATTTTCCCCTCATGCTGCTCAAAACACCATCAATCCAAGTTATTTTTGCTTGTATTATTCTTCTTCTTCCTCCTCTTCTTCTACCAAGTGGCACCTATTCTAGTATTATTCTTAGGAATTTGTCATTACTTTTAACATGACCATAACATTTTGTTTTTTTTAAAATAAAATCCACAATTGAACTTTGCACATTCATATTTTCTTTAATTTCACCGCTTATTATTTGATCTCTTCTAGAAATTCCAGCTGAACGCCTCCAAAAATCCATTTCTGCAATATTTGGTTTACCTAGGCTTTAATTCAAAGAAATTAAACATAGCATGGAAATGCATGGCTATTATGTATTACAGGGACTCTTGTTTTCCCAACTCCTTTTAAAGTAAAGGTATCCCACTACAGGCCTCAGGAGGCCCTTGGGGTCGTAGGAGGTTAAGGCTCCCACTTTCTAGACAATCGACACTTAATGTCAGCCGGGTTGTCAGCCCTGCGTGACGGCCGCCTTTACCTCCAGAACAAGCGTCTGGTACTCATTTCCGTTAGAGGCTCCTTTTAAGAAACGTTAAACTGAAAATATGTAAAAAGTTATTTTCCCAGTTATAGTATATGGATGCGAAACATGGACTCTTACTTTAAGGAAGAAATATGATTACTACGAGTATTTGAGAATAAAGTTGTTAGGAACATTTTTGGGCCAAAAAGAGATGAACAGACAGGTGGATGGAGAAAACTGCATAATAGTGAGCTACATGATATGTATAGGAAGCCAAATATAATCTCATGGGCTGCGATGAGCAGGACATGTGGCACGTATGGGGGATGAAAGAGATGCATACAAACTTCTTGTAGGAAAACCAGAGTGAAAACGCCCAGGTAGACCAAGAAGGAGGTGGGAGAATACATGATCCATGATTTGAGGGAATTAAATTATACAGGAGATGATTGGAAACATTTCTGGATATGGATGTATGGAGATCTTATGTCCGCACGGCCGTGGACCTACGGGTTAGAAAGAGCCAGTGAGTTAGGGTTCTAAGCTTTAATTTCCATGTTTCTGCACTATATGTTATTGTACTCCTAATTATTATGACGTTTCAAATACCATAAAGACAGACTAAAAACTGAAGTGATAGTGCTGATATCACACTATTTTTTGCTCTAACTTATCATTATCATTATTATTATTATTATTATTATTATTATTATTATTATTATTATTATTTATAAATATTTTATGGTCCGGCAACAGTGGTTTGAAAGAAACACGTTATTTAACAGACTGAATCTGACTTGGGATAAAAATAATTATATTTCCTACATACAGAAATCTGCTAGGGCTAGTTACCGTATTTCGCAGAGAAAACAGAAAATAATTTACTGCATTTTTCTGATGAGGAGTTCGTCAAATAATACTTGTTGATAGCAGCTGAGGAGCACTGTCCAACTGAAATAAACAGCCTTAAAACTGTCATCATTATTTTTATGTATTTGTGTAGCCAAACAACATTAACTAAAATCCGTCACTGGTTTGTAGAATCCAGCAAATTTGTCAACACCTGTGACGCCACTTAGTTTGGAAGGAACGGAGAAATACGCAACTCTCCCTTCTTCTTCTTCTTCTTCTTCTTGACACGCCTAGTCCAGGATAATATAGTCTGTCTTACTTTCAGTGCTTAGCGGGAAGTGGACTGTACTGAATTCTGAGGACTGGTTACTACGTCATAGTGAGTAAGCATGTACGACCAAACAGGTCCGTGCGCAATGTAAGTGTATTTTCTCTCTTTGGAGAAAAAGTCAATAAATTAATATATAATAATAATAATAATAATAATAATAAAAATAGTAAGCAGAATGAAGAAGACTACATGACAGTGAACTAAATGGTCTTTATAGGAAGCCAGATATAATAAGAACAGTTAAGTCTCGTAGACCGCAAAGGGCAGGGCATGTGAGACGAATCAGGAATGAAAGACGTGCATGGAAGCTTCTTGTAGGAAAACCAGAGGGAAAACTCCCAGTAGGTAGACCAAGAATGAGGTGGGGAAATAACATTTACTATGATTTGTGGGAAGTAGATTATACAGGGAATGATTGGAAAACATTAGCTCAGGATAGGGATGTATGGAGAGCTTATATCCGCACGGCCATGAAACTACGGGTTCAATAGTGTCAGGTAGTTAGTTAGTTAGTTAGTAGTAAGAAGAAGGCCGGTTTAGATCACGCAGCTCTAGAAATTAAAGGGATAGCTTCCTTATAATGGTAACTATCTCTGGTTACGAGATTCGCGGATTCGACCTGGTCGGTGTCGACGGAATCTTAAGTGCGTGAAAATCCTGAGTATGGATTGCTTGGGAAAATAAGTAAAGCCATGGATTCCGTGTCGTAGATATAGGACATGTAAAGGAACTTCAATTCTGAAATTAACAGGCCTATGAGCAAAATTTTGTTTGCCTTTTCGCCCCAGTTTTCAATTACGACGAAAATTAATTTAGCTGTTATAGAGCTCGTCACTTAAATTGTATCCAATATTATAAGAGTTGTCTTGCTCGAGTTACACTGAGAAGAATGTGTTGAACAGTGAATTCTACAATGAGTGCCACAACACATCTGATTTTTAGTATAAGAAATATTTTAGAAAATAAATGGGAATATGATGGTGCTGTACATCAACTATATGTAGACTTCAAAAAAGCATACGATTCAATTAAGAGGGAGAAGTTATATAGTGTCCTGCTAGAGTTCGGAATCCCTAAAAAGTTAGTCTTAGCGAATGTTTCTAAATGGCACAAAGATTAGGGTGCGTGTTGGTAAATAGTTTTTTTTTATGTTCTTGGAATCCACAACTGGTTGAATCAAGGAGATGCACTATCTCCTATACTATTTAATTTTGTACTATAGTATGCCATAAAATCTTTAGAGAATGAAGAAGGCCTAAAACGCAATGATATTAGTAAGCTGTTAGTTTTTCTTTTTCTTCCTTTCATGTGATAGACCTAGTGGTCTGTTACGGTCTCAATCCAACGTTTGAAGGGTCTGCCCAAAGATCTCTTGCCTGGTGGCTGGTAATTTAAGATCTGACGTGGTATTCTTGTTCTGCTCATTCTTCATACGTGAGATTTCCAGTTGTTTCTGTATTTTTGTACATATTCCATGACTGATTCTGTGTGTAATTCTTTGAGAATCTCAGAATTCCTTTTATGGTCTGTTCTTGAGTAGCCCGCAGTACGTCTCATAAATTTCATTTCTGCCGCAGTTAGTCTTTGTTCATCTACACTGCGAATTGTCCAGGCCTCACTGCCGTAACATAATATGGGTCTGGCCAGTGTTTTATAAATTCTAGTTCGTGTGTGTTGCTGTACTGTGTTTGGCTTGAAAATATTATTTATAATTCCTGTTACTCTGTTAAATTTGATAATTTTTTGACTAAAATCTTTTTCTTCTTCGTATGTAACTTGGTATCCGAGATAGTTAAATGTGTTGGTTTGTTCTAATATTTTATTATTATAAAACAATTTTACTGCGAACTGGGTCTTTTCCTAGGAAAGCCATGACTTTAGATTTTTCTGTTGAGATTTCCATGTTGTAGTTTATTGCAATTTGGTGAAAAGAGTGGACTGAACGTTGTAGGTCATCTTCTGAATTCGCTATAAACACAATGTCATCTGCAAATAATAGGGTGTCTAAATTATATAATCTATTAAGTGGAGCTGTTAGTTTATGCTGATTATATAGTACTATTGGGCCATAGCGAGGAGATATTAAAGGCCAACATGCATACATCATTAAGTAACACTAAGAAATTGGGACTGGAAGTAATATCAATAAAACTAAATATATGATCACACATAGAAATACATTATGTAAGGAAATGGACAGCTAATGATAAATGAGGGGAATTTTGATGAAGTGGCTGAATCCAAATACCTAGGAACAATAATCACAAATAGGAATGAGATGCACAAAGAAATTAAACATATGCTCAATTCTGGAAATGCATGCTATTATGCATTACAGGGACTCTTTACGTCACAACTCCTTTAAAAATGTAAAACTGAAAATATATAAAACTATAATTCTGCCCGTTACATTATAGGATGCGAAACATGGACTCTTACTTTAAGGGAGGAAAGAAGAGTACAAGTATTTAAGAATAAAGTTCTTAGGAAAATTTTGGACCAAAGAGAGATGAACAGGCAGTGAATAGAGAAGACTTCTTAACAGTGAACTACATGGTCTTTATAGGAAGCCAGATATAAATAAGAGTTAAGTCTCGTAGACTGCGAAGGGCAGGACATATGGCACGAATGGTGAATGAAAGATCTGAATGGAAGTTTATTGTAGGAAAACCAGAGTGAAGACGCCCAGTTGGTAGACCAGGAATGCGGTGGGAGATTAGTATTAACTATGATTTGGGGGAAGTAGATTACACATGGAATGATTGTAAAGCATTATCTCAGGATAGGGATGTATGGGGGCTTATGCCCGCGCGGCCATGAGCCTACGGGTTCGATGGTGCCAGAGAGTAAGTAAGTCCCACGGTTAAGGGCATATGAAGGCGGGCTAAGTTATAGCTGTTTCTTCAGGAAAGAATAATATTAATGTATTCATTGCATACTTTACATACCAGACACTACCAAAGATGTCTGGTATGTAAAAGGTGCAATAAATCCATTAAAGTGGATAAATAGCTTTCACCATAACTAACGTAGTGGTTCTATCGATCCTGAATGCTCATGGCCCCGCGGACATAAGCTCTCCATACATCTCTATCCTGAGCTAATGTTTTCCAATCATCCCCTGTATAATCTACTTCTCTCAAATCATGGTAAATGTTATTCTCTCACCTCATTCTTGGTCTATCAACTGAGCGTTTTCCCTCTGGTTTTCCTACAAGAATCTTCCATGCCTCTCTTTCATTCCCCATTTGTTCCACAAGTCCTGCCCTACGCAGTGTACACTGTTATTATATCTGGCTTCCTATAAAGACCATACAGTTCACTGTTGGTAGTCTTCTCCATTCATCTGTTTGTTCATCTCTCTTTGGTCCAAACATTTTTATAAGAACTTTATTCTCAAATACTCGTAATTTCATTTCCTCCCTTAAAGTAAGAGTGCATGTTGGCGTTAATATAATACACCGTGTGCATAAATATAGTATCATATTTTAAAACTACTACTACTCGCTTTGGATAATCGTATCTAAATAAAATTGGTGGTAATCAAAAGAGAAACTCAAAACGTTTTGTGCATGTTAACAATGTCAACAATGGAGAATAATGGACAACAATACAGAAACTAAACTAAATTTAATCATGTTTTTTGTGGTCGAAATGAGTTCATTGTTGGATATTTAGCAGACAGGTTAAATGTGAATGTTTGCTGAGCTTTTGTAATTGTGTTGTTATTAAAGAAGTAGTAGAATGTTAAGTACTATTATTAAAATTATATTCGAGGAACTAATACAAAATAAAATATCCGAAGAACAAACAGGTTCACAGCAGGTAAATCGTGCCTTGATAAAATATTTGTGATTAGGCAGATTACAGAAAAGATGTTGGTTAAAGGAAAAGAAGTTGATATGGCATTTATAGATCTGGAAAAGCATATTTACTATCTAACCTCTCTTGGTTAAATCTTGTTTTTTTTCGACCCCGACGCTATTAGGGCATCCGAGGGCTAGGGAGTCTTTCCTTTCTTCCATTTCTTCTTTCCTTTATTTTATTTTCTTCTCCAGAAAAGTCTGACCAGAGGCTATAAGATGGCAGCCCCATCACTGGTCTTGCCTTCCTTTGGCCAGCAAACCAATCGAAGGGACTATTATTATGCTTTCAAGTCTTATACGAGAATTTCCCGGAAGGATCAAACTAATGACGACCAAAGCATGAAAAAGGACAACTCTTGGAAGAAAAAAAAATATTTTGCTTTTTAGCACATGGAATGTACAAGGGATTAACTATAAAGATGATCAATTAGATGATATATTGTGCAAAAAGGAGATTTCATTAGCTGTAATATCAGAAACAAAAAAAAGAAATTACAAGGCACCAAAGAAACTCAAAATTACATTCAGTTTTATAGTGGAGTAAAAAAACATATTCATGCACAAGCAGGAGTGGCCGTTACGATTCATAAACGATTTAGAAATTCAATACATAGCTATACTTTTTGGAATGAAAGAATAATTCAAATCCGAATAAAATTACCTCTAGGATACTTAACAGTGATAGGTATATATGCACCTGTAGAAGGAGATGAAGAAGAAAGTGAAAAATTTTATCACGACTTCCAGAAAGATATCTGCACAATTAATAATAATGATATGATTATAATTTTGGGCGATTTAAATGCCAGAATTGGTAATACTAAATTTGATACATATATAGGACCATATGGAGAGCAAACCTGTAATAGAAATGACTTACGGTTAATTGATTTTGTCATGTTTAATCAATTCACAATAATGAACTCAGTATTTAACCACAAGGATAGTCACAAACATACATGGGAAGCCAGGGGTCTTAAATCAATAATTGACTATGCCATATGTAATAAAAAATCAGCATCTAAAGTCCTTGATACAAGAGTTTACAGCGGACCTGAAATCGAATCAGACTATTACTTACTTGTTTGTCCAATTCGTATGCCACCGAGATGGAAAAATAAAAATAAAATTAATAATGTAAAATTTGAAAAAGTGGACTATACTTATAAAGTAAGTCTTTTCCGAGATCCCACTATTACCTGGCTATACAAATGCAGATTAGATCGTCTAGTTCAAGAAACACCGGTTGGCGAAAATATTGAAGAAGAATGGCTTGCTCTACAAAGTATTTTGACACAACCAGCAAATGAAAGCCTGGGTATCAAAACTAAATGGAATCGAAAAAAAGGACTACGAGGATATGGGATGAAAACATCAAAAAAGTAATTGATGATAAACGTGAAGCATACAAAACATTTCTGTCTACAAAAAAAGAGGAAGATAAAGTAGAGTATCATAGGAAGAGAGCCATAGCTAAAATTGAAGTTCGCAAAAAACATAGACAAAGTTGGGAACAATTTGTCTCATTTTTGGAAAATGATATCACTAGGCCTCAACCAAAAATATATAAAGTTTAAAAAAATTTAAATAATGATTCAAGAGAAAATGCACATTTAAATTGTATGTCTAAAGAATCTTGGCTTAACTACTTTCATCATTTATGGACACAAAAGGATGATTTATTACAAATACCAATCTCTAATAACACTGCTTTGGAACAAATTTCTATAGATGAATTAACTGATGTTGTTAAATCATTAAAAAGTAACAAAGCTCACGGAGAAGACCACATTAATCATGAATTATTTAAATTTTCAACTAAACATTTTTTAGATAGATTTCTTATTATCCTTAATATGATATGGGAAGGACAAGAACCACCACAAAACTGGAACAAATCCATTGTAATACCAATCTTCAAAAAAGGAAGTCGCCAAGTCAAAGATAACTATCGTGGAATTAGCTTGTTGAACTCTGGATGTAAAATTTATGCTAATAGAGTTAAGAATAAATTGAGGAAAATTTATGAAAATATAATTGGAGAAGAGCAGAATGGATTCAGAAAGGGTAGATCTTGTACAGATGGATTCTTTACTCTAAAACTACTATTAGAAAAGCACAAGGAATTCAATATAGAAACTCATATCGCCTTCGTTGACTTCATAAAGGCTTTTGACAAAGTAGACAGAAATATATTAGGTACTAAAAATTTTAGCTGATGATAACGTTCCACAACAATATATTACTAATATCTTCAACATCTATAAAGATAATGAAATCTCTGTTAAACAAGATGGCAAATTATCTTCTTGGGAAAAGATCATCACTGGAGTAAGACAGGGATGTGGACTTTCACCGGTGCTTTTCATTATATACATGAATAAATTAATAAATGAATGGAGGAAAACACAACGAGGATATATACCCATCAATAGGAACCTCAGACTCGATGCTATTCTTTTTGCAGACGATTTAGCTCTTCTGGCACTTTACGAAAATGATTTGCAACGATCAATTTATAATTTACAAAAAATAGGTGCCAAATTTAATATGGAAATATCAATTAACAAAACTAAAATTATGGCATTTCATGGGAAGGACCCCATACAAAGTAAAATCTGTCTCCAGAATAAAATTTTAGTGAGATCTAATCCATTTAAATATCTTGGATATTATCTCTCTATCTGGGATGAAAAGGACATCCCTGAAAAAGGTACTAGTTATAATAAAAGTTTAGGAATTATTAATCAAGTTATGAAACCATCCCTTGTACAAAAAAACACCAGATTACGTTTATATAACACTTTGGCTAGACCAGTGTTGACCTATGGTAGCGAAGCATGAACACTTAAAAAACAACATGAAAGCAGAATAACGGCTTGTGAAATGAGATTCATGCGCAGAACAGCGGGTTACACCAGATGGGATCGGAAAAGGAACACCGATATCTTAAAAGAATTGAAGACTACGCCAATTTTGGAATATATTAAACAGTACCAACTAAATTGGAAACACCATCATGAAAGAATGAGTTCAAATCGGATCCCCAAAGCTGTTTATAATTATATACCAAGAGGACGAAGATCACTGGGCCGTCCTATGAAACGCTGGAGGGAAAATTTTCTATAGGATCGTAACAGGCCTTGGCCTAATACTTGGAAGGAAGAAGAAGAAGAAAATTTTCTATAGGATCGTAACAGGCCTTGGCCTAATACTTGGAAGGAAGAAGAAGAAGAAAAAGCATATGACTCTATACCTATCAACAGGCTTTGGGTGGCAATGGAGAAGTTTGGAATACCTAAATCTCTTATACATTTTATAAAAAGAATGTATGATTGTAAAGCAAGTATTAAGGTTGGAAATAGAGTATCCTCAGAATTTGATATAATAAAAGGATTAAGACAAGAATGCGGGATGTCACCAACATTGTTCAAGATATATTTAGAAGATGTATTAATGAAATGGAATAAGTTATGTAGGGGAATAGGAATCAGCATTAATGACCGTTTACTGCACAATTTATTATTCGCTGATGACCAGATTATAACAGGACAAGATAAAGAAGATATAGAATATATGATCAGAAAGTTGGTAGATGCATTTGAGGTAGATGGACTGAAGATTAATTATATTAAAACAGAATGTATGATAATCGGAGGAAATTCAGAAGACCTACAAACAAATAATATGATAATTAAACGTGTTGAAGAATTTAAATATCTTGGATCTGCAATAGATAAATCTGGTACTTGCGAAAAAGATATTAAGAGAGTAAATTGTGCAAGGAAGGCGATTAGATCCCTGAATGGTCTTTTATGGAATAGAAATTTGACCAGAAAAGCAAAAAAAAAAAAAAAGAGATTATGCAGACAATAGTAGAAAGTATACTTACATATGGATCAGAAAGCTGGACAAAAATGAAAAGATGCAGAAAAGAATCTTGGCGACAGAAATGGATGAATTACGGAGAAGTATGAGAATATCCAGGCTACAACATATTCGAAATACATATATCTGACAAGAAATGGATGCACAAGAAACTGTTATCGATAGGATAACAAAGAGAGCTTTACAGTGGTATGGACATGTACAACGGATGTCCGAATACCAGTGGCGTAAACAGGTGTTGGATTGGACCGTACCAGGCAGAAGGAAGAAGGGGAGAAATATAAGAACATGGTATGAGGGAATATATGATGCCATTATGAAGAGGAGTATGGAAGGTGGACAATGGGAAGATAGGAATCTCTGGAAAGCAGGAATCAAGGGCAAACTGCTGTAAAGTTGAAAGCCTTATTAAGTATCAAGTGAATATTAAAGAAGTTATGAAATAAACTTTAAGGAGTTATGGCGAACCCCAAGAACTTAGTTGATGTGTTTTGAAATTGCACACCACACAGAGTCCGGTGCTGGTCCACCGTGCATTTAGGCGAAGGTTTCAACATCAGGTTCCTACACATAGGTCCATTTTGAAGTGGTGCCGCGATTTTGTGGATCGTGGCTGCATATATATTCAAAGGAAAGATCATTCAGGGAGACCATCTGTCGACGCAGGAATTGTGGATCAAGTACGGGAGGTATTTGTGCGTATTCCCAAGAAGTCTGTCCGTAGAGCTAATCAACAGTTAAACTTCCCTAAATCCACCGTATCTAAGACCCTACGTACACGACTGAATTTCCACCCTTACAAACTCCAATTAGTGCATAAGTTGAAATCTGATGAGTATGTAAAGCGATTAGATTTCTCTCAACATTTCATGGCACTAATGGAGGATAACGAAGAACTGTCAGAAAAAAATCATTTTCAGTGAAGAGGCAACTTTCCACGTTAGTGGAAAAGTGAACAGGCATAATGTTAGGATTTGGGGGATTGACAATCCAAACACCATTGTGGAAGTTGAAAGAGACTCCCCTATAGTGAATGTGTTTTGTGTCGTATCGAAACAAAGTCTATGGCCCATTTTTCTTTCTAGATGCCACTGTTAACTTGATATGCTCACTGGATGGCTATTTCCACAATTGAAACAAGAAGAAGGCAATGAATATATTTTCCAGCAAGATGGATCACCTCCTCATTGGCATTTTCATGTTCGGGAGCATCTGAATGACCGGCTTCCATGAAGATGGATAGGACATGCCGGGATGATGATAATGTTTTCTACAAGAGGTCGCCGAGGTCACCTGACTTGACGGTCTGTGACTTATGGTTACATAAAGGATCGTGTCTATGTACCCCTATTGCCTCAAAACTGAAGCAGACCAGCTTCATATCATTGCTGCCATCCAGTCCATTTCTTCACATATATTGGAGGGTGTGTGGCGTGAATGGGAATATCGCCTCTATGTCTGCAGCGTCACTCGTGGTGGCCACATTCAATGTCTATGAGGCATAGCAAAACCTTTTTGAGTTTCTCTTTTGATTCTCACCAATTTCATTTAGATACGAAGATCCAAAGAGACGTAGTAGTAGTTTAAAGTATGAAAAGTTACTATATTTGTGGACACGGTGTGTAGTTAAGAGAATAACAGTTATATATATTTTCAGTTTACCGTTTCTTGAAAGCAGCTGGGACGACAAGAATCGCTGTAATGCATAATAACATGCATTTCCAGAATTGAGCCTATGTTTAATTTCTTTGTGCATCTCATTCCTATTTGTAATTATTGTTCCTACATATTTGAAATCAGCAACTTCGTCAAAATCCCTCATTTGTCATTAGCTGCCCATTTCCATTATATAATGTATTTCTATGTGTGATCATATATTTAGATTTATTGATGTTTATTTCCAGTCCAAATTTCTTAACGTTACTCAATAGAGTGTGCGTGTTGGCCCTTAGTAGCCTATATCCTCGCTGTATGGTGAGATCTAATATCGCTATTTTCGCTATTATTGCTCTGCGTGGATATTTAACAACTCTACTACCGTGCTCATATTCCACGCGCAAATACAATGTCTTTTCGAATATAACGAATATAGCTATGATAGATAATTCAATTCCATAATTCTAATATGTCCACCGCTGTGGTCTCGAGGTAGCGCGCTGCCTTTTCACGCAGCGGGCCCGGGTTTGATCCCCGGTAGGGACAGTTTTTCTGGGTGAGGTTTTTATCGGGGTTTTTCCTCACCTGTGAGACAAATGTCAGGAAAGCTTTAAGGCCCAAACGGTCCCCGAAATCATATGGCCATCATCATCATAATCATCCTTATCATTATCATCATCATCCTTCACCGGTTTGGAAAGCAAGGGGAATCTAGCACACCTACGATTCCCTAGTAAAGCTGCAAAGCATAGCATTCAAATGCTATGATTGCAGTGAAAGACCTGCCTATGGGCAGAATTACTATGGATGGAATTCTAATAACATATATCTAAGATCGCGAAAACAATAAAGGGAGAACAAAATAAATTCTGAACATTCATTATATTTAAGCAGAGAGTCTGTGCGCTGGGCCCGTGATACATGGATATGTTTCATTCCCTCACACATGCACCTGCTTGTTATACATTTAAGCATATGAAATAATTAACAATCTGGTCTATAGACGATATAAGTTTTCTAATACAATCACGAGTGAGGCTTTGGGGAAGTAAATCATGTACTTTTACTAAAATCAGCTTCAAAAGGGAACTCTTGCATAGTATAAATAATTGACAAACAGACTTATCTAAACTAAGCATATATTTTACATAAATGAAGTCATGAATAATGAAATAATTATAACAGCTGTGAGCAATAAATAGTTACAAATAAGGATAACAAAATCGATCACCTCTTGAAACAAGACTTTTCAGAATAAATGACAAATGTAAACAATATAACAAACATAGCATACCATTTTAGACTCATAACTCCATTCACGCTCGAAAACAAAGTTCATGTCTTCACAGTGTACGAAAACAAACATAAATGAAGCAGCTGGTGGCCGAGGGACCCGCACTCCGAATCCCTCGCCAAACAAAGGTTTCAAACTCTCGAAGAAGACTGTATAACATTTGGTTTCCGCATCCATGGACATCCCCTATCGAGCCGCATAGATGTGCAGACAGACGGGAGGAGGAAAGGGTGCGTTCGGTAAGGAATCAAAGTAAAGGAGAGACAGATAGCAAGTCAAAAACACAGTAATGTCAGGGCAACAACGATAATTTACGCTAGAACAGTACATTGCTAAAGTAAAGTAAAAGTAAAGTGTTCCCACTACAGGCCTCAGGAGGCCCTTGGGGTAGTGGGAGGTTAAGGCTCCTACTTTTTCTGGACAATCGGCACTTGATGTCAGCCGGGTTGTCAGCCCTGCGTTACGGCCGCCTTTACCCCAGAACAAGCGTCTGGTACTCATTTCCGTTAGAGGCTGAGTCGACCCCAGGGCCATAGTGCCGCCAGAAGGTTTTGGTCAGTTTAAAAATCCTGACCCCACCGGGACTTGAACCCTCGACCTTCCGGCTTGTGGTGCAGTGCCTTAACCACTACGCTACGGCGTGCCCCACAGTACATTGCTATTGGCCAATAATAAAACATCATCAGCATAGACTAACAGCTCATTATTACCAATGAGTTGTAGGCCTTCTTCATCCTCTAAAGATTTGATGACAGCTTCAACATAACCCTCCTAAATTATCCTCTAACCGTGGCGCTCACTAAACGATTTTTTTAAAAGTGTAATGCTGTTCAGTGAAAGCAGGTTTTTAGAAAACAATGGTTTTGAGATACTGAATTAAAAACGCTTAACGCATTACGCATTAGCTCTTAAATTCCGAGAACATACATTGTTCAGTATAAGTTCCGGCGACTCAGTACTACCATGACTTATTTTCGCCCGAGATAAAATACCGAAACGCTAATTTCTCGTACCAGTTATTTAAACATATCTAACGGCTGTGAAAATAAAACAACATAATACTCCTAAGTTGTTACTACATATTATGTAATTCTACACAATTTTAAATAACACAAATTACTCATTCTTTTTGTGGCATAGGCCTATATATTTGAATAGTTGGGAGTAAAAGTAGATAAAGAGGACAGACAAGAGAATGACATTGGGAACAGAATAAATAAAGATTGAACAATAACAACAATATTAAATGGTGTCATATGAAACAAGCATATAACCAGGAAAAATAAGATATATATATATATATGTATATATATATATGTATATATATATATATCTATATATATATATATATATATATATATATAATTCAATAGTAGGCCTAAGAAGTAGGCCTACTGTCACATATGGAGATGAAACATGCAAATTGATAAAAACTTATGTTGATGGAAATGGATTTCTTGAGGAGATCAACAAGATGTTCAAGATTGGAAAACACAATAAAGTCTTAATCGTGTGAGACTTTTGAGAAAGATCTCACACGATTAAGACTTTTTTTTTCACACTTCCAGTGTTTTCGCTGAGATATAACTTACCAAGAAGAACAAGATATAAATAAGAAAATGCAGAAATTTCAACATATTTGTGGATCAATCAGGCGAACACTAAGGGACAATGTAAGAAAGAAGACTCACCTAAGATTTTTCTCAACGATGGCACTACCAATGGGATATATGGAAGTGAGGCCTGGGTCCTGAAGGAAAAACAAAAAAAGTAGTAAAATTCAGGCAGCGGAAATGAGATTCCTACGGGCTGTGAAAGGTTGTACAAGATAAGAACATATTAGAATTGGAAATATTAGCGAGGAACTAAAAGTACAACCATTTCTTCAACAAATAGATGAACACAGGGACAACTGGATAGAACACATGCAAAGAATGATAGAGGATAGGATACCAAAGATGGCACTGATGTATAATCCTGGAGGACGAAGATCGATAGGAAGATCAAGAAAGCGCTGGGCTGAACAGATGTGAGATCGGAACAGGCAAAGACCTAATCCGTGAAGGAAGAAGAAGAAGATGATGATGAATAAAGTCTTATGAGAAAAATTGATGTTAAGAATTGAATAGTAGATTATATAATATATAAGCAACAAACTGGGTATGGGTATGCACGACGAATACAAGAAGATAGGTTACCCAGAAAACACTGGAATGATGTCCACCTGAAAGAAGAAGAAAAGGAAGACCTCGAAAATCGTGGATGCAAGAAATAAGAACTGGAACGAGAACAAGGGATAGAGAGGAGTAGAGAAGGAAAATTCAACTTTACGCACAGAAAGATGAGTAAAGATTGAGAAAAAAAAACACGGACGCACGTACGCAAACGCACACACAAGCACACGCATATATATATATATATATATATATATATATGTATATATATATATATATATATATATATATATATATATATATATATATATTCATCCATAATAATTCTGCCCGAGGGCAGGTCCTTCACTGCATTCATAGCATTTTCATGCTATGCTTGCAGCTTTACTAGGGAATTGTAGGTGTGGTAGCTTCCCGTTGCTTTCCACGACGTTGAAGGATGATGATGATAATGATAAGGATGGCCATATGATTTCGGGGACTGTTTGGGCCTTAACGTTTTCCTGACATTTGTCTCACAGGTGAGGAAAAACCCCGAGAAAAACCTCACCCAGAAATACTGCCCCGACCGGGGATCGAACCCGGGCCCGTTGCGTGACAAGGCAGCACGCTACTCTCCAGACCACAGCGGTGGACTATATATATATATATATATATATATATATATATATAGTATATATATATACACACACACACATTCCTAACGCTACCTCGAGACCACAGCGGTGGATTATATATATATATATATATATATATATATACACATATACACACATTCCTAACGCTCTTGCGGGGGACGGCAGGGATGAATAATAATTTATAAATGAGAAGATAGTTAATATAATAATGAAAAATATAAATAGAGTTAATCAGCTTAAGGGTAGGTCGGAATTTTTGTTTTGTCGAAACCAAACTTGGAATATAGCTATTCCTGGTGAGTGGAAGAGAAGGCCAGATGGTCTTAACTCCACCAGGCTAAATAAATAAATTGTTAAATTAAAAAAAAAATAAGGTCGAGTTTGTTAACCTGGAAAATCGCAGACCTTTAGGTGTAGATCACCTAAAATGAAAATTTAAAAATCGCTCCATCTTCCGCAAAATTCGATGTTTCACAACGAAACTCCGCATATGTTACAAAAATAAACACAAGAAAGTATTTTCCAAAAATAACTGAAATCCGACTATTAGAAGTGGCGGTTTAACTAAATATCTAAATTAAAATTTGACTCAAGCAACCGCCATAGACGTGTTTGATTCGTCGCAAATCACACGCTACAATTTAAGTGACCTTTATATTAGCAATGTACTTTATAAGACACATTATTTTAATTTATTTAATATTTTCAATACGGTAATGAAAAAAAAATCATTAAATGTTATTTAATTTTGTGTCAAATTATAGGATAATACGTAAATTGGTAATAACCTACGGTTAAGCACTCTTCTATTTTCTATCCGTTACTTTTAAATAAGGTGGCATTAGAAATCGAGTTTATCAAAAGAAATGTATTTTCCGCAATCCAGCAAAATGGGACATAAATTCGACCTGATGAGGAATTCGCTTAGTTGACGCAGTACCTGCGTGACGGACTTTTTCTATTGTTTTATTGAATAATATTAAATAAATTAAACCAATGGATCTTGTAAGATACATTCCCAATTTAAGGGTTAAGAATGATTCATTTAAATGTAAATCATTTTCGGAAACTGTGTATTTTCCCACATTAAGTCCAAATCTGTAGCTGGATTGAACCACGGGTGAATCATATGACGAATTCTCCCTAGAACAGGCGAAAACTGAGTATCTCAGTAGTTTATTATATAAACGCGAGGGGTGAGGAAAGCTGACTCACTGGGATTCCCGCGTAGTAAGATGCAAGCACAGCTGATGCTGGGTAGGGTCACGCCCCAATCGATACTAGGTTGCATGTGTAGGAGTAAAACAACCCCCACATTCAGGTAATTCAAACCCTTGAGAATTCTAAATTTAGCATTGTTATATCAAACGATACACCTGTAAGTTTCATTGAGACACAAATACAAATTGAATTCCTAGTTCATGTAATTAAATACTGTATAATAACAATAATAATAATCCATCTATAGTAATTCTGCCCGAGGGCAGGTTTTCACTGCAATTATAGCATTTGCATGCTATGCTTTGCAGCTTTACTAGGGAATTTGTGGCAATTCATTCATACAGCCTCCTGTGTAAATCTAAATAAATCCCTATCGGCAATAATAATCAGATGAAATTATAACATCATTAAATGAAGCAGTTACTGGACTTAGGTCATATTTATATTCAAATTGATCAGGGAAGAGAGTGGAACCTGATTATGTAGGAGCAAAGGCCGTATAAAATGATCCAAAGTAGTCAGCATCAATGTAATCAAATTATTAGTTATTAAAGAAGACTGACAACTCAGGTAATGTAACCCTTTCTTTTGTGAAGACGGAAGTGGCTGACACATGATAATAACTTACTAATGACAATAATCCTTTGCTCGACAGATTGAGTAGAGATATCTTCTAAGCCTCCAGTTAACTGATTTAGCGTGATAACCATAACCCATTAGCTAATGTACAAGCGGGGGTTTTACCCTGACACAAACATCGTTAGCAAAAAGTGTGGGAACATGGCAAGTTTCTAGCGTCGGAAGCCTAGGAAAAAACCCAAGCCTAAGAGGAAAAAACCCAAGCCTAGCTAATGTTTGTGACTAGACTGTACGTGAAGCCAGCACGGGGAAAAAAGGTCCAACCTCTGAAGGCGTAAATCGCCAATAATAAATTTGTAACACCCCCGGGATCAAAATAGGAGGGCGCATTAACCAATTATATGTTTCGTTATATGTGCCTAAGCACAGACCTTAGGTCCACGTGATCGAGGTAGTGGGAGTAACTAATTTACCTATAGGCGAGAGAGGCTTCTCCTCGTCACTTACTTCTCGTGTATAATTTCATCAAGTCACTTCAAAACACTACGTTCTAAAAAGTTGGATAAATTCACTTCATATATATACAATTACTTGCAGTTTATAAAAGTCAAGAATAAACTACTTTTACCAGATATTCTTTGTACATTAATTCTGCCCGACGAAGTCCTCGTGGAATCCCGAGATAAGAACCTCAACTCTACCGAATACCAACCGAGCAACCTAAGTTCTCACACATGGAGAACTCCTTCAGTATTCCTAGTGTCACTAAATCCAATCTTTACCTCTTTGCCCAACAATAACCCCTTCTCCATATTGGCTCCCTAACGTGCGGGCAGAATAGGTCGTAAAGTAACACACGAATAGAAATCAACGGCAGAACGACTAAGTCCCACGACCACGAGGCAACCAGGACAGAGAAGATGATGGCAACAAGCAG
The DNA here is from genome assembly GCA_030220185.1 of Diploptera punctata. Lineage (NCBI taxonomy): Eukaryota > Metazoa > Arthropoda > Insecta > Blattodea > Blaberidae > Diploptera > Diploptera punctata. Next base: position 238,559 of record JASPKZ010005698.1, read on the forward strand.
ACAGACAGCAACTGAAGGAAGGAAGCAGTAAGTGACACAACAACAGAATAAGCATTTTTTTTACTTTTTACCTATATAAGAAATCAAAATATTACAGTGATTTAACGGAGAATATATCTGTGTGTATTTATGTTGTTAAGAAGTAGGAATAGAAAGAGGCAGGCAAATAAAGATAAAAAAAAAAAATGGATAGGAAACACGAAGAGATTAGGGAGAAGGCTTGTGGGCAACTGATTGAAGGAGGGAGAACGAAATCGTAAGGATGGGAGAGGACAACGAAGATGGCAGAGAGAACTTAGAGCAGAGCACAGGGGAAGTAGTGAAAACAACGCAAGAGTAGAAGCTAGAGGGGAAGTAGAGGACAAGGGAAATCCAAGCACCGACACCATGAAATACATGGAAATGCTAATGTCGAGAATAGAGGAGATGGATAGAAGTAGGAAAATGGATTTAGAGACGATAGATAGAAGTAGGAAAAATGGATTTAGAGACGATAGATAGAAATAGGAAAATGGATTTAGAGGCAATGCAGAGGAATATGAAACAGGAATTTGAAACTTGGAGAGGACAGATGGAGATAAGCAGGGAAAAGGATGTATTTACGTTGAAAGAAACATTAAGGGATGAGATGAGAAAAGAAATAGAGAGATGCTAGAAGCGAAAATAAATGAATCGTCAGCGTGTGTAGAACTAAAGATAAATAAAATGGAACAAAAACTTATTAAAGACTCAGAGAAAACAGAAAACAGGGTAATAAGTCAAATGAGAACAGAGATGAACAATAGTATAATAACGTTACAAACTAACTTAGGGGAGAAACAGGAGGAATTACAAGGGGAAATAAAACGAGTCGACAAGAATGTGCTCTGTAGTGTAGAGAACTCGGACAAAAGGGTAAATTATATGTGTCTATTTGTACAAAAGCCAGCCCACGAACAAGAAACACTAAAGCCCCAAGTAGCTCAGAAAATTGCAGAGCAGGATAAACGCTCTGAATTGATTGAAATGATAGTAGAGCCTAGATTTAATGAGTTAGGCACTAATATAGAACAGAAAGTGACTAACGAAATCAGCAAACTAAATGATGAAATAAGTGTCATCACAAAGAACATAAATAGTAGAGGTCAAAAGGATAGGAACCCCGAAAATGAATCATACGCGTCGGAGAGTGTTTCTTGGACGACGGCTAATCACAAAACATATGCACGTACAGAGATACTAGGGAACCCAGAGATCGCTAGTAATTCTGTGGCGCATACTAACATAGATGATAGAAGTAAGAATCATTTGAAAAATTTTGACAAAAGTCTAGTCATCATATGTGAATCTAAGGATAAGATTGAGGCTGTAAAGACCCGATAAATTACCATGCGAGTGTTCAGAGTTTGTTTGCGTGTGGGCGTAGTATCGCAAAACATGTATATAATAATAGTACAGGAGGCCTTTGCGAGTTAACAGACTGTGAAATTAGACACTAATAGTATTAAGGGTAGATAGACGGACAGTGAAAATGACACTCGAAAAATAGGAGGGAGAGATTTTTACACGTAAGAATGACAACGGAATGGATATATACGTATGTGTGTATGTCTTGCATTGTACTATATTGTATTGTGTGCACAGGTAGACACTACTGTGATTTTAGGTATGAGATAAAGGTCAATGTAAACGCTGAAATTATGCAGTACCCAGGTAAGGAAGTGGTTATATACCGACAAAATTTTGATATAACATACAAAAGGTACAAACATATAAGCTCTACATAATCCCCAAAACGAAAAAAAAAAAAAAAAAAAACAAGACCTGATAAATTATACTTAAATGCATGAACCAGTTTTCACGGGATTCGAACTCAATACTAGCTGAGATTAGGACATAAATGAAAAGTATTAGTGAAAAAAAAAATAAATAAGTGTTGTATGGTAAAGTACCAAATATAATCAGTAATTAAAATAAATAACACTAATAAAGTGATTAAATAGGCCTAGATGAAAACGCTAATCGCGAGAGGAAAGGGCACAATGACTGCGAAAAAAAATAAAGTGAAATGTCAATTTAGATATTAATCATGATAATACCCCCATATTGATGAATATGATATAATTAATTGAATTAGGGTGAATACATAACACATGCATGTCCACTTTCAGCTAAGATTGAGGGTGATTAATAAATTGTTGATTTGAACTTATCGATAGAGAATGGATCTATATTTTTAAATGTTTTAACCCAATCGCTCGAGCAGGAAGCTGCAGTATCTACTTAATCCAGTAAATGTTAAAATGAGCCCAGATAGGCCATTGTCATTGTTTAATACATATAGGTAATTGAAGAAACTTGTACAACAATCTGAATACGAATAATATCATGATGATTATGATTCTTTTGTCTAAAATAACAATCAGACAGCGTAAATATAGGAGCTAATGAGACAGGGTGAAGCTCAATGCACCTTAATTGAAAGGCCGAGTGACGGTGTGAACCTATAAAGCGTGAGGAATTTATTTGTTGATTATATTTACAGAATTTAATTTGTAGACGTGGGCCGAAGCGGCACGTCACTGTGTTTGTATAACACGTGCTATTTTGTTGAAAATATTTGAGGGCAAGGGATCCCGTATTATCTAATAATGAGATGAGATGAAGTCATGGTCGCTGGTGAAAGCGAATGTGACAATTTGTGCGAATTTGTATTCGATGTTAATAATGAGATGAGATGAGGTCATGATCGCTGATGGAAGCGAATGTGACAATTTGTGCGAATTTGTATTCGATGTTAATAATGAGATGAGATGAAGTCATGGTCGCTGGTGGAAGCGAATGTGACATACTATACGATTCTGCATTCGAAGGAAATGATTTTGCACGCTTAAGAAAATAACGTCGTTTGGCTGAGCAATGATATAGCCAGCTATGCTTTGGCAAAGTAAATGGGCCGAAATATGTTGAGAATAAAATATTAAGAATCATGAATATTTCATGGATTAATAATCATGATGAATTCGTATGTATGCAATACCTATGGGGAAAAAAATGATATCAGGGGGTAATACTATCAATAATAATTGTTATAAACGATAGCACAGCTGCTTAAACGCGATATTTTAGTATTTTGGTCGCAAAGATATAGATCCATGTATAATAAGTCTTATTGACTCAATTAAATTAAATTTAGCAAAACTGAAGTATTATTCGACATATGGTTTGAAGTAGACAAAACTGGTTCATCGCAAATGAATTCCCAAGCTGTAGACGCACATTATAATGTAGGTAGATATTAAGGTGTAAATTAAATTGAAAATAAACAGTTACACATGAAGAAGCAATTTATGCTATACTGGTATTCAACTAAATAGTTTTGAATGGTAATTGTATAAGCATGAATGGTTTGAGTAGGCCACCAAATTTATATTAAGGGTGTATCTTTTTTTTTCTTTATGAATATTTATGTATGTCTATATTGCAGAAAGTGAGTCTATTTAACCTCAAAGAACGATCCCAGGTAAAAGGGATACATATCAGTGTTTACAATCTGAACATAATTGACGTGCTGGCAACACTCTCAGGATTAACGTGCTCTTACCAAAATATTTATAGCCATTTTTTCTTTAAAGGCCACTATAGCTATGATACTAGCATTATATTACGCGAGAGGATTATAAACAAATAAAAAAATCCCTTGATTTTTCCATTTGTTTATAGGGCATTTGTGGCAATCCATTCATACAGCATCCTGTGTAAATCTAAATAAATCCCTATCGGCAATAATAATCAGATGAAATTATAACAACATTAAATGAAGCAGTTACTGGACTTAGGTCATATTTATATTCAAATTGATCAGGAAAGCGAGTAGAACCTGATTATGTAGGAGCAAAGGCCATATAAAATGATCCAAAGAAGTCAGCATCAATGTAATCAAATTATTAGTTATTAAAGAAGGCAGACAACTCAGGTAATGTAACCCTTTCTTTTGTGAAGACGGAAGTGGCTGACACATGATAATAACTTACTAATGACAATAATCCTTTGCTAGACAGATTGAGTAGAAATATCTTCTAAGCCTCCAGTTAACTGATTTAGCGTGATAACCATAACTCATTAGCTAAATGTGCAAGCGGGGGTTTTACCCTGACACAAACATCGTTAGCAAAAAGTGTGGGAACATGGCAAGTTTCTAGCGTCGGAAGACTAGGAAAAAACCCAAGCCTAAGAAAAAACCCAAGCCTAGCTAATGTTTGTGACTAGACTGTACGTGAAGCCAGCACGGGGAAAAAAAGGTCCAACCTCTGAAGGCGTAAATCGCCAATAATAAATTTGTAACACCCCCGGGATCAAAATAGGAGGGCGCATTAACCAATTATATGTTTCGGTTATATGTGCCTAAGCACAGACCTTAGGTCCACGTGATCGAGGTAGTGGGAGTAACTAATTTACCTATAGGCGAGAGAGGCTTCTCCTCGTCACTTTTCTTCTCGTATATAATTTCATCAAGTCACTTCTCAAAACACTACGTTCTAAAAAGTTGGATAAATTCACTTCATATATATACAATTACTTGCAGTTTATAAAAGTCAAGAATAAACTACTTTTACCAGATATTCTTTGTACATTAATTCTGCCCGACGAAGTCCTCGTGGAATCCCGAGATAAGAACCTCAACTCTACCGAATACCAACCGAGCAACCTAAGTTCTCACACATGGAGAACTCCTTCAGTATTCCTAGTGTCACTAAATCCAATCTTTACCTCTTTGCCCAACAATAACCCCTCCCCAAATTATAGGTGTGGTAGCTTCCCGTTGCTTTCCACACCGGTAAAGGATGATGATGATGATAATGATAAGGATGATGACTGGGAGATTTTCGGGGACCGTTGGGCCCTAAGCTTCCTGACACTTGTCTTACAGGTGAGGAAAACCCCGGAAAAAACCTCACCCAGGAGCCTGTCCCGACCGGGAATCGAACCGGGCCCGCTGCGTGACAAGGCAGCACGCTACCTCGAGACCATAGTGGTGGACCATAATAATAATAATAATAATAATAATAATAATAATAATAATAATAATAATAATAATAATAATAATAATAATAATAATAATAATAATAATAATAATAATAATAATAATAATAATAATAATCATCATCATCATCATCTTCATCATCATCAACATCCGGTATCATGGCAGCTGCCGCCGTCTTCCGGAAACCAAACGCAATTCCTCTCTGTCCATCCATTGATCTTCTTCCAATCCTTTGATATTCATAGCTGCTTGTACCCCTTCTATCCAAATTTATATAATAATAATATTAATAATAATAATAATAATAATAATAACTAAAATAACTTAATAATAAAAAAAAATTTATTTATATACAGTACAGGTTTTCAAAATTTACACATCTTTCCGTGCCTAAAGTTTTATTTTCCTTCTCCTCACGTCCCTATCCATCCATTCCATGTCCTCCAGTCCTCTTGTTATCATTCCAGTTCTTATTTCTTTCATCCACGTTTTGGAGGTCTTCATTTCTTTCTTCTTCCAGGTGGCCTGCCAATCATGTTCTGGGTAATATTTCTTCTTGCATTCGTCGTAAATGCCCATACCAATATAATTGTTTATATCTTATAATCTTACTTACTTACTCACTGGCACTATCGAACCTGTAGGTTCATGGCCGCGCGGACATGAGCTCTCCATACATCCCTATCCTGAGCCAATGCTTTCCAATCATTCCCTGTATAATCTACTTACCTCAAATCATAGTTAACGTTATTCTCCCACCTCATTCTTGGTCTACCAACTGGGCGTTTCCCCTCTGGCTTTCCTACAAGAAGCTTCCATGCAAGTCTTTCATTCCCTATATCTTATAATCTAAAGTAAAGTAAAGTAAAGTAAAGTGATCCCACAACAGGCCTCAGGAGGCCCTTGGGGTAGTAGGAGGTTAAGGCTCCCACTTTTTCTAGACAATCGGCACTTTGATGTCAGCCGGGTTGTCAGCCCTGCGTGACGGCCGCCTTTACCCCAGAACAAGCGTCTGGTACTCATTTCCGTTAGAGGCTGAGTCGACCCCAGGGCCATAGTGCCGCCAGAGGGTTTGGGTCAGTTTAAAAATCCTGACCCCAACGGGACTTGAACCCTCGACCCTCCGGCTTGTAGCTCAGTGCCTTAACCACTACGCTACGGCGTGCCCCATATCTTATAATCTACTACTGAATATTTACTTTTTTCTCATATGACTTTATTTTCTGTTTTTCCAATTTTGAACATCTTGCTGCTGTCCTCTAGAAATCCATTTCCATCATCAACAACAATAATAATAATAACAATAATAATAATAATAATAATAATAATAATAATAATAATAATAATAATAATAATAATAATAATAATAATAATAATAATAATATAATAATATATTAATAATAGTTTAATAATGATAATAATAATGATAATAATATTATTATTATTACTATTATTATTATATTATTATTATTATTATTATTATTATTATTATTATTATTATTATATTATTATTATTATTATTATTATTATTATTATTATTATTATTATTCATATATCTCTACACAATAATTCATGTGTATGTTGTATGTATGTAGGCCTGTGTATTTAAGTATGTATGTATACTCATAACTCACGGATGTGGCTGCAATGGGTAACAAACCGCGAGCAATAATAGCGAGTAAAAGACAGGGGTTTAATTGGAAAAATCGTGGGATCAACATATTACACTTTCTACGTTCCAACATAACTCAGGAACATCTGGAGTATTTTAACCTAACTCAGTACACATGTAACTCACAATCCATAAAATATTACATGGGGGTTTATATACCCTTATGAAGGAGTGATAACGGGGGGACATCTCAAAATAATCTGAAATGACTGATATCAGTGTCGAATTCACAGTTTTCGGATTTGATAAGCCCATTGGTAGCAGCTCCGGTGATATTTAAGACAAATTTGATCCCTAGAACTTCTAAGGGCAGAGAGAGGTTTAAAAAAACGTGAAAAATAAAATGACAATTGGAAAAGAGATTTGTGTGGGACCCATAGTTTTCGGGTGCGCTAAAACTGATTGGTGTCAGTCCAGATGACATTTATGCTCAAGTTTGACCTTATCACCTCTAAGGGGATGAAGAGGATGAAAAGGGGCGAACAATAAGATATCAAAAATGACCAAGGTTAGTTTTGCACGGGGTAGCTAAGCTGATTGGTGACAGTCCCGATGTCATGTAATTCCTAATTTGAGCGTATCACTCTTAATGGGACAATGCATCTCTTCATAAGTCTCCAAAACTTATATTTTAAATAAACTACTCCTTGAAATAGTTAAATTAATTCTTTTAATTTGGAATTTTAAGAGTTCATTTAATAGGTTCGGAATGTATTCATTAAAAATATATTGTTTTAAGTTCAATGCGGAGGATATTTTGATGCACTCGAAAATTCGAAAAAATACACAACATTTTTGGAAAATGGCTTAAAAAAATCGAAAATTTTGGGCAAGTACAATAAGTTGAGAAAGGGTGAAAAATGCAATTTCCAATAAAATTACCAGGGTCAGTATTCGAAACTTTGATTTCCGGCATCGCTTATCTATTTGATGATAGTCCTCATGACTTTAAAACCCAGGTTTGTCCCCCTTGCACCCCCAGGATTAGGGGGTGAGGAGTAAAAGTAAAATTTAAATAGTGGGCTATATTAATGTCGAATAAATAGTTTTGGGTAGCTATGCTGATTGGTCACAGTCCCGATGACATTTCAACGCCTTTAAGGGGGTGAGGTATTAAGGAGTGTAAAATAAAATGGCAAAACATTGACCGACATTAGTTTCGAATCCATAAATCTGTTCGCAAGCTCATTGATGCCAAATGTAGATGTCATGTTAAGGCCAAGTTTGATCTCTAGCACTGCTAAAGCGTGAGAATGTTGGAACTTAATATATTTAAAATGACCGATATCAGTGTCTAATCCAAGGTTTTTTCGAGTCGCTAACTCATTTCATGAGCTCAAAATTGACCCCTAGAATTCTTAGTCTTATCTGCCATTAAATAATTCATTCAACTTAGTAATCAATATTATGTTTGAATCCACAGTTGCAGACGAAGAAAAATAGAGGAAAAAGTTAATTTATGTTAAGAAATAACGATTTTGTTGTCCACTGCCACCAGGTTGTCTCGTTATGACATTTCTGCCATTCTCCCCTGGCTTTGGCAGAATTGTAATCCATTTCTTAGGTTGGGGCACCTAGAATGCGGAGTTACGTTGCCCCGATGATATGATGGGCGATAAATGATAATGAAGCGTAGGAATAATTCCCTTTAAGAAAAAATCCTATGGTTTGACCGGGAATCGAACCTGGGACCTCATGAACAGTAGTCAGTAACGCTGACCACTAGCCCATGAGGCTGGTCAGAAATAAAAATATTAATTAATAGCATTAATTTGGGTAGCGGATGAGAACCCTCTATGAGTCAGTCTCATCAAAGGGTCTAGCGTCCCTTCCCTCGCGAGCTTCAGGTCACACTGGCCCGGTGTGTAGTACCTGATCGAAGGGTCCCTTGCACAGGGTAACGTGTGAAGACCTCAAAGGACAGAAATAAATTTGCGGAGGAGGCACCCATTTTCCAGGGAAAAATGTGGAGACCCATTCCCGGGGTAACAAGGGAGAACTCCTCAACGGTCCTTAGGAGCGGAAGAGGCAGCCCTCCATTTGGGGTTCATACAACTGGGGCTATGATGTCTAGCCTTAAGATGGCAATCCCATCGTACATCTCACTCTGCGGACGCCAGTAACGTACCCAGAGCAAATACTTTATTACTAAATAAATAATATATACACCATAAAAATGTTTGTCATGGTCGTTTCTGGTGTCTAGTAGGTATGATCGATATGTATTTCTAAAAAAAAAAAAAAAAAACAAACTAATTCCTACAACATGCATTTACAGGCAGAAAACAAGATATCGTTAATATTGGACTATGTTTAGCATGCTATATTTTGTTGTTAGTCTAATTTTATTAATGTTTGTGTTACTGGGAGTAGAGTTTTGACTATCGAAAGACAGTACGCCCACTCCGTAATATGATATATAACATATTTTGCAGGTGGCCTTATTGCGGCATTTTCTTTTATATGTCAGACGTCTAGGAGGGAGTAGATTTCACTTTCAGAGTATTGTTTACCATTCCACGCAAGCAAATAATTTAATAAAATAGTTATAAGTAGGGATTTCCAGGTGATGATTTTTTTGGTGTTTTTCCTCACCTGTAAGAAATTAATGTAAAAAAACTTAATGACTTAAAAAGTCCCCGAACATCATTTGGCCATCATAATCATTATCATATTCACCACGTTTAGTATTAGTTTCTAATCCATAGTTTTTGTGCTCATTAACTCATTGGCCACAATCATGGCATGAGCTCAATATTAACTTCTGGCATTCTTAGCGGGGACATGTAAAAATAATAATTCTAATATATTGACTTAGGGTTTCACTGCCGGAGTTATTATGATGAACTTGTAGAAGATTTCCGGGCTGTTGGCCGTGGTCTTGAGGCTTGTAGTTCCCCAACGTTTCGCCAGAGACCACAGCCAACAGCCCAGAAATCTTCTGTAAGATCATAATAATAATTCTATTCTGTTGTGTTCTGCCCTAGGGTAGGTCTTTCACTGCAATCATCGCATTTTCATGCTATGTTGTGCAGCTTTATTAGGGAATTATAGGTGTGATATCTTCCCGTTGCTTTCTACAAAAGTTGCCAACAGCACGTGGTGTTCCCAAGCGGTCACCCATCCAAGTAATAACCACGCCCAATGTTGCTTGGCTGCGGTGATAGGACGAGAACCGGTATTTTGAACATGGTGTGGCAGTTAAAGGATTGGATATTAGTGTCGAATCCGTATTTTTCGGGATCACTGAGGTGAACTGTGAAAAACCCGATGGTGTTTAAGTCTACTTTCAGCTCCTATTTAGGCCTACATGGGGTGGAATGAGAGGGAGTGAAACTAAATAGGGATAACGAAAAATAGTAGTAGCTAAGCTGCAAGCTCACCCCCACTTGTTGTGTTAGCAATTTGTGATGATATTTTTAATTTTGTTGGTATAAACCCGTAAAATTACTATTCAAATTTATCATTATTTGTAGATAAACCCATTTGTTGGGCCTGATGTTCATTGAGAGGCTAAGGCCCTGTATTCACAGAGAAAGAAAATATCGAATTCATAGTATGATGGCGTTTCATTAAGCTCATCAATGCCAAGAGAAGATTGTGATAAATAAAACCCGGGGCAACGTTGGACAATCAGCTAGTTAACCTACAGTCTTTAGCATTGGCATCAAGTGGTAGAGAAGATTTTAAGCGTTCCCACTTTTTAACAATCGAATGAGGTGTCAGCCATATTGTCACCCTTGCGTTACGGCCCCCTTTACCCTTAGAATATGAGTCTGGTACACATTTCAGTTAGTTACTTGCTCAAAAATCTCGATTTTTTAAGCCATTTTTCGAAAATTTTGTGATTTTTTCTTCGAATTTTCGAGAATCCAGGGTCATGGTGCAGCCAGAATGTTTAAGCAGTTTAAAAATCCTGATCCCATTCGGGCTCGAATCCTCGGCCTTCGGGTTTGAAACGTTTTGTCTAAACCAACTACTTTACGGCGCACCCTTATGTAAATTTATCCGAATAGAAATATGAAGCAATCCCAATAAATATAAAAATAACAAAATATAAGGAATAAAATCAATATAGGGCGTATGGATAAAACAAAATAATAATAATAATAATATTAAAAATAATAATAATAATATTAAAATTAATAATATTAATAATATTATTAAAAATAATAATAATAATAATATTAAAAATAATAATAATAATAATATTAAAAATAATAATAATATAATAATAATAATAATAATAATAATAATGATATTAATAATAATAATAATCCATATTTGGTTCGTCTTCCGGGCTTATAGGCCGTGGTCTGGTTGTCTTCTTACTCGACGTTTCGTCTACTGCTGCGGTAGACATCATCTGGAGATACTGCGTGCTTTCTGTGAACTCCTCAACAGTCGGCTGCAGACTGGCTGGTCGTTGGAAACTGTCTCTCTGTTTATAGCTAAACCCCGGGTGGAGGGGAGGTTTTCTGTGCGCACCGAGTTTTGCGCTGTATTGCCGTTTGCAGAAGTCATAGGCTTCGTTGTCGTGTTATGCAGTGCTGGGATCCAAATTTTGTTTATCTTCAAGGTTTCTTCTTTTTTGTTGAAGGAATTTTTATGTTTATATATTTCTATGGCTTCTCTGTATAGTCTGGTGTAGTAATGTGATGTTTGTGATAATACCTGGGTATCTTCAAATCTTATAATATGTTGTTTGGTTGTTCATCAAGTGTTCCGCTACGGCCGATTTTTCATTTTGTTTTAACCTGCAGTGTCTCATGTGTTCTTGTAATCGTGTGTTGATCATTCTTTTTGTTGTACCAATGTACACCTCTCCACAACTGCACGGGATACGATATATACCGGCATGACTCAAAGGATCTCTAGTGTCTTTGGCTGGGCGCAGTATATTGCTGATTTTTTGTGTTGGTTTGTAGGTTGTTGCTATGTTGTATTTCTTTAATATTCGTCCAATTTTCTCTGTTGTAGTTTTGATATAAGGTAGGTAAACCTTACCATTTATCTCTTCCTTGTTTTCGTTTTCGGGCCTATATTTCTTGGGATTTTATGGCTCGACGAAAATCTGTTTTGCTGTATCCATTGGTAAGAAAAGCTGCATGGAGGTGATTGATTTCTTCTTGCAGATACTGTGGTTCCGAAATCCTTTTGGCTCGTTCAACCAGGTTTTTATTATCCCGCGTTTTTGTCTAGGATGGTGGTTAGACTGTTTGTGTAGGTATCTGTCTGTGTGAGTATTTTTCCTGTAAACCTTGTGTCCAAGTGTCATGTCTTGGTTTCGGATTACCAAAACATCCAAAAACGGTAGACTGTTGTTATGTTCCTTTTCCAGGGTGAATTGGATGCTGGGACAAATCCCATTTATGTGTTTCTTGAAGTTATCTAGTTCCTCCTCACCGTGTTCCCAAATGACGAAGGTGTCATCCACATATCTTAGCCAAACTGTGGGTCTTAAGGTAGCATTCTCCAAAGCCTGTTTTTCAAATTTTTCCATGTAGAAATTGGACACAAGGTTTACAGGAAAAATACTCACACAGACAGATACCTACACAAACAGTCTAACCACCATCCTAGACAAAAAACGCGGGATAATAAAAACCCTGGTTGAACGAGCCAAAAGGATTTCGGAACCACAGTATCTGCAAGAAGAAATCAATCACCTCCATGCAGCTTTTCTTACCAATGGATACAGCAAAACAGATTTTCGTCGAGCCATAAATCCCAAGAAATATAGGCCCGAAAACGAAAACAAGGAAGAGATAAATGGTAAGGTTTACCTACCTTATATCAAAACTACAACAGAGAAAATTGGACGAATATTAAAGAAATACAACATAGCAACAACCTACAAACCAACACAAAAAATCAGCAATATACTGCGCCCAGCCAAATACACTAGAGATCCTTTGAGTCATGCCGGTATATATCGTATCCCGTGCAGTTGTGGAGAGGTGTACATTGGTACAACAAAAAGAATGACCAACACACGATTACAAGAACACATGAGACACTGCAGGTTAAAACAAAATGAAAAATCGGCCGTAGCGGAACACTTGATGAACAACCAACAACATATTATAAGATTTGAAGATACCCAGGTATTATCACAAACATCACATTACTACACCAGACTATACAGAGAAGCCATAGAAATATATAAACATAAAAATTCCTTCAACAAAAAAGAAGAAACCATGAAGATAAACAAAATTTGGATCCCAGCACTGCATAACACGACAACGAAGCCTATGACTTCTGCAAACGGCAATACAGCGCAAAACTCGGTGCGCGCAGAAAACCTCCCCTCCACCCGGGGTTTAGCTATAAACAGAGAGACAGTTTCCAACCACAGAGTACCAGAGAAGAAAGTAGGCAAGTTGCGCGTACATGCCACAGGCGGCGCTAGTGTAATACAACTAACGACACCTAATTTTTTTCGGTTCTTTTTTTGGTACTAATATGAAATTCAGCACCGCTGGTGGTAAAATTATGAATTATAATTATATAACGCCATCTGGTGAATAATCATGGAATTTAACTTTTATAGGAATAAATAACGTATTAATTAATCTTAAATTGTGGAATTATGTATACCCAGTCTCTCAGACCTACAGATTTTCTTTAATTTTAACAGAAAGGAAGAATGGAAATAAATAAAACATGTTAATTTATTTTCGTTTATTAAAATTTTAAAACGTGCATTATGAGCTCTTTTAATAAATATGTACAATTGACCTACCCCCTTATTCTCACATACATATTTTATACAATATTTATTAAATAACCTTAGCCATGTCGTACATCTGTCCATTATAAAGTCACATTTTTAAAATGTTTATTAGAAATGGCTGTACACTAACATCACTCTTCCTAACCTAACAAATCTTAGAATTTTATCACTTCTAGTAGGTTTATCTTTGAAAATAGATTCACATTAAAAATGTAAACAAGCTTGAATTTACTTACAAATTAGAGTAAAATAAAATCTAAGTAATGATTTTAACTTTCGATAATTTACAGTACCGTCTACATAGAACGAAAGGATAGCAGTTAAAAATTAAAATGGCTAACTTCCCATAATCCCGAGTGAACACCGTTAAACACGCCGTGAACGACGCCGTGTGCCTTGCATTTGTTTTATTTAGTTACATATTCTGTTACTACGAAACAGCGCTACCATTGTAGTTTGCTCATTGTAGTTCATCGTAAACGACCGAAATTTTTTAGATGTCACTGTACTCAGTTTCCCCTCTATTCGAAGTTTCTCTATGGTTTCCAACGACCAGCCAGTCTGCAGCCGACTGTTGAGGAGTTCACAGAAAGCACGCAGTATCTCCAGATGATGTCTACCGCAGCAGTAGACGAAACGTCGAGTAAGAAGACAACCAGACCACGGCCTATAAGCCCGGAAGACGAACCAAATATGGATCAAGACGCCGGCCGTGAAAGCCTACAATTATAAATAATAATAATATTCAACCATACAGAGTCTGTATATTAATTCTCATATTTCGAAGCTACAACGTAAAGATTGAGGTCTACATAAGCCTATAAGGTGTCTGGGTCCTGCAATTATTAGTTTCCTTTTATTTCATATTGAAGTAGGACACATTTTAAATAACGTAGCTTCTGGCATTGTGTATCGTACATAGACGAGTTGGGATACATGCCCTATAGCATCGTATTCGTGGATCAGTTATTGCTCAAGATTCCTATAGGCCTACACTGTTTCATAAACTTCTTATTGATTTTCTTAAGAAGCCTATATTATATCTATCGTGTTTCCTAATTATAAGTGGATTAAAACTGCTAACAATTAGTATTAATGCATGAGTTTAAAATATTACACAGATGATTGACAACGAAGTTTGAATATTTATCTCAATTCAAAATATACAGAGTGATTCATAATTCCCATTACAAACTTCTAGGGGTTTTAGAGGGGACTTAGCAGATAAAGTTTTGTAAAGAAACCCATGTCCGGAAACGTACCATTTCAATATAAAATAAGTTTGAAGATCGAAGCACAATGGGCTGATATCGTGTGCCTCGTGTTTCAGAATAAGTATTACAGACTTCTAGGGGTTGTACTACAAGTGTGGTTCCACGTGGTGACACTGTTGTTCGTTGCACAAAGTGTACCTGCGACGCAAGCTTTCATACACACGCCCCACAAGACCTAGTATGTGCTCAATAATTTCTACTGTCTCCAGAATTCGTGCAAGAAGATATTTCTCATACTCGACAGGTGTAGTACAACTCCTAGAAGTCTGCAATACTTATTCTGAAACACAAGAGACACGATATTAGCCCAATGTGTTTCCATCTTCAAACTTATTTTACATCGAAATGGTACGTTTCCGGACATGGGTTCCTTATCAGAACTTTATCTACTAAGTCCCTCTACAATCCCCAGAAGTTTGTAATAGGAATTATAAATCACCCTATATATCCCATGTAGAGTTTAATTTGAGAATATTTATTGTGTTCTCCATACCTATTTTATTTTAGCTAAATTCTACTCGAAAGCGGAACAAGTGCCGAACGTACATTAGCAGTGTTTAATGTGTTTTACAATAAGTATAATGAAAGCAATAAAACGTTCTAAATCCTTTGAATACTTTAATTATTATCAAAACAATCTGCTAAGTATCTTCATCCATTAAAAATCACAAGTAGCAAAGTGCTTCGTCGTCTAAATTATAGACGCGCATAGGTGGATTAATGACATTCCGTCTGTCCCTACCTACTGAAGCAAAAAAGGCAGCTTAGTTTAATTGAATGAAGATTCTGTTATTTTGCTGTGCATTTTATATAACATAATGATACTCCTAACTATATATTTTTTAAAACTAAGATTAAATTTTTATTTACGTTGGCAGAAGAATACGTAACACAAATTTCATATTATCAAATAGTTTTGATGTTAGCATGCCTTTGGTTATGCTTATAGCAAATTTTTGGACGAGACTTTGAAAGAACTCTGCATCAATTGTTAGATAAATGTTTGATTCTCTCCACCATTTTATAGATCTTGAATTAGTTTATTAAAATTGTCATCTTTTCATATAGAATTTTAAGTTCGGGATTTATAAAATTGTCGGTTAGCTTTGTCTTGGTGGTTCAGTGGAGTAAAAGATTTTAGAAAGAAATTCAGCGTAACTTGCCAAACCTTCTAAACATTCAAGTTGTGCATTTTATACTGCTTATATACTACTCACGTCCACCGCTGTGGTCTCGAGGTAGCATGCTGCCTTGTCACGCAGCGGGCCCGGGTTCGATCTCCGGTCGGGACAGTTTTTCTGGGTGAGGTTTTTATCGGGGTTTTTCCTCACCTGTAAGACAAATATCAAGAACACCTTAAGGCCCAAACGGTCCCGAAATCATATGGCCATCATCATTATCCTTATCATCATCATCATCATCATCATCCTTCACCGGTGTGGAAAGCAACGGGAAGCTACCACACCTACAATTCCCTCGTAAAGCTGCAAGCATAGCATGAAAATGTTATGATTGCAGTGAAGGACCTGCCTTCGGGCAGAATTACTATGGATGGATACTACTCATATTTCATTTATTTACAAAGGTGTGGGAAACGTCGCTATTGTTCAGATAATCTCCAACTGTGAGAAAATAGTAACTGCTATTTACATAATATTTCCCTCTGAGAGGACTCGTACCTGTCACGCAACCGTTTGACATCATACTAAGCACACGGAATGTACTGTAAATGCTCCTTATTCGCAGGAATACAGAAACTGTGAATATGGAATGGAGATTTGTATGGGTATATAGGGGATACGTTCCAAGGATCCAAAATAAAATTAAAATTATCAAAATAAAATCAACTTGAGAGATTTTTGAACACTTTATATTAATTATTATTGTCAGGCTTAGACAAGAGCTTAAAGAACTTAGTATTATTTATTTATTTTTTTTTTTTCTGTTTTGCCGGTTTAAGGTCTTTTAATTCAGATTGTTACTCAGATGTGGCATTAACAATAGCCTTTTAAAAATAAGACTTCTTTCCATAGACGATCAATTTTCATGAAGAAATCACAAAGCTCTTTGCCATCTGTAATCTTTCACTCAGGTTTTTCAAGTTAAAGGTCACCTTTTCAGTGACCTTAGAAGCCTCTTCTTCGGGACTAACTTTACTTTCCTTTAATTCGACATTATAAATTGGGAACAAAGCAGAAGAGATGGTGTTATTCCATCAAAATTATTACAACGAATGACAAAGTTGAAACAATAAAAAAACCGATCATGGCAAGGGCGGCATTTATCAAAGGGCATAACGGCACGTGGAAAACGGAGGCGGCTTTAAACAACGAACTTTAGGCCTAGTGACAATAATATTTGTTTTACTTTGATATTTGTCCATTTGGTTTGAACCACTCTTTGTAAAAATAGCCTTTGCACGTAAAGTAAAGTAATCCCACTACAGGCCAAGGGAGGCCCTTGGGGTTGTAGGAGGTTAAGGCTCCCACTTTTTCTGGACAATCGGCACTTGATGTCAGCCGGGTTGTCAGCCCTGCGTGACGGCCGCCTTTACCTCCAGAACAAGCGTCTGGTACATATTTCCGTTAGAGGCTGAGTCGACCCTAGGGCCATGATGCCGCCAGAAGGTTTTGGTCAGTTTAAAAATCCTGAACCTTCGACCTTCCAACTTGTAGTGCTATGGCGACCCTTGGCACGTGCCTGCAGTAAAAAAAAAAAAAAGTTGCCTATGCGTTAATAAAGGATACTAATCCTTCTGATATACCGATTGAATTCGCGAATAAATACATTTTTAGCCCCGAATACAGAACTGTATCGCATTTTTTAACCCGTAAATAAGGAGCTTTAATGTATTGTTGAAGTGTATTGTAGAAATAAAATATACACACACACACGGAGTACATTACAGAGATATTTGAAAATGGATAAATAAAAAAAATATTATAATCAAAGTTTCTAGATATTTTCTTAAGTTGAGAATGCATGAAAATAAACACTAAAAAAACCGTTATCAATGAAAAATACAATGTGGTTATACTTTTCTAATAGCCTATTCGCTAACAGCTAACATGAGTTTTCTCCTCCCATTCTCTCTCTCTCTCTCTCTCTCTCTCTCTCTCTCTCTCTCTCTCTCTCTCTCTCTCTTTTTCTCTCAAGATGTGAATAAGATTCTAATGTATTACACAAGGCTGGGTTTTGCCCAGAAGGGCCAACAAAGGTTCAAAAACAGAGGCACATCAGCAACACATCAGAATATAACTACGGGTGCAATGCTCTAAGAACCCTTAATATCAAGTAATGGACCACGGTGAAATTTCTTGTATCAGAAGAGGACCCTAAGTTTTTTTTTCGTCTTTTGTTCCTCCGACTTATCCTGTGCATCTTCTTGTAAAATAAATGACTTGTTACTTTGCCGCCCGCCCCCATAACTTACTTTACAAGAGTTAATTAATTTTATGCCGCGATAGTTGACGGGTTTTGTCGGACTTAGTCTCATGACGACCATGATTCAAGTTTCAACTTCCTTCCTACGTTTCTGTGGTTGCGCCAACCTAAATACTTATATTGTAGTATTGACATTCTTACAAATACGTCGGTTTGGGAAGTAAAACCACTGCCCTCTTTCTGTATACTACATACAATGTATATACAAAACAATATCCAATACGTCACATATCGAATACACATTATACGAAACAGATCAACTGCATTGTTAAATTAACTGAACTCTATTTCAAACGCAGTGCGTCAAACAATAAATACATACTTGCTGCGATATTATCACTAACTGACCTCACGGCCCCCTGTAATTTCAACTAATAAACATTGCCCACACTGTTAACGTTAGTCAATTGTTTATAATGAACGCAAATATTTCAAACAAATATATTATTTTACTATTATTTAATAATTTGAAAACACCATCGCGCAAAAATAATGTACAACGTTCGTTTGTTAAGTGTTTTACAGAATTTCGGAAATTAAAAACCTCGCTATCGCTCGGTTTTTAAACATTTTCCTCAATTCTGTAAAAACCACTTTCCAATCTCGCATCGTAATATACTATTTCCGGGTGAAAACAAACATTTAGATTGTGTTATTTTACAAGAAAATTAAAACTTGAGTCCCCGTAGCAAAATATTTGACCCTTTCAAATCGTGATGCATCAGATGACGTTAACCATTAGATTATATAGATCATGGGTTCCCTAGCGGCCATGTCATTAGTGAATTATTCAAGTTAGTTTGAAGTTTGCGTGGTTTGGTTTCATCATGAGTCTTTGATGTCAAGTCGTTATTAATATTCAGAGACACAACTGGATATATGGTCTTTTCTTCCGGAATTAGAAAAAAAAAAAACGAATTTCACATGTTCAGAAGATATTTACGTTCTTCGTCAATTTCACTCCAAAGTATCAATGAGAGTAACAGACTGTTCCAGTGTGATTTAGAAAACTAGCTATAACGGCGGTATCATTATACTATCTGAATGATCACCCACCTCTGTGATGTTATGTTATTTCCTAGCTAAGTTCCAGTTGTACTGTAAACAAACTTGCATAAAGTATTACTCCGTCTATTGGAAGAACCGTGGTGCCACTTTTACCCGCCATATGACTGAATTGTGTAAGCAACTGTCATCGATAGAAACAATGTTCTTAGGTAACATCGTATTTTACGGGAAATAAGATTGAATACAAGGTAAGATGGTACCAACAATTAGGAACTTCCACTTCTGATTTATTTAAGAAAAAAACACATATGGGTCTACCTAATCAGGTGTTTAGGTTTTTTAAATGTTAATAACTTTTATTCGCAATTTCATTACGAGCAGAATACATGCTCCATTCTGAATCGCCTGTAAATTCTGCTGTCATTTTCACAACAATATCAATGACTAATATAGGATATTTTTCACTAAACTGTTTGAAAATATTCAAAACAGGCCTAATTGTTTCTCTCCGCTTTTCAAATGGTTACTTTTCCAATGTTTTAAGAAATTGTACATAAAGCAATAGAAATCTCAACTTATTCTGCATTGCGTAAGAATATAACGTTTATTTTATCTATTAAACTTATAATTATATATTTTAATATTCTCCCATATAACATATAGTCATGTGCTGGATAATGTAAATTATACATTTTTATTATTTTTATTTCCTTTATTCCGAGTGTTAGAGAACCACGTTTCCTTACACGTTTAAAGGTAGAACAATTATTCGACCAATGAAAATGCAACCGTGCATCTGGTTCATTTACATTACAACTGGAACTTAGCTCGGAATATTTTCATATGAATTGATTCTTCAGCGTTCTCTACCATGCTCATAATAGTTTAATCAAGTGAAGATACTTCCATTTTTAAAACTTCCTGTTTAATCAAAGGTTAACGCACTCTCCAAAATAGCAAATAATTATATAGTGCTACCATCTTGCGAACGATTTGTGAACTTGTTCCTCTCTAGCGTTAACTCTCAAACCTATCGTTCGTGTCGCATCTTGAAATAGCCTAATTTCTTTTCCTCGTCAGTAGATGTCTCTGGCGTCGATTATGTATCGAGCTGAAATATAGAAACGAGGGGAAATGCGTTACATTTATAAAATGGCACAGAGGATAGATCTAGCCACCAACTTAGATCTCAGAGGTCTAGCTAAGAAATATTGATAGGCCTAGATGAGTATGGCTGTAGAATTTTTTTTCTGAAAGAGTTAACGCAGTGAGTGTACAATAAAATAAAAATGTGTTTTTGATGCAGAATTGCATTTTTTTTACATTAATTTTCATATAGATATAATTCTCCAATCATCCGATTTTGCCCTGTCAGATTTTGAAAGGCTGCACGCCAAAAATTGAGTTATTGAGCATTATTTAAAGACTAAAATATTACAAAGCATTTTTATTTTTGAATGATATACTTGTTTACCTACATATTTAATGCTTTAGCTTTATATTTTCGTGGATGTTCGTTAATAAGTCTGTTTAATTCTCTTCCCTTAAATCATTATTATCAAAGCTATTCTCCTACTTCATTCTTTACCTACCTACTTGGCGCTATCCTTCTTGTTTTCCTACAAGGAGTTTCCATGCCTCTCCTTTATTCTCCATTTGTACCACATGTTCTACCCATCGCAGTCTGCGTGACTTAAATGTTCTTATTACGTATGTTTTCCATGAACATCATGCAACTCTCTGTTATGTAGTCTGTATTCACAGGTTTGTTTGTTTCTCTTCGATCCAAACATTTTCCTAAGAACTTTATTCTCAAATACTCATAATTATTTTTTGTTCACTTAATAAGAGTCAATTTTTTGCACCCACATAACAGAAGGAATAAGCAATTTATATGTTTTCAGTTTAATGCATAAGGGAGTTATAAAACTGATCCTCTTTGTGCCGTATGAATTATCATTCTTAAAAAATTATCGGCGATGTCCTGCACACTCCGTATATTTACATGAAACAAATTGTTCAGCACAAGTGGTAACTTCAATTCCTTAAGTGTTTAGGCCTACACACACCACTTCACTCTAAGCGAGGCATTCATTCAGTTCTCACTTGTTACATTATGAGGAAACAAGATGTGAGCTATAGTTCAAGTTTACAGAGTGACTAAATTAATTATAATGACTATTTAACTCATGCCCCAAATGGGAGTCAATGACCAATGAGTTATAAAAATAATTACCATATGTTAATTTATAATTATTTTTCGTTTTACTTATTCAACTAATTCATTTATTTAGGCGTAACAGCGCACCAAATACTCATAATCTCCTTACCTCCCTTAAAGTAAGAGTCCATGTTTCGCACCCATATACCCTAATGTAACTGGTAGAATAATAGTTTTATATAACGTTTTTGAAAGGAGTTGGGACGTCAATAGTCTCTGTAATGCATAATTAAATAATCGTAACTAAATTGGCTCGGTCAAAAAACTCCCGCTAAAGGGGCGCCCATGTCTCCATGAGGGACGTTCAGGCTATATACATAGATACTTATTACTTACTAATAATTCTACAGATTATATAAAATCTGCATTTTGGAAATAATATTGATTTGTTCTTAATAGTTCGGTTTCATCCAAACCATATTAAGGTCATACCATTCCATACTCCTATTTAATTTTAATACTGGATTATGAGTATGAATAAATAATAAATCATATCTATTTTATCCAAGATCCGGGATCCTTTTATAATTGTTTTTCTCTCTTTGCAATTGAGCTTTTTTTTTTCAAAAGTCAATAAATGTAATATTTCAAAAATGAGCTTTACATTAAATTGTTACAACTTCCAATATCCATTTGATATGTACATCATGTTAAACTGAAAGTTGTTTTATTTCGACAAATGATATTTATATAAAGCAAATACGATAGATGCAGCGTTATACTACACAAGTTATGTACACAAGTTTATGTGGTGTGTTATATCCTCAACTAGTGAAAATCAAATGGTCCTTACCTATGTTCTCTTTCCAAACATATAACTTATTTTCTACCACTGTTTAATTTTGTCTTTCAATATCCCTCACCACTTATAGGCCTACACGCTCAACTCCACCCACCACCGGTTGCGCTTATGACAAATACAGCAGAAAGTAATATTGGAACACAAGAATATCATTTACGAACTACCTACTTCACAAGCGCCCGCGTGACACCATTAACACGCTAATCTATGATGAAGGAAGATAATCCCAAAAACATGATCAAGGTGTGCACGGATATGCCAAAAAATTATTCAGTTATACCAAAGTTATTAATGAGGGTAATATTTTATGGCAGATAGGTCTCAGTGATACATTCCTGTGCATAAGACGGAAAGAAAGTAAGAAAGGAAGGACTATATCTGTTATTAGACTGGAAACTGAATTTATGTAGAGCTTACAATCAAGCTGCCTCTGCTCTCAAGACTTTTTTTAACTTGAAAAATAGTAAACAGAAAGATAGTCTACAGATTATTCATCTATTCTCTGAACTCGTTCCAGTAAAACAAAAGTAGTGTTATGATGGCTATTTTCGGGCCCTTCTTTAGAACAAGCATTTCAATAAGATTGTACGATATTTTCCTATCCGAGGACATGGTTATATTGCTCCTGGGTAAGGTGTTCGTTAGCCGGAAAAATGCTACCGAAAATGGAAAACTTATTGTCCCCCAAAAAGTTCCATAATGTGGGTCTGTGAAAAATTTGAATGATGACTGGCATGTGCAAGATTCAAAATCCAGACCTCGAATGGTTTATGCTGTAACCTCCCATTTAAAATGAGCAATCTGCTTGATATATGTTACAGATGTATCAGATGGCATTCACTGTATCAGCTAAGGATACATTGTTTTTCGAACAGGATAGAGGTAAAAGTGCTGAAGAAGAAACAGGATATCAAGAAACGTTTGATACACAAAACGAAAATGGTTAACGGGGGGAAAAAATATATATGTCTCCAATGAATTGAAGTATTGTAAAGAACCAGTAGATTCCAAGGATTTCTAACAAAACATCCTTCTGTAATAAGGGTTCATTGCAATGCTACGTTGATTTAGGTCAAAGTATATGTTGTAAACCTACTATAACTATTTTTAATGTTTTCTTTAAAAAGTGAATTTATATATATATATATATATATATATATATTAGGGTAAATTATACGATCTAAAGATTTCTGTAAGGAAAACGAAGACCATGGCTTTTAGAGGAAGAGATCCAGTGAGATCCAAAATTATTTTAGAAAATCAAAGTATAGAACAGGTGTCTAGTTTCAAATATTTGGGCTGTGATGTTGGCTACAATGTGGAAAGAGATATTGACTCCAAAATAAATAAATTTCAGACGGTGTGTGGAACAATACAGAGAACATTCAAAAATAAAATTAGAAAAGAAACCAAGATAAAAATGTATAATGTTATGGCGGTTCCCACAATATTGTATGGATGTGAAACTTGGGCTCCAGTGAAAAAACAGAAGGATAGAATACAGACGGCGGAGATGAGGTTCCTAAGACAAGTAAAAGGATGTACAAGACTTGATAGCATAAGAAATGAGGATATAAGAGAAGAATTGAAAGTACAGCCTTTATTGGATAAAGTCACGAATTACAGACAGAAATGGATTGATCACATGGATGGAATGAGTAAGGAGAGATATCCATTGTTAGCAAGAAATTATCAAGCAAGAGGAAGACATGATGTTGGAAGACCTAGAAGACGTTGGGCTGATGCATTATGAAGTCGGAACGGGCAATTGCCTAATCCCTGGAGTGATGATGATGATGATGATATTAGGGTGTCTCAAGACTCCCAAGACATAAAAAAGTTCTTTTTCACAAAATCAAATACGCATACCCTCTATTTTTCTGTTTGACCTTAATAACTCAAATAACAAATATTATTACGATTGGATCATGACAAGCCGTGCCGACTTCATGCCAAACGTAAGACAAGAACATTTTGTATTGGGTTAGCATAGAAGGATTTTAGAACTAATAGTTTATTTAGTAAATAAAACATCAATATGCCCAAAACGTATAACTATTTACTATTTTACAATAAAACAATATTATTGTTCAAATTTCGGTCGCCTCAGTTACTGACATGTTTCGAAGCAAGTTGGCATGGGTTGCCGTGGGCGTAAGTACATCAAATTGTACTTACAATTGTTTTAACATTATGCAAATAAATTAAGAGAGTATGCGTTAAAAATGAAAAGACTGATTTTTTTGGGACACCCTAATATATATGTATATAGATTAACATTTATATTCGATCACAAGATACCCAAACAAATGTTAACCTGTCACCTGCAGGAAGAAGAAGACCAGGACATCCACTCAACAAACTTTGGATGGTGTTTCTCTTGAGGTCGAAACAGGTCAACAAATAGTCTAAATTCGTGAATATACTATGATGATGACGATGATTTCTATTGTTTATTATGTTTTGTATAAGAAGGATTCGACAAATGCTTGTTATGGCGCCAAATTATTAAATTAATTTAAATTTATTCAGTGATTTCAACTCTTTTTGTTTATTATTGTATTAGCCTACTTATTTTATACAGTTTTGACTTTATTGACCATGTAAACAATTATTTATTTACATGGCCAATGAAGTTGATTCTATCTGTATAAAAGAAATATAAAAATAATCACAGAAACAATTTATTTTTAAATTAATTAAATGATTAATAATAATTAAGTAATAGTTTATTTACATGATTAATGAAGTCACTCTGTACAAGAGACGTAATAAAATAATCACAGAAACAGTTAAAATCACTGAAACAAGTTGAAATTAATTCAACAATTTGGCCCCATAACAAGCATTTGTCGAGTTTAAAAAAAGTAGAATTTATATTTAAATACATGTATAAGCCAATATGAAACACAATTATTTATTCTATCGGTATCGATAATATTAATCTTCTCTTTAGTTAAATATTCCTATGATTATTAAGTGTGGAGAGGACAATGATTCTAGTTGTAAAAAAAAAAAAGATTGTTGAAAAACTGTGGAGACAGTATCTAATCAACATTTAAAAAAATCTCCTTAATTGTATTCTAACCTGGTAACTTTCTTCTGTTTAAATAACTGAAACTCATTATAATCGAAAAAAAAAATACTATCAAGTTAATATTTTATTTTTCGCCTATTTCCTGTGTTTCTTATTAAGGATGATTGTGGTGTGGTGGTTGCGGCGGAAACAGTACTAGCAGCAGTAATATTAGGGCCTAGTAACAAGAATAAATGAAATTAAATTATGGTGACGATGATGATGATGATGATAATAATAATAATAATAATAATAATAATAATAATAATAATAATAATAATAATAATAATAATAATAATAATAATAAAGTAAAAATAAACCAGTGACCTGCACATTGACAATTTGAGTGTTGAGATCAAGCTCCAATTTTTGCAGGTCTGTGATACACAGGGCTGTCAGCTGACCTGGCCTAACGCATGATCACAGGGGAAAATGAGATGAAATGGAACGAAATGCATTATAAGAATATGAAAAAGAGGTGGAATGGAAATTTGGCGGAGGAAAACGGTGGAAATCCCGAGAAAACCTCCCCTGATTTCGATTCTTACACCTCAAATTCCCAAAAGAAGTGACAGAGTCGTAAACTCGGGACCCAAATTCGTGATTATCACCTAACGGATCCCCAGTATTTGAATTTCATGCGAACATTTCTGATCTAGCCCTTGGAAGAGAAGACTACATAACAGTGAACTACATGGTCTTTATAGGAAGCCAGATATAATCCATCCATAATGATTCTGCCCGAGGGCAGGTCTTTCACTGCAATCATAGCATTTTCATGCTATGCTTTGCTGCTTTACTAGGTAATTATAGGTGTGGTAGCTTCCTGTTGCTTTCCACACCGATGAAGGATGATGATGATAATGATAAGGATGATGATGATGATGGCCGGGTGTTTTTCGGGGACTGTTGGGCCCTAAGTTTCCTGACACTTGTCTTATAGGTGAGGAAAAAACCTGAAGAAACCTCACCCAGGAGCCTGTCCCGATTGGGAATCGAAACGGGCCCGCTGGGTGACAAGGCAGCGTGCTACCTCGAGACCACAGCAGTGGACCCAGATATAATAAGAACAGTTAAGTCTCGTAGACAGCGATGGGCAGGGCATGTGACACGAATGGGGAATGGAAGACGTGCTTGGAAGCTTCTTGTAGGAAAACCAGAAGGAAAACGCCCAGTTGGTAGACCAAGAATGAGGTGGGAGAATATTATTAACTATGATGTGAGGGATGTAGATTAAACAGGGAATGACAGGAAAACAGCTCTGGATAGGGGTGTATGGATAACTTATATCCGCGCGGCCATGGACCTATGGGTTCGATAGTGCAGTGAGTTAGAGTTAGTTAGTCCTTGGAAGATGCACCTTGAACAATGAGATAATGTGGTTGCACACAACAAATTTTTTACTTGGCATGTGACAAAATTCCGTCTGAACATTTGAAAATAGGTCGAGGTAGGAAACTGTTGGCTAATTGACCTTTAGAGTGGGACATTTGATTTGCTAGTGTCACCATTGTAGCACCAATATAGTACATTTCCGGACATGACTACCTCAAAATTTTCTATCATCCTATATAAATTTACTATTTATAAATTACAAATATATAATCCAACAGCGAGTCCTGTCATATATGGAGCAGAAGCAAGAAATTTCAACAAAAACTTATATCCATGAAAATGGATTTCTTGAGGAGAACAGCAAGATGTTCAAAATTGGAAAAAAAAGTAAGAAAATTGATGAAGTAATACGAGAAAGAAATGAATATTAAATATTCAATATAGATCACATAAGATATAAGCAACTACACTGTTACAGGCATGCACGACAAATGCAAGAAGAAATTTTACCCAAAAAACATTGGATTGGTGTCCATCTGGAAGAAGAAAGAAAGGAAGACCTCAACACTCATGAATGCAAGAAATAAGAACTGAAATGAGGACTGGATGACATGGAGTGGATGGATAGGGATGAGTGGAAAAGGAAAATAAAACATTTAGGCACATAATGATTAGTACGGTGCAATTAGTCCAAAAAAAAAAAGCCTAACCCCAACATCCAAAGTAAAAGTTTTCCTCCAGCTCGAAATTGTTCAATACAGTCCACACATTGTTTGGCGAAAAGTTACACTATTTTGAGCTTCGGGTTTGGGGGGGGGGGAAATTCGTAAATTAGTAGTTTTTATCAATTTTTCTTAAATATTTCGAAAACTATGAGGTTTAGCGCAAATGTGCCGTATACAAAACTAATCTACGTTAAATTGCGAGCAAAAATATTTCTGTGCATAATCTTGCAAAGGTGAACGGTTCCGGAGTTACGGAGGGTGTAAAAGTAGAACTTTTTCGTAATTTTTATAGATCGTATTTAGAATACTGTGCGAACTAGTGATAATCACTTGAAAGTGTGTGAATTATGGCGGAGTGTGTGTGTTGAAACCTTGTAAGGACAAGAGTGGTGATCTAATTTCTCTGACTAGAAAGTAGGTGGACAGAATAATTCAGTGCACCGAAATTCGTAAAGATGGTGTTAAACAAAGTTCCTGCAGAATGACTCACTTCAAGTATATAGTAAATGTCGACAAACATATATTACGTCCAAAGCCACCTCAACAAGAAAAGGAACCTCCAGCAAAGATTCCCCGTGAATCATTTGATTTTAAAACCTTATGTTTTCTTTGTGGTCTCAAGCGTGTAGATATATCTACATGCAGGAACCCAGCTCAAGAAAAGTGGAGTTTACTACAGAAACTTGAAATGATTAAAAGTAATCCGAACGGAAGCAAATAACAGGCACGGCAAGTGGGGAAATGAGGTTAGTGTGAAGCTCTCTCAGGTCACAGACCTCGTCAGTTCTGACGGGAGATACCACTGGCACTGTTACCAGACATTTCAAAAGCCAGGAACATCACGGCCCGAAAATAAGGAGCAGCAACAACCAAAGGTGGGTCAAGCGCTGATGCAAAAAAAGAGAAGACGCTTTTGAAAAGCTGTGTGATTATTTGGAGGAAAATCATGAATGTCAGTACGCTTTTGAAGAATTACAAAATATGTTCCTTCAAATGAGTCCCGAAGTTGAGCCATATTCTGACATACATTTGAAAAGAAAACTTATCCAGCGCTATGGTAATAATTTGAATTTTGCAGTTTTACCAGGGAAAAGAAATGTGATTTGTTTTTCTGGAACAACTAGCCTACTATTTTATCAGACAACTGGTGTAGAAATCGGAACTCTGATAACGAAGCTCAGGAGGAATTGAGAGTGATCAAAACTGCAGCAGCTATTATTTGACGTGAGTTCAAATCCAAAAGCTACGACTGTTCTCAGTTTCCAACATTTGGAGACATTTCTGAAGAAGGAGCTGAACTGGTACCTGAACTGCTCAATGTCTTGATAACTGAAATCATACAGCCTACTTCTAAAAGACAAACGCCCGAGAAAATTCAACGGGCGAAACAAATTACTGAAAGGAAACAAAAATAAAATAGAATATGTCAGGGTATAATAAGCGCTGCACGCCTAAGATCATTTTTGTCCCATGTCTAACTGGGAAGGGATGTTTTATTGCACAGAAAATTTGGTTCAAATGTCTTCATCAATATCCTGTGCAATTTGGGTGTTTGTGTACTTATAAGGAAGTTTTAAAATGTGAGAGATCGGTCACTTTCCAAGAGAGCATCAGAATTGAGAACGGATACCTGCAATATGTTTTCGATAATGTAGATTACATTGACCACACATTGGACGGCCATAACACGTTTCATGTCATGGGTGGAATTGCTTGCATAACACCTAAAACCGCTCTTCAGTTAGAGAAAAATGTACCTCGAAAGAATGTTACTGCTCATGCTGTTTAGAAACGAGGCCTGTTTGATTTGCAAACTTACAGAGCACCAAGTACATCTGGCTATTCTAAAATAGTTGCTACAAACATGGTTTCCCTGAAAATAAAACCTCTGCCATATGAACATGACCGAACACTTTATTTGTTTTGGTTGAGTGTTACCTGGTTAGAAGGCCCAGAAGAATATAAACCTTGTTGGAGTGACTGCATGGAAATGCTGTATGCGACGAGAGAGTTCTAAACTTCCGCTGTTGTACCATGCCAGCTTGTTCTCGGGTGTGTGAAGCAAAGGAAGAATTTGCAAGTGTACGCTGCGTCTCTTCAGAGCAACACGTGGAGCTACGAGAGGCAAGGCAGAAAAGAAATTGCAAGGACTTGCAAACTTTTATTTCTTGGCTTGAGGAACACAATCCGTTTTCTAAAACACATTAACTCTCTTCCTTATCAACGTTTGTTGTAGCAGATGAAAACAATGAACTCTGGTAAAGCGTTTGAAGTTGGAACACTAACCTTGAAAGAGACTGGGATAAAATATTCGTTAAGATACACTTTAAAAGAAAGTTAGCTGTTAAGTCTCTATCCTCTATAACCAAGTCTATGATAATTAACAACGACACTGTAATGTGTGAACTCAAACCCCCTCTTACATCGGATGGTGTGCACAGTAAGGAGTGATGAGAGACTTGAAGAAATATTTCAATTTGAATTATGTGCTTATCCTCCATCCTTCTTCGACGAATCTGGCTTGATGTGGAAGGCAAGCAAATCGTCAATGGTGACTGTTTTGGTCCCAGATTCAAATGAATCATCAATCACCACAGATTCAGATAATGTGTCCTACATCATTGATGGAGGTCACCTCCTTCATCGTGTTGCCTGGCGATGCCCAGCTACCTTCAAACAGAGTTGTGAGCAATACACAAATTACATAATTACTCATTATGGGAGAGAAACTGTTGTTTTTTATGGTTATGAGCAAGGAAACACAAAAGATGAAGAATGCTTACGCATATCACGTTCTACCACTAACATTGAAGTAAAAGTAGAAGATTCAATCCATGTAAATATCAATCAAAGTGAATTTCTAGCTAACGCTAAGAACAAACTGGGCCTTATTTTTCTACTTGCAAAGAGGTGGTTGCACAGTTCATCAAGCAACGGGTGACGCTGATTTATTAATCGTTTTAACAGCGATTGATGAGCTGAGAAATACGTTGAAGCTTGTGTAATTGGTGATGACACGGACTTACTGGTCTTGTTGTCTGTTCAAGCACCCTCAGAGAACAAATCGAAAATGGTGGTATCAAAGAAAGACAATCAACGGGAAAAACTATACATTATTTCTGATATTCAGCGAGGCATTGGAGATATGAAAGGTGTGCTCTTAGCAATATACGCCTTCACAGGAAGTGACACTGTATCAGCTATCTACAAAAAGGGGGGAATTACACCATATAGAAAAGTGCAAGCTAACAACGCTCTTCGTACGAAACAAAAGAAATCGCAATGCTGATATGGACTCAAAAAGCACACGTTCGGTAAGTAAAATAAAACATTTCTTGAATGTTTTGTACACTAACTCGTACCTTTCTTTAGACTTTTCCAGAATTAATGCAGAACA
Organism: Diploptera punctata; assembly: GCA_030220185.1. Classification (NCBI taxonomy): domain Eukaryota; kingdom Metazoa; phylum Arthropoda; class Insecta; order Blattodea; family Blaberidae; genus Diploptera; species Diploptera punctata. The sequence goes on from JASPKZ010005698.1 coordinate 269,275, forward strand.
TCCCACTCTCCAGGCTTCTTCAACTACTCTATCATCTACCATGACTCCTTCCATAATAAGATTATCAAACAGATTCTAATCACGGTACTACACATATAAAAATGTCTTCACAGACAACAATCCTTGCTTATAATGAAACAAATGAAAAGCTACATAGCAACGATCACCAAATGTTTCTTTCTCATAGAAGTAATTTACATCCAACCAACATTTTAATTAATTTATTACTATATTTAATAAAAATTAGTCACATCGACAAAAATAGTACGCAATACACATGAGGTAAGCACGTAACAGATCTCGAAAATTGAAAAAACTCGGCGCCAGCGCCTCGTTTTTTTCAAACTTTTTCTCGATCAGTAACAAGTGTTTATCTCACTTGTATCGCAATATACTATAACATAACAAGTGAATAAAACAATAGCCTATAATGTCGAATAATAATGTTCTTATAAATGTATACATACGATACACTTACGGTTCTCAATGTATAGTTCTGCCCACCATTTTAATTTCGTTAATTCACCAAATTGATGTTTAAATTAAAACTATTATTTTTCAGAATGGAGAAAAAAAAGCTTCGTATATTTATCTAAAAACTTTTTAACTAATTGGAGTTAACACTGAAACATGAGTTTATAATAAATACAGTTGGTTATAAAGATTTAGCTGCGCTAACTGACTCACTGGCACTATTGAACCCGTAGGTTCATGGCCGAGCGGATATAATCTCTCCAAACATCCCTATTCTGAACTAATGTTTTCCGATCATCCCCTGTATAATACACTTCTCTCAAATCAAGATTAATTTTATTTCCCCACCTTATTTTTATCTACCAACTGCGCATCTTCCCTCTGGTTTTCCTTACAGTTATTGCTATTCTCCCACCTCATTTATGGTCTACCAACTGGGCGGTTTCCTTTTGGGGGTTCCTACAATAAATTTTCATACCCCTCCTTCATTCCCCATTCAGGCATGTGTCCTGCACATCGCAGTCTACGAAATTTAACTGTCTGTATTAAGCCTATATCTGGTTTCCTATGAAAATCATGTAATCACTGTTATGGAGTCTTCTCCATTCTCCTGTTCATCTCTGTTTGGTCCAAACATTTTCCTAAGAACTGCATTCTCAATTACTCGTAACCTTTTCTCATCACTTAGAGTAAGAATCCATGTTTCGCATCCATATAATATAACTGGAAGAATAACATTTATATGTATTTTTTCAGACTATTTAACTCATGCCCCAAATGGGAGTCAATGGCCAATTACATTTCAATGATTTTTGATTTACCACCAATCACAGTCGTATTTCGCCTCGAATTTATCAACCGAAGTTTATCATATTAAAGAAAGATCTTCCTTTTTTTAACATTCTGAATAGGCAATAGCATTATTTTGCAGTGACTGACCCTCTAAGAAATACGGCTACCAGATTGTATATGATTATAGTGCATGAATGTCATCAAATAGCGCATGCGGGAGATAATATAAAAACATTTGTAGCAATTGATTATACCACAAAAAATAGAAACCACTGTTTGCACTTTCTTAAACGAATTATTCCAGGAAATGACGTTGCAGAAAAATGAATTGACATATTTACATCATAGGACATCAAAAATTAATTAATACCTATAATGTTGGTTATAAATTTCTCCACTAGGGTGCATTCATACAATATTGCGATCCTTTGACAATAAATAATATGATCTGGTTGCAGTGATGAACATAAGAAGCAAATAAAGCGTACCAATCCTTTCTCATTTGTTTTCAAACATCGCCGTTTACATTAAATATATAAATATTTTAAAATAACTATAGTTAAATAATGATTTGTGAGTAAACAGCTTAATTTTATTCATTAAATAGTCCTAACAAATGCCACTCTTGGTTTCCAAATTCTCTAGATAAATTCACTCCTCACTTAATGAGTCGTGAATTTATCGATAATCTGGAAATCACTCGTGGCATTATTTATGATAAGGAAGGCGTAAAACTTAATGGTATTAATAAGCTGTTGATATATTCTGAAGTCTAAATCTAAATCCTAACAAGTCACAAGTAATTCTAATGGGACAACAAAGACTGCTTACAACTTTTGACATATCTACACTTCCAAACATTACTATAAATAATATAATTATCCCTTATTCTTCTTCAGTAATAGATCTTGGACTACATCTAGACGCAAATTTAACCTGATAAACTCAAGTGAAACACATATGTAAAAAGACTTTCTCCATCTTACATTATCTTAGACGTTTAAAGAATTTTCTCCCGGTTTCGTTAAAACAAATCCTTGTGCAGAATCTTGTGTTACCACACTTCGATTATTGTGACATTATATATAATGATCTAAACTATGACTTGTCACAGAGACTGCAGCGTGTTCATAATGCTTGCGTTCGATTCATTTTCAATATCCGCCGTTATGACCATATTTCCGAACACTTTAATAACCTCTCTTGGCTCCGTCTTACTGACAGACGTAAATTGCACTCTCTTTCACTACTTTTCAAGCTTCTGAATTCCTACATCCCTACTTACCTGGCGTCCAGATTTGAAAAGTTATCCTCTTACCACAATATTGACACTAGGTCACAAGATATCAGTCTGCTAACAATTCCTCTTCATAGCACTTCCTCCTATTCTACTTCCTTCACAGTAGCCTCTGCCCGCTCCTTGAATCTCCTTCCTCAAGATATCAGGGGTTGCCGCACACTTGGCACCTTTAAGTCACGCTTATACAGTTACCTGTTGTCTAATAATTCATTTTTCTCTATTCATTTAATGTTATACTATGTCATTAATCTTTTACTCGTTTTTTTATATATCTTGTACATATTATATATTTAATTCGTTAAATTTAGAGTAAAAATACATTATAAATATTAATTGTATTGTATTCATAACTTATAATCGTTTATATATATATATATATATATATATTCTAATTTAGATTTAAGACTTTTTTTTTTGTTTGTATTTTTTTAAACCTGGTTGAGTGGTAGACACGGCTTTAAGGCCTTAACTCTGCCAGGTAAAATAAAGCTATTATTATTATACTTACTTACTCACTTACTCACTGGCACTATCGAACCCGTAGGTTCATGGCCGCACGGAAATAAGCTCTCCATACATCCCTATCCTGAGCTAATATTTTCCAATCATTCCCTGTATAATCTACTTCCCTCAAATCATAGTTAATGTTATTCTCCCACCTCATTCTTGGTCTACCAACTGGGCGTTTTCCCTCTGGCCTTCCTACAATAAGCTTCCATGCAAGTCTTTCATTCCCCATACGTGCAACATGTCCTGCCCATCGCAGTCTACGAGACTTAACTGCTATTATTATTATTATTATTATTATTATTATTATTATTATTATTATTATTATTATTATGATATAGCATTACTAGATGATAGTGAGGAGATACTAAGGGCCAAAATGCACATTGGTATAATGAGTAACACTGAGAATTTGGGGCTGAAAGCATTGAGTAACACAGAAACTGGGACTGGAATTAAACATCAGTAAAACTAAATATGTGGTTACACATATAAATACGTTATAGAATAAAAATAACTGACAAATGAGAGAAATTTTGAAAAAAATTCTGAATTATATAAGCATTAACGTTAATTAGAAATAGAATGAGATGCACAAAGAAATTAAACATAGGCTCAATTCTGAAAACGCATGCTATTATAATAGGCCTATATTATATCCCAACTTCTGTAAGAAGAACGTTATACTGAATACGTCCATCCATAGTAATTCTGCCCGAAGGCAGGTCCTTCACTGCAATCATGCTATGCTTGCAGCTTTACTAGGGGATTGTATGTGTGGTAGCTTCCCGTTGCTTTCCACACCGGTGAAGGCTGATGATGATAATGATAAGGATGGCCATATGATTTCGGGGACCGTTTGGGCCTTAAAGTTTTCCTGACATTTATCTTACAGGTGAGAAAAAACCCCGATAAAAACCTCACCCAGAAAAACTGCCCCGACCGGGGATCGAACCCGGGCCCGCTGCGTGACAAGGCAGCACGCTACCTCGAGACCACAGCGGTGGATTATATATATATATATAAACATTTATTCCATCAGTTATATTGATGTGAAGCATGGACTCTTACTTTAAAGGGGAGAAAATATTATGGGAATTTGAGATATTCTTAGGAACGTTTTTGGACCAAAAAGAGACGAACAGATAGGTGAATGGAGAAGACTAAGTAACAATGAACTAGATAATCTCTATGCGAAACCAGATTTAATAAGGATAATTAAGTCTTACAGACTGCGAGGGGCAGGATATTTGGCACGAATGGGGAATTAAAGAGGGACATAGAAAATCCTTGTAGGAAAACCAGAAGAAAAGCGCCCAATAAGTAGGCCAATGAGATCGAAAAGTAACATTAACTCTGATTTGAGTGATGTAAATTATACAGGGGATGATTGGAAAACATATCAGGATAGGGATGTACGGAGAGCGTATGTACGTAGGCCATGAAGCTACGGTGTCGATAGTGCCAGTGAGTTAGTAAGTAGTATTGATATAAATAAAATAAGTAAGTGGCTCATTAGTTAAATTCCATCTTTTCTTAATTTCAGGATTGTTCCTGTTATTTACACAGGTATCCTCAGCCAAAATATTCATTTCTTTCTTCCACACTTCCCGGTCTTGCGTGTCTGCTTCTGTCATATTTTCCTTCGTCATGTTGTCTTGAATTCCCTTTATCCACATTGGCTTTGGTCTACCACGTTTCCTTTTTCCGGGAGGTATCCATTTAAATAATTCTTTCTTTGTTTCTCTGTCCCTTCTTCTCATTACACGCCCATACCATCTCACAAAGAGTAGAGTGCGTGTAGGCAAACAGTTTTCGGACACTTTTGAAATCCAGAATGGGTTGAAGCAAGGAGATGCACTATCTCCTCTACTATTTAATTTTGTACTAGAGCATGCCATTAAATCTTTAGAGAATGAGGAAGGCTTACAACTGAATGGTATTAATAAGCTGTTAGTTTATTCCCTGATGATATAGTAGACACATTGTTATGGCCGATAGCTGAGGAGATACTAAGGAACAATACGCACCAACGGACGCTGTTGAGTAACACTAAAGAAATTAGGATTGGCAATAAATATCAATTAAACTAAATATATGGTCACACGTAGAAATTCATATATATACAGTGGAAATGGACGAGCTAATGACAGATTGAGGAGAGTGTGTGGAGACGAACAGTGGCATGAATTCAAAAATCCCAACAGGACCAGTAATCACAAATAGGAAGGAGAATTGCACAAAGAAATTAAACATAGGCTCAATTCTGGAAATGCGTGCTATTATGCATTGCAGAGACTCTTGATGTCCCAACTCCTTTCAAAAAATGTTAAACTGAAAATATATAAAACTATTATTCTACCTGTTATATTATATGGATGCGAAACATTGACTCTTACTTTAAGGGAGGAAAGGAGTTTACAAGTATTTGAGAATAAAGTACTTAGGAAAATTTTTGGACCAAAGAGAGGTGAACAGACAGGTGAATGGAGAAGACTACATAACAATGAACTACATGGTCTTTATAGGAAGCCAGGTATATTAAGAACAGTAAAGTCTCGTAGGCTCCGATGGGCAGGACATGTTGCACGTATGGGGAACGAAAGACTTACATGGAAGCTTCTTGTAGGAAAGTCAGAGGGAAAACGCCCAGTTGGTAGACCAAGAATGAGGTGGGAGAATAACATTAACTATGATTTGAGGAAAGTAGATTATACAGGGAATGATTGGAAAGCTTTAGCTCAGGATAGAGATGTATGGAGAGCTTATGTCCGCGCGGCCATGAACCTACGGGTTCGATAGTGCCAGTGAGTAAGTAAGTAAGTAAGTAAGTAAGTAAGTTGTTTCTCTGTCCCCTCTTCTCATTACATGCCCATACCATCTCAGTTGGATTTCTTCAATCTCTTGTACAATATCCTTTTCTACGTTCATACTTTCTGTTATTGTATATTTTTTATTTTATATAATTTTGATATTCTTGCCGATCTTCTTAAAAAGTCAATTTCTGTGACTAATAATTTATTTCTGTGTTTTTGTTTCAACGTCCAAGTTTCCACACCATATAATAAAACACTCTTCACAATTGTGTTATATATAAATAATTTAGTCCTCTTGATTATATTCCTAGTCCTTCATGAAGTGGTCCTTGAGAAAATTAATGTTAGAAGAACTTGGTTTAGAAGCTGTTACGCATTCCTCTTGTAAATTGTATCTTGGACAAATTTCATTACGATTCAATTGTTAAACTTTTAACTTGCTTCACTCTCAAAGCTGTTATATCTCTGAATTGCATTACAGTTGTAGCATTAGCACATTTGCTATTTATTCAAGTCTTCCGCCAAGTACGACTTTTAAAAGTTTGTTTTAAAAGTATCGCAAGACTTAAGTTATCTCGAAAACTTGCTCTTCATGGCCTCGGGAGCAATTTTTGTAAGAGACAAGTGACAAAACTAGTTTAATTTTTCTGTGCTTGACAGCAACATTTATAAACGTGTTGTTCTCTCATTCTAGATCACCTTGTAACCCCCTACTTTGTAATTAGTAAAATTAAAGTTACTTCAAACGAAATATTATAGATACATTTTATAGGGATACTCTGTTAATTATTCATTAATCTAATGAATCAAGATCTATTTTAAAATCTTCGTCACGCAGGAACTGCGTAAACTATGCGAATCCATCAGCAAGTCGAATATATAGTCCCATTTTGCTGGTTTACGGAACATACACATTTTTGTTAAATGTATCATACCAGCTTTTTTTAAAGTGTCAAACAAACCATCTAATGTCGTAACTTAATCATGTATAACCGTGTTCCAGATATACTTTTAGACCCTATGGTCTTAACTCCATAAAGTAAAACACAAAGTAAAAAATAAATAAATAAAAATAAATAAGTTATCTAAGTATTGTATATATATAGTTGTAAAATGACACCAATTTAAATAAATCTACCCTTCAATTTCCATTACTTTGTTAAAATGTTAAATAAATTAAGCTATCTCATTGGATATATTGACAATTTAAGAATTATTAAATTGTATGGTATACATTGTGATGAACCAAACATGGAGGTTGCTAGAATCAGTTTTCTTAAATTTCGGGTTTCAAGTAATCCCCACTTCTAATGGTCCGATTTTGTTTATTATGATATGCCCCCTATTTATTTTAATAGCATATACGGAGTTTCGTTGTGAAATATCGAAAAGTGCAACCTATAGACTGGCTTTTAAATTTTCGTTTCGGGTGAACTCCTGCAACTAATGGTCCTATTTTGTTGGTTAAAGAATTTGACCTTAATTTTTTTTCAATTAATTGCTATATTCTAAGTTCGGTTTTGATTAAGCGAAAGTTGCGGCTACTAGAGCGTTTGACGTATATATACATTTTGGTTTTGGTTATTTTCAGTGTCAACTAGATAGGATCGGTGATGATCTGTAAAACGTTTTCAAAAGTATTTTCACAAGAAGAACCTCATTTGTTCCATTCCTTTGGAATTCGATAAAAATGAGCGGAAGGTTTAACATGCGAGGTGTTTTAATATCCGAAAATTTATAGAAATAGATAAAAAGAATATATTCCACAAGTGAATGACATCTTAAAAGATAATAGTATTTAAAATAAATGTAATCGTAAACTATGATTAATTCATCAACTGTGGGAAATGTACGTGCTGATTAACTAGCTAAATCCGCAGCATCTTCTGAACTTCAATATTCATTTTCAAAGTGTCCAATATCCTTTGTTAAAAATAAACTTTTTGACTATATCATGTCCCGCGCCGTAGCCGAGTGGTTAAGGTAGGAAGCCTTGGCGCAAAGCTACGGGACTTGCGCTGGTTCGAGTCTCCATGGGGGGAAGAAACTTTCTCATGGTATTTCGGCCAGTATGGGACCGGTGCCCACCCAGCATCATGAGGCAATTGGGTAGCTACAATAAGTAGCGGCTCCAGGTTGAGGAACCAGCTATAACGGCTGGGGGACTCGACATACTAACCACATGTTACCCCTACACTGGCTGTTGATCATCTACCTCTGTGATTGACACATGTGGATGTGAAGGGCCAGCAGCCGGCTGGTAAAAGGGCAACCGCTGAAAAGTGGAAAAACCCTCAATCGGACTATATCATCACTGATTGGAATGAACATTGGATAAGGAGTGCAAATGGTGCTTTGACTAAAGAACCCTTCTTTCCTACAGTACACCATAAGCTAAATATAAAACATTTTATTCCAAATTTCATTTTAACACAATTTATGACTGGTCATGGAACAGTGATCATAATTGTAAATGTCAAGAATCAATACAATCTGTAAAACATGTTTTATTTGATTGTCCTATATTCGAAAGACAACGATTCTGGTTAAACTTGCTTTTAAATGATGATGAGGCTTCTGCCTGATTTTTAAGAACCAAAATTATTTTAAACATTTTATGAAATTAATAACAAACATTCATAACAATATGTAGTATTTTCTAAGACAATTTATGTAATTCATAACACTCATTCAAAACAATAAGATAATATATCTGGTTTTACAATGTATAGTATAATATTGTTATAGTAAGCTACAACCCTTGTGGCGAAATAGGGTTTCAAAATATTTGGAGATTCAATAATAATATTAATGCATTTATTAAATATATTTTGAGATAATTATATACTTATCAATCTCTGGTACCGGCGACACTATGACGCAGGGGTTATAATCTTTGGTTCCCGAGTTCGGGTCTCATTCACTTCATGTGGGGTTCGTGGTGGACGAATCTGAACCAGAGTAGGTTTCTTCCGTTTTCCCTTATTAAAAAACTTCATTTCATTAATTCTGCATACTCATATAACCCATTTCACCTCTCCTTATGATGGTGCGACTGGCTACCATCAATATCACAGACCTTCAACTTTATATCATTCCTCAAAGCATTAATCTGGACACGAATGCAAGTGTTCTATATGATAACTAACAATATATTTCATGTAATGAAAAATGTAGGCCTAAATAAAAATTTAATTTTAATAAATTATTAATTTAACACAGGAAATTAATTTAGATATTACAAGTGGAAAAATAATTAGGGCCTATAATTATGACACACGACAGTAAACAGATTTTATCAAATTCGAATAAATTTAGTTACTGTCATTTTTCTTTAATATTCAGAAATATTTGCCTCGCAATTCAAATCTGAGAATGAAAGGGCAGAGAACGTTTATAAGAATATTCTTTATTTCGTCTTGAGATTCTTTTATGTGCCACGGGAGCCATGATTTTAGTTTCCTTCCAAAAGAACGCATACTCGGGTTTTTTACCCTTAATTTGAATCAGCGAATCTTGGAACGAGATGCGAGTAACTGGTCTAATATTATTAAGGTGTTTTGTTTGGACTTTATTCAAGCAATTAAAGTACAGTACATTTTTTTCTACGCTTGCTATTAAAGTGTTAGGTCTACTTTTTTTTTTTTAGGCTATTAAAGTGTAGCTTTAAACTAAACTCAATCCGACGGTTAGAAGGCCCTTGGCTGCTGCCCTCACATCCACATGTGTCATTTACAGCCAGCATAGGAAAGACATGCCCTTATGGTATCTTTACTTGTCGTGGTTGAGTGGCTTGCGTTTTAAATGACCCCGAAAGCTAATGCCGACGGTAGCATTGCTGCCGAATGGCTTACCCATGCCGAACAGGTCGAAGGCTAAGCCAGACGAAAAAAAATACCTTGATCGACAGAGTGACGATCTTTCACCGTAAAAATACAAACCGTCAAGAAACGCGGACATAAGTTCCACTGGAGAACATTTTTTTGGAGGTACATTAACTTAGGATGGGGATGTATTGAAAGCTTATATCCGCGCGGCCATGAACCTATGGGTTCCACAGTGCCAGTGAGTTAGTTTTATAGGAGAGACATGTGATCAACATTTCTGGTCCCCAGCTGTTACAGCTGGTTTCCTCAACCTGGAGCTACTACTTAATGTAAATACCCAAATTTCTGCGATTCTGGATAGACACAGATATTCAATAAGAAAATTTGTACCGCCATTGAGACTTGAATCAGCGCATTTCTCGTAGGCCTGCCCTAAGACATGATGTCTTGAACAACTCGGCTACGGCGCGGGGCAACTACACTAGTAAGTTTAAAATATATATATATATATATATATATATATATATATATTCAACCGAATAATGAATTATTAATCTGTAGATCTTTTATATAATGCAAAGTAGGTTTAAATATAATATGAAATTGAAAACAAAGTGGGTAAAATCCCCTTCATGTGTCAAGTGTCTGCGTTTAAAAATAATGAAAACTACAAAAAATATATATATTTCGGAAAGAGAGATGTGTTGTGAAGGGAGATAAAATTATATTCTTCTTCAATCAAGGATTAGGCTATTAAGCCTGTTCCAGCTTCACATATTCTCCAACCAACGTTTCCATGGTCTACCCAAATCTCTCCTTTCTTTAGGTTTATAATAAAAAATTCTTCTAGGAATACGACTGTAGCTCATTATTTCTAGGTGTTCAATATAGTGATTTCTATAACGATGAATTCTTTCTTCTAATAAAATTACATTTAATTATTCTATTATATCCTCATTTGTAAATTTATCTAACCTACTACAACCTTTAACTGATCTCAAAAACCTCATTCCTGTAGCCTCCAGTTTTGTTAATGGCATTTCGTGTCTTGGTCCAAGTTTCTGATCCACATAGTAGAATTGGTATTGTTTCACCGTGTAGAATTTAATTTGAGATTCCTTTCTCACTTTTTTTTTCCCCCTTTGAACGTTCTATTTATCGTGCCTCATATTTGTTGCAAAAAGGAAGGTTATTTTTACATTGACTAGTATATTTATAAATCACTTCACATCTTAAATATTTTAAACTTGGGCCTGTTCTGATGGGGTATCATGTAGTACTATTTTTGTACGAATGCTATATTTTCCCCGAAAAGCCATTGTTTTTGTTTTCTGTTTTTTTTTCTGAAATTATATATTTCAACAAGTCCACCGCTGTGGTCTCGAGGTAGCGTGCTGCCTTGTCAAGGAGCGGGCCCGGGTTCGATCACCGGTCGAGGCAGTTTTTCTGGGTGAGGTCTTTATCGGGGTTTTTTCCTCACCTGTAAGACAAATGTCAGGAAAACATTAAGGCCCAAACAGTCCCCGAAATCATATGGGCATCATCATCATCCTTATCATTATCATCATCACCATCATCATCATCCTTCACCGGTGTGGAAAGCAACGGGAAGCTACCACACCTTCGATTCCCTAGTAAAGCTGCAAGCATAGCATGAAAATCTATGATTGCAGTGAAGGACCTGCCTTCGGGCAGAATTACTATGTATGGATATTTCAACAAACATTCCATTTCCGGAAATACATGATTTAGGAGCTGTGGGACGTAACCTATTAGCCATCACGTTTATTAATGTATTTACATTCGCCAACCGAGTATTTAATTTCGACAAGCAAGATGGAATCTATTATATATATATATATATATATATACATACAGGGTGTCCACAGATATATTTCCCAGTTATAAACAGTTACAGCGTCGCAGTCAGTTGTTGGATTTACTTGGAACTGCTGTCATTAGAAAGTGAAACTGATGTAATTTCAGGAGGTGCAATTGATATTGTTAACCCGCAAAAGATGGCAGCACAAGAAAGAAAAAGTCGTAAACAGACGTTGTTTGGATTTAATTTGCCATTGTTGTTAGTATTAAATGGTCTGAACGTTACAATATTGTCAAGTCTTTGTGGATTAACTGTGTTATAGCAAACCTACAGGAACGTAGAGAAAGTAGTTGGTGTGTATTAGAATACCATAGCACACGAAGTGTAGTAAGAGTTCTGCGTGCTTTCGGACGGAATTTCCAACATGAGGCACCTTGTACCAAGGCGATTTTGAAATGGTATAGACAATTTGTTGAGGATGAATGCGTATGTGATAAGAGGGAAAAAAACCCAACCAACGGCCTGCCATTGTGGAAACTGTGGAAAATATGCGGGAGGCATTTGTACGTAGTCCTCGAAAATCTGTGCGAAGGGCTTGTCAAGAATTAAAAATTCCTAAATCCAATATTTCGAAGATCTTACGTTTTACACATTGAGTTTCTTTGAGGTAGGTACTAAACTGTTTGAGTTTCTCTTTCTAATGACATCAGATTCATGCAAATCCAACAACTGACAGCGACGCTATACCTGTTTATAACCGGGAAGCGTTTCAATGGACACGGTGTATTTTATCTTGGTTGTCGAAAGTACAATACGAAATTATCATTAACAAAAAGTAAATCAATGACTATAAGCAAACTTCCCATAAGATGTAAGAAATAGAAAAAAATATATAGAACAAGTAATGACAATAAAATATATGGGTGTTGAGAATGTAGTTACATTCCGCGCTAATCGAGCAGCGAGCATAGCGAAATGCATGAATTATATTATGAGGAAAAACATATATTTATCTTATTTTATTCTATTTATTTATATATGTTCATTTCTGTTCCTATAACTTCTATTCTTTTTTTATCCAGCAAGATATACCCCGCAACAGAACATATCTAAAAAAATCGAACATCCTCAGCTTCAATTCTTATTTCCCCTTTTTTTGTCGATATCCACAACTCCGAACAATAAAGCAACATTTATCATAAGTAATGCCACAAGTGATTACCAAATTTATCTAGGGTATTTGTAAATAAAGAGCGGCATTTGTTAGTACTATTTAACGAATAAAATTAAGCTGTTTACTCACAAAAATTATTTAAATATAGTTATTTTAAAATATTTGTATATTCAATGTAAACGACGATGTTTGAAAACAAATCAGAAATGTTTGGTTGTGTTTCATTAGTTCATCACTGCAACTTGATCATACTATTTATTGCCAAATAGGATCACAATATTGTAAGAATGCACCCTAGTGCAGTAAAAATGAAACACATCAAACTGTAATATAACCAACATTATGGGTTAATTATTTTTTTCGGAAACAACTCAGTAAAATTAGTATTTAAAAACAAAATTATAGAACACAAAATTATCAAATGTGAGTTCGAAGGAATATGTTCATTATTTGCTATATTTAATGTATTTGTTGGAGAGTCAGTCTCTGTAAAGTAATGCTCTGACCTATTCACAATATTAAAAGGAGGAGCTTTCTTTATTTTAGTAAGCAGGTTCGATAATTATCGAGATGAAACACGACTGTGATTGATTGTAAAACAAAATTCATTGAAACGTGATTGGTCACTGACCCCCATTTGGGACCGAGTTAAATAGTCATTAACATTGTCATTACTTTATAAAATTTAATTTTGGTTTCCTTTCCGGCGTTTTTTTTACGAACACATAACTGAATTTATAGATTTTGTTTTGAATATCTTCATTCCTTATATAGGAAATGTTAATTGGGGTATTTAATTTGTTCAATTATTATTTATATTTCGAAGATAATTTTAACTTTGTTCTGCTCCTCTAAATGCTAAAACTTTTGTTTGTTAGCTTTGTTTCACTTTTGCTATATTTTTTAATCGGAATTAAGTCCCTTGTGCGTAATTTTCAGAACTAGATATCATGGACGAATATTATAAAATTAATGAATAAATCGCTTAAATTCTAATTTTATTGTAAAAAGAAAAGTTGTAACAGTTTAGTTTTTCTATTATTAAAATATCACTCCTGAAAATTCCCTTGTATGTTATGCTCTCTTTTCATAACATAACCAAGCTAAAATTGTATACACTTGCCCAGTGGGTTGCAATGTTAATTTTATACAACTGTCATGACCCTTCTTTGTGAGATGTTAAAGATCCTATGACGATGACGCAAGCTTAACAGGAAATAATGTCAGTAAGGTGGGGAAAAATGCATATGTATTTTTAAACGCCTAAAAAGAAGTTAATTTAAATACAAACACAAAAAATTCGTCACGCTGAAGTTGCGTAAACTGAGCAATTCATCAGCAAGTCAAATGCATTTATTACAGAGCGATAACTGACTCACTGGCACTAATTAACCCTTAGGTTCATGGCCGTGCGAATATAAGCTCTCCATACATCCCTATCCTGAGCTAATGCTTTCCAATAATTCCCTGCATAATTTGCTTCCCTCAAATCATAGTTAATGCTATTCTCCCACCTCATTCTTGGTCTACCAAATGGGAGTTTTCCCTCTGGTTTCCCTACAAGAAGCTTCCATGCACCTCTTTAATTGCCCCTTTCGTGCCCATCGCAATCTACAAGACTTAACTGTTATATTATTATATCTGGTTTCCTATAAAGATCATGTAGTTCACTGTTTTGTAGTCTTCTCCATTCACCTGTCTGGTCATCTCTCTCTGATCCAAAGATTTTCCTAAGAACTTTATTCTCAAATACTCGTAATGTCCTTTCCTCCCTTAAAGTAAGAGTCCGTGTTTCGCATCCATATAAAGGTCCAGTAAATGGTGATTAATAGTTTTTATATATTTTCAGTTTAACGTTTTTTGAAAGGAGTTGGGAAGTCAAGAATCTCTGCAATGCTTACTCGTAATAGCATGCATTTCCAGAATTGAGCCTATGTTTAATTTCTATCTGTGCATCATTGTTGTTTCTAGGCATTAGAATTCAGCCACTTCTTCATAATTTCCCCTCATTTGTCATTACCTGTCCATTTCCATTATATAATGTATTTATATGTGTGGCCATATATTTAGTTTAATTATGTTATCTCCAGTCCCAATTTCATAGTGTTACTCAATAGTGTGTGCGTGTTGGCCTTTAGTATATCTTCGCTATTGCCCAATAGTACTACATCAACAGCTTATTAACACCACTTGGTTGTAGGCCTTCTTCTTCCTCTAAAGATTTGATTGCATGCTCTAGTACAAAATTAAACCCATTGTGGATTTCAAAAGTATCCGAAAACTGTTTGTCTACACACACCCTACTCTTTGTACCATTTAGACACATTCGTATAAATCTAATAATTGTATAGGAATTCCGAACTCCAGCAGGACACTATATAACTTCTCCCTCTTAATTGAATCGTATGCTTTCTTGAAGTCTACATATAGTTGATGTACAGTACCATTATATTCCCATTTATTTTCTAAAATCTGTCTTATACTAAAAATCTGATATGTTGAAGACCTGTTTCTTTTAAATCCACATTGATGATCTCCTAGAATGTCATCAATATAGGGAGTTAAGTCTGCTTACTAATATATTTATAACAATATTGTATGAAGTTGAAAGTAATGAGGTCCTTTAGTATCTCCTCTTTATCGGCCAATATTAATACATCATCATCATCATAAACTAACAGCTTATTAATACCTTCGAGTTGTAGGCCTTCTTCATCCTCTAGAGATTTGATGACATGCAAAATTACAAAAGTACAAAATTAAATAGTAGTGAAGATAGTGCATATCCTGCGTCAACCCATTCTGGATTTCAAAAGTATCCGAAAACTGGTTGTCTACGCGCACCTTAATCTTTGTGTCATTTAGACACATTCATATAATCTAACTAACTTTTTAGGAATTCCGAACTCCATCAGGATACTATATAACTTCTCGCTCTTAATTTAATCGTATGCTTTTTTGAAGTCTACGTATAGTTGATGTATAGTACCATTATATTCCCATTTCTTCTCTAAAATCTGTCTTATACTAAATTCTGATCTGTTGTAGACTTGTTTCTTCTAAATCCACATTGATATCTCCTAGAATGTCATCAATATAAGGAGTAAGTCTGCTTATTAATAATTTATTAGAATTTTGTACGAAGGTCACTTGGTTCTGCGACTAGCATTTCTGCTGTCTGTAAATTATCCTTCCAATGTCCTGTTCTGCATGTACATTTAATAGATGATTAATGTAACTTTTTCATGTATTTAATATACTCCTGGAATTTGCAATCAATTCCCCATTTTCATTCCGAAATATGTTTGTTCTATCCTGGAACCTTTCTTCTCTATCCTAATTCCTTGATATGATTCTCCAATGTTCCTATTTTTGGCATTCATTTCAAGATCATTAATCTTCTCTCTCAAATATTCCCTCTTTTTACTTTTTAGTAACCTCGTGGTTTCCCGTCTAATACTACCCAATTGCTCTAAATTTACTTCATTTGGCTCGTGTAACCATTTAATCTTTGCTACCTTTCTTTCCTTTACAATGTCGGCACATTCCTCATCAAACCATTTCTTGCTATGCCTCTTTTTTAAATAACCAATGCTTTCTGATGCTGACAATTTAATAGTATCTCTTATAGCCTCCCATTCTTTATTTATATCAGTTTCTTCTTCGTTTGCCACATTGTCATCTGAAGTTTGCAGTACTTCAAATCTATTAGCAATTTTGATTTGGCCTTCTTGCCGCATTTCATCATCTTTCAAGTTTTTTAATTCAAAATTTTCAGAATCATCTTTAGTGTTTGTTCCTCTCATAAGCGATAGCCGTTGTCTGATTTTCATCCTGACCAGATGATGATCCGAATTGCAGTCTGTCCCTCTAACTGATCTAACATCGATGAACCTACTGTGCCAGCGTTTGTCCGCTAATGCATGATCTATCTGGTTCCGAGTTTCTCCTCTCCATCTGGAGACGTCCAGGTGTATTTATGGATATCCTTATGCTAAAATGTTGTGCTCTTAACAATGAGATTATTTGATGTGGCAAATGTGACTAATCTAACGCCATTGTCGTTACTATCTTCATGAAGACTGAATTTGCCTATTGTTGGTTTAAATATATCTTCCCGCCCCACTTTTGCATTAAAATCTCCTAAGACAATTTTCATATGATATCGTGAAAGGCTATTAAATACGCATTCTAATTTTGTATAGAACTCATCCTTGATCTTGTCATCTTTATCTTCTGTTAGAGCGTGTACATTTACGATCATAAAATCATGTCGTTTACTCTTTAGAATTATGTATGATATCCTATTACTGACAAACTTAATATCTCGGATAGCGGATAGGATCTTCCTTCGGACTAAAAAAAACCCATTCCAAATTCAGGTCTTTCTGCACCACCATAGTATAATGTAAAGTTTCCTGATTCCTGAATACCTTCTCCTGGCCACCTAACATCCTGTAAAGCGACTATACCCCAGGGTGATTTATCTAATCCCGCGTTAATATCTCTAGTGTCCCGCTATTGTATAAAGTCTTAACATTCCATGTTCCTAGGAACATGTCCCTGTATTTAAGCCTTTGGCATGGGTTCCCTGAAGTAGTCCCCGCCCGGAGAACCGAATGGGGGACTATTTGACCTCCGGAAAATGTTACCCCAGTGGAACCCATGTCCGCATTTCTTGAGCTTATGTCTGTGCGGCCATGAACCTACGGGTTCGATAGTGTCAGTGAGTGAGTAGACTATTACAACAATAAATACCAATTAGATAGTATAACTGTCACAGGATTGATAATCGGGGCAAGAGGTACTATACCAGGATTAACTAAATTTTGGAATTTCTTAGATTTTGACAGAGTGTATCTTTCTAAAATTGCCATCGCTGCCATTAGAGGATCAATTTCAATTTTAAGAAACAATATTTACAAAATTTCTACTTTATACAAAATTCTTAAATTACAATTTGAAATTTTTAAATGTATTCCACCAGTTTAGAAAATTAATTGTCTGTATCACTTTGTCCTTGTGGCAATCCTCTAATGAGGAACGTTTTGTATAGAAAACATAATAAAATTAAAAAAAGTCAAGTGTCGAGTAAGAATGCCCGGGAAGTAGCACCCTGAAAAGGGGTGATTTATTTCCCTACAGTAGGAACAATAAATATACCCACTATTATTTTTTGTACCAAGAAATAATAAATCATGTTTGTTAAAATGGTGTAGAAATACATGAACATTTTAAACGTTTTCTCATCTTTTATTTGTACGTAGAGGCCTGTTGGTTCTTAATACTTTTTTTCAGGCAAATGTTAAATATTGCAGATTAAATTCTTTTGAGGTATTATTTAATACTGTAATTCAGTTAAAAATACCAGCTATAACGGCTGGGGGACTCGACATGCTAACCACATGTCACCCCTACACTGGCTGTTGATCATCTACCTCTGTGATTGACACATGTGGATGTGAAGGGCCAGCAGTCGGCTAGTAAAAGAGCAACAGCTGAAAAGTGGAAAGACCCTCAATCGGAAATCAGTTAATACTATTCATTAATAAATGCTTTACTCCTGTTTGTGCAGTGTTTTATATTTCGATTCCTCGTGTTATAAGCGTTCGTGACAATGGTGGTGTTTCGTACAGGTCCCGCCGGAGAATTCTTTATTGCAATTCCTTCTTTACGACTCCTTTACCTAATAGATGAAATTAATAGACCAGCAGTTACATTAAAAACTATTGGTCATCAATGGTATTGAAGTTATCAATATTCAGATTTTATAAAGGTAGAGTTTGATTCATATATAATTCCCCAAAATGAAAGAGAAACAAGAAATTTTCATCTTCTAGATGTGGATAATCGTGCAGCTCTCCCAATAAATACATTTATTCGAATAATTATTACTGCTACAGATGTCCTACACTCATGAACCGTTCCAAGAGTTTGGGTAAAATCTGATGCAACTCCCGGTCGATTAATCAAGAAGCTGGCAGGAGTATATTTATTGATTCGGTTTAGTTCCTCTTTTGGAGAAGAATTAAATACTTTTCTTTTAATTATTTCATAAGAAATTGTCTGAGCCACTGCCCGTAATCCCCCTAATAAAGAATAATTAGAATGAGATAGGAGGTATAATGCATGCTCCAGAGTTAGTACCGCGCTCCGCACGGAACTTGAAAAACAAGACAGGAATATATATATATATATATATATATATATATATATATATATATATATATATATATACCAATGGTCACCCCTGGAAGAAATAAACGTAGCAGGCCAAGATGGAAATGGAAAACCTATGTCAGGACTGTTATGGGTGATAAGAATTTGGAAGAAGAAGACTGGAATGATAGAAATAAATGGAAACTGAAGACGGCAAACCTATAAATGAGGGAAAGCCGAAGAAGAAGAACAAACTGATTTATTGTGTAAAGTGAAACGATGAGTTAATAATTATGATGGACTTGTAACTAATTTGTTTCAATAGTTCAACAACAGTTAATAAAGCGCATAAAAATAGATATATGTTCATCACAGCCTCAGGGGCTAGTGATTAACATTTCTGACCGATTCCCGGTCAGACAATAAGATTTTTTTCTTAAAGGGAATTTTCCTTTGGTTGCCCATGGTCTGTAATTTAGGTTAAGTTTAGGTTAAGAGCTCTCCTGGTGCTTCATTATCATTTATCACCCATCATATCATCGGGGTAACGTAACTCCGCCTTCCAGTAACTCAGCTTACAATTCTTCCAGTGTCAGAAAACAAAGCCAGAAATGTCATAAAAGACAAAAAAAATATATGCCTCTTCACGCCTCGCCGCGCAGGTTTGAAGTCAACATCATGTAAGAATTTAAAGGTCCAAATGGACTACTTATTTACGCTTATTGACCTAATGTACAACTTCCGACTCAGACTCAAATTTTACTCTCAAAATGCATTTCCTTGTTATGAACTAGTTAAACACCCGCTTCATTGATTAACCTCATTTCTGAAAAGAAAAAAAAAAACATGTTGTTCCCAATAAGTAAAGGAATTGGCATGCTCGATCGTTGTATGCAGTAAAGACTCTGCAGTTGAAAAAAGTAAAATTCTGCATGCCAGGAAAATAAGTGAAGTAACTGGCATCCTTGTTCGTTCTATGCAGTTATCATAAGTAATGCCACGAGTGATTTCCAATTTGTCCAGAGGATTTGGAAATCAAGAGTGGTATTTGTTAGGATTATTTAACGAATAAAATTAAGCTGTTTACTCACAAATCATTATTTAAATATAGCGATTTTAAAATATTTGTATATTTAATGTAAATGACGATATTTGAAAACAAATAAGAAATGATTGGTTAGTTTCATTTGTTCAATCACTGCACCTCGTCCTTATTATTCTTGGTCAAATAGGCTCGCCATCGTGGAGCCAACAATAAAACATATCAAACTGTATATTATAACCAACTTTATAGGTTATTAATTTTTTTAGGAAACAACTCTGTAAAATCTTTATTCAAAAACACAATTATTGAACACCCACATTATCAAATGTGTGGTTCGAAGTAATCTATTAATTATTTAATATTTAATATTTAATATTCAACGTATTTATTCGAGAGTCAGTCACTGCAAAATAATACCATGACCTGTTCAGAATATTAAAAAGGAGGAGCTTTCTTTAATGTGATAAAGAGAAGTAGATAAAAATCGAGGTGGAACATGACTGTCATTGGTTGTAAAACAAAATGCATTGAAATGTGATTGGTCATTGACTACCATTTGGGGCATGAGATAAATAGCCAAAGAAAATACAACATTCCAAGAAAGCCTAAAAACAATACAAGTATAAAAATCAGTCTTTCTTCATAATTTGTGTATTTTTTTGCTCCAATCATTGATATAATTTATTCATTTCTATTCAATCAATGACGTAGCTTATTTATTTCAATCTAATAATTTATTTGGCTTATTTATTTAAAGCGTATTTTACAGTGCTATTTAAATTAAGGGTAGTTTTTTAGAATGTGTCACCCCTTTTGCCTAACCCAAATATGACCTAACAACTAACTTAGGCCAAATATTATTATTATTATTATTATTAGTAGTAGTAGTAGTAGTAGTAGTAGTAGTAGTAGCAGTAGTAGCAGCAGCAGCAGCAGCAGCAGCAGTAGTAGTAATGACATTTATTGCCTTTACTACTAACTAGGACAACTATGAAGTTAGAGTGAATAATTTTTGCTATCTTTTAAGTTCGACTGATCAATATTAATGTTCTCATCTGGCTTAAGTAATACGGATGTTAGTCCAAAAATGGCATAAAGGAGTGATGCATAGTAAGCATGTGCCAAATGAAGGTTGATTTGTGAATGAAATACGTTTTTATATGTTACATTTGTATATACGGGTATAAGAAGTACAGAATTTCCTAGAACTCGAAGAACAACTTAATTCCTGAAGTTTGAGGGCAAAGTCACCTTCAGTAATGAAAGAACATAGTTTAGTGTTAGTGGATATGAATATTTTAAAAATTTCTACAAATGTATTTAGATAACCATTTAACTCATGCCCCAAATGGTAGTCAATGACCAATCATGTTTCAATGAATTTTGTTTTACAACCAATGACAATCGTGTTTCATCTCGCTCTTTATCGACTTTTCTTTATCAGCTCTCGCTTTTGTGATAAATAAAGCTCCTCCTTTTTAATATATTGAACAGCTCAGAGCATTATTTTTCTCCAACAAATACAATGAATATAGCAAATAATGAACAGATTCCTTGATTTTACTGAGTTGTTTATTAAAAGAATTAATAACCTATAATGTTGATTATAATATACAGTTTGATGTGTTTCAATTAGTTCTCCACAAGGGTGCATTCTTATAATATTGCGATCCTATTTGGCAATAAATAATATGATCAACTTCCAGTGAATATACATAACCTCACATTTCTGATTTGTTTTTAAACATCGCCATTTAAATTACATAATATATAATACCAGTAACTATATTTAAATAAAGATTTTTGAGGAAACAGCTTAATTTTATTCGCTAAATAGTCCTAACAAATGCCACTCTTAATTTTCAAATTCTCAAGATAAATTCACGAGTCATGAAGTGTCGAGTGAATTTATCGATGTTTGGAAATCACTCGTGACATTACTTATCAAAATATAATCCACTTATTGGTTTGTAATACAAAACAAGTAATAAAGAAATTGTACGATATGAAATAAATTATAGCCAATCTGCAATATATATATATATATCTTAATATATAAAAATTACGTGTCACGTTGTTTGTCCGCGATGGAATCCTAAACTACTGAACCGATTTTAATAAAATAGTGCACACTCTGTGCAGTTTGATCCAACTTAGGGAAGTTTATAACTAAAAATATAGTCGCATTATTTTTATTGCAAATTATTTGTTTATTATTTAACAAAGAGTTATAATTATCTGTGAGTTCCATACGATTCTAACAGATGGCCGTGTGAGGTAATTGGTTTATTATTTAACCAGGTGGCTGTGCTTTTTGTTGCAACCGCGAATTTTAATTGAATTACAAATATTGACTATTTCATAATTTAAGTGTGTTTGTGTTTATTTTATTTTCAATATATTGATAATAATATTAATTTCGTGTGTAAGTATTAGTTTTATGTAATCTGGCTGAAAGACAGCAACTTAATTTAAATTTAACTGGACCGAGAAGGGACATTGAACGATATGGCGAATCAGTTCTAGAGGCCATGAATGATAAGATATCAAGTGAATTTCCGCAAATTGGTATAGGCCTATGTGACATAAATCTCACATATAAGAAGAATGTCAATTTAAAAACATATGAAGGTCCTAAGGAACGGAATAACTGAATTGTAAGCAAGTCTGTTAGTTATAATAATATGCCTAATGTTACAGAAACAATCTCCATGCCCCAATTAAATGAAAAACAAGATGACTATAATATATCACAAGATGATATTACAATACAGAGACTTCTTGATCATGATGAGAATCCAAACTGCCAACAAGTTCGTAGAAAAATAACTAAAGTATAATGAAATCAGCAAGCCTCCTCAAAATATTCCATCAATAAATGTATATAATCCTTATGATACACTTATGGATGATACTGAGAATGCAGACAACATAAATTCATCTCAATCAACAAAACCACTTCCACATAAACCACCACCCATATTTATCCGGGTGTAGTTAACATACCAGAACTAAAAAATTGTGTAAAACAAAAACTTTCTGATTTAGATTTCTCACTTAGTTTACTACAACATAATTTAACGTATACCTTAGCCACAGCAACGCGTGGCCGGGACTTCTATATATATAAATAACAAGGTCGGATTATTTATACTATTTGTAACTCAAGAACGGCTGGACCGATTTTTATGATCTTTGATTTGTTGGATTTGTTTCCGCCCCGAATAGCAGATAACTATTAAAACATCGAAAAAATTAACGTAAAAATATTTAAAGACGATACGACGTTCGCCGGGCCAGCTAGTATATATATATATATATATATGTTCTTTTCTTTAAAAATAGTATGATCTAAAATGTTCTTCATGAATCAGAGAGACAGAATATCACGGGAATTCAAACCAAAGAAATCGAACCCACCAACATTATTTTAAAATTTATAAAAATGGCGATAGTGAGGAGATACTAATGGTCAATATGCACACACTATTGAGTTACGCAAAAAAAATTGGGAATGGAAGTAAACATCAATAAAAACTAATTATATGTTCACACATAGAAATACATTATATAATAAAAATAGAAAGTTAATGACAAATGAGGGAAGTTTCGAAGAGGTGGCAATTTACATACCTAGGAACAATATTTATAAACAAGAATGAGGCGCAGAAAGAAATTGAACATATGCTAAATTCTGCAAATGTATACCATTATGCATTACAGGGACTCTTGTCATCCCAACTTCCCTCTAAAAAATTATCATAAGTAATGCCACGAGTGATTTCCAAATTATCGATAAATTCACGACTCACGAAGTGAGGAGTGAATTAATCTAGAGAGTTTGGAAATCAAGAGTGACATTTCTTATGACTATTTAATGAATACAATTAAGCTGTTTACTCACAAATCCGATTTCGATTGAGGGTCTTTCCACTTTTCAGCGGTTGCCCTTTTACCAGCCGGCTGCTGGCCCTTTACATCCACATGTGTCAATCACAGAGTACTCACAAATCATTATTTAAAAATAGATATTTTAAAATATTTATATATTTAGTGTAAATGGCGATATTTGAAAACAAATGAGAAACGATTGGTACGCTTCATTTGCTTCTTTTGTTCATCACTGCAACCAGATCATATTATTTATTGCCAAAGGATCGCAATATTGTAAGAATGCACCCTAGTGGAGAAATTTATAACCAACATTAGATGTATTAATTAATTTCTGATGTCCTATGATGTGAATGTCAATTATATTTTTATGCAATGTCATTTCCTGGAAAATAATTCGTTTAAGAAAGTGCAAACAGTAGTTTATTTTTTTTGTGGTATAATCAATTGCTGCAAATGTTTTTATATTATCTCCTGCATGCGCTATCTGCTGACACTCATGCACTATATATACAATCTGGTAGCTGTATTTCTTAGGGAGTCAGTCACTGCAAAATAATGCTATGACCTATTTAGAATGTTAAAAAGGAGGAGCTTTCTTTAATATGATGAACTTTAGTTGATAAATTCGAGGCGAAACACGACTGTGATTGGTTGTAAATAAAAAATCATTGAAATGTGATTGGTCATTTGACTCCCATTTGGGGCACGAGTTTAATAGTCATAAGTAATGCTACGAGTGATTTCCAAATCCTCAAGATAAATTCACGAGTCATGAAGTGTCGAGTGAATTTATCGATGATTTGGAAATCAAGAGTGGCATTAGTTAGGACTATTTAACGAATGGAATTAAGCTGTTTTCTCACATTCACTATTTAAATATAGTTACCGGCATTTTTAAATATTTATTCATTTAATGTAAACGGTGATGTTTGAAAACAAATCAGAAATATGTGGTTATGTTTATTCACTGCAATTTGATCATATTATTTATTGCCAAATATGATCGCAATCAGCGATAACCCAGTAAGGACGTAATATTGTAAGAATGCACCATAGTGGAGAAAAAATGAAACACATCAAACTGTATATTATAACCAACATTATAGATTATTAACTTTTTTTTGGAAACAACTCCGTAAAATCATTATTTAAAAACACAATTATTGAATACACAATTATCAAATGTGTAGTTCGAAGGAATCTGTTCATCATTTGCTACATTCAACGTATTTGTTGGAGAGTCAGTCACTCCGAAATAATGCTCTGACTGTTCAGAATATTAAACAAAGGAGGAGCTTTCTTTATTTTGGTAAACAGAATTCGATAAATGGCGAGGTGAAACACGACTGTGGTTGATTGTAAAACAAAATTCATCGAAACGTGACTGGTGATTGACTCCCATTTGGGAAATGAGATAAATAGTCTTCTAAAGATTTGATGACACCCTCTACACAAAATTAAAAAATTACGATAAAAGAAAATCGTGTATGCCTTAACGCTCCAGCGACAGCATTTTTTATTTTTTGTAACTAAACTCTGCACATAACAATTAATAAAGTTGCGAAGTTGAATTTCTTTACAAGCATAATTTGACCATTAGGAGTGGGGGATAACCTGAAGTCAAATTTTAAAAATCGCTATTTCGGACGCAATAAAAGTTTAGTTTATTTTTCGTGCAAAACTATGAATATGTCACTGGAATAAAATGAGAAAGATATTTTTCAGAAATCAGAAAAATCGCACCATTAGTATTGGGGATTTATCTGAAATTCTAAATTTATAAATCGCACTAGTGAGAGCTATTTTTGTAGCAACTAAACTCGGTATGTAACATTTGAATAACAAAAGTAAAATAGAGTAAATTGCAAAATATTAACCTGAAAGCTGAAATTTCAGAGGGAATATTTTCATAGCTCTAACGGCAACAATTATTTTGTTTTCTTCGATTTAATTGTCATAAGTAAAATGTTTTTTTGACAATTGAAGTTAGAATACATCTTAAAAAATAATATCAAACAGTGTGCAGAGAAGATGATTCCTATTAAACATGTATCTGAGAAGGATATTTATAGTAAACATGTAGCAGGATCTTATTAACATGGAACGCACCAGTTGAAAGCTGCTCTTTAGTTGCTGGGAAAATCTGTGGATAATTATTCTTATCTAATATATAAAAATGAATGTTTGTTTGTTGGTTAGTTAGTTTGTTTGTAATTTATGCGCGGCCATACCGTTGACCAATTGTGATGGGAGTTTTTGCAAAATGTTCAGGAGATTCCCAGGATGAACCTAGGCTATAAGAGAGTTGAGAAATTGAACTCCTACACCCTTAGAAAACACCCTTGTAGTGAAAAACGTGAAAAGTCCCCTTTTTTACCCTTTAATGGCTTACGCTGCCTAAACCATAACAATACACAAAATTAATGTACACATAATTGAATATCTCATAAAAATCTACAAAAAAATCCGCGACAGAATATGTTTATATTTTGCAGATAACACTCAATAGCCATTTTTGTCTTTTATTGATGCCAAGAAGATCGGGATAAGTAGATTCCCGGGCAAGCATATGCTGTCATACCATTCATCCGATTGTCATGGGGCTTCTTGCAAAATGTTCAGGATTTTCCCGGGAAGGTTATAGGTTATAAGAGAGATTTAATGCTCAAGCCCTTCACCCTTAAAAATCACCTTCTGTGGTGTGAAAAAACGTGAAAAAATGTCTCTTTTTGTAAGTTTAAATGGCTTACGCTACCTAAACCATAACAAATACACAAAATTATTGTCGGCAGAATTTAATATCTCAAAAAACGCTAACGGAAAGTCCGCGACAGCAAATGTTTGTCTTTTAAGGATAACTCACAATAACCATTTTTGTCTTTCATTGATGCCAAGAAGATCGGGATAAGTAGATTATTGGGCAAGCATAGCAGCGCACGGCGGGTATTCTTTTATGGATAACTCAAAATAACGAATTTTGTCTTTCAGCTCATTTATGCCAAGTACATCGAGGTGCGTAGATTCCCGGGCAACGCCGGGTAATCAGCACGGATTACCTAAAAATAATAACGATATAAATTTATATTTATTTTCCTTTTATTTATTCAACTAAATGCAAAATCACATTTTCATTTATTTAGGTGTAGCAGCGCACGCCGGGTATTAGCTAGTAATAAATATCAGAAAGTGAGAAAAGAATTGGAGAAAATAACCACTCTCCAACAATGTCAAACGATTTGTTACGAAATGAATAGAACATGCCAGGCTATCATTAAAGCTAACACACATCCAAATTCCTATAAACAAGTTCTTTATGGATTAGAAAATTACGAAGGAATTAAGTTATTGAGGTTATTATCATGAAAATATTAAAAAAATAGTTTATACATCTTAGCCGATCCTATCCAATAGACACCTAAAATGGCCATGACCACAATATATGGGTATTTGTTTTTTAATGCTCTACGGCAGCAATTTTTGTTTCATCGAAACCAAACTTGGCATATAGCATAGGTAGATCATCGGTTGATGAATGTCTTTGACATCGTCTAATGTCTTTGACAGCGGATGGATTGGTACAGCTGCTGAAGATGGAACAAGCAGTTGTCTAAGGCATTCACATTTTTAATGAGTTTTTATGTTGAGGTCGACTATTCTCACAGGCACCAATTTTATTTTTGATCTATTACTTGGTAGTCTGTTTTAGATTTTCTTCTAACCTACTTGAATTCCATCGGTCCCTCATACACTGATTTCTGTTTAGTACTTACGCACATACTTTAATCTCTCTTAATTTTTTTTTACTTTAGTTTTTTTGTAAGGTTGTCTAATTTTGAATCCATTCTTCATAAAGAGAGTTTTATGGTTTGTTTACTTTCTGCTTAGACTTTTTTTTCCATTAAAGAGCGGTTTCCTGGAACTGTTGGCCTTGGATTAAAACTCAAATTTCTAATTTCTCCTTTCTAGTCATTTATTTTATCTTCTATATTTAATATTTTAGACATTTGTTTTGAAATCGACTTGTATATTAATTTTGCACCAGTTGGTAAATTCCCCACGGCCACTGGCAATGATTACCTGGCCAATCACCTACACCACATTGTCATCTCCAATAGTCCCCATTGTCCCTTATGCAATCTTGGAATCATCGTGGACTTGCAACATGTCTGCCATCCTTTGAAGAATGAAATGTTTGGTCAAGTATTGGAAGGCAAAGAGAAAATATGAGTGGATGAAAAACCTCCACTGTATGCTTTCCAGAGTCGTATACGGACTATTAAAATATTTTCAAGTTCCTATATTCGAAAATATTGTAGAATGTAAACAAACTGATACGTAACAAAGAATTATTATTTATTTTAATTAAAACTCTTACACCGCGGAGCTTAGTTGTTACGACAGTTGCTTTTATTTTGTATAATTAGTTTATTAGGACAAAAACTCAAAACACCGAGGAGTAGAAGTAGAATCCTACTATCTTAATGCTTAAAAAATTATATTTGATTTTGTTACAATTGTTACGCCAATTGTCATATAATTCACTTATGTGTGAACTTTTTTTCACTGTGTTTTTGTAGTTTTTAAGGTCATTTTATTGTAAGACAAATGATATTTATATCAATGCCTCTGCATAAAATATCTTTTTACAATACGTTCATTGTAATATAAAATGCGAGATTCAACCAGTTTTAGTGACATATCCGAAATAATTACCTTCCAGAGTTAATTTTACTATAATATTCTTGAAATATATATTAAATTATTTAATTATAGATATTTTAACTCGTAATATCTAAAAACAACAACAAACGGTACCGCTTGAGCCAACTCGCTACGTGCAAATATCTTATATAAAAGCATTATTTTTTGTGGAGTGATGCATATATTTGATACCTCCTGTAGATCTATGCATAATTCTAGTTCATAAAAACTTTGCCTTTCGCTGTATTAAAAATGCAAATGAAAACAATATTTAATGTAATGTAAAAATAAAAACATTGGAAACTTTTCGAATTTCCTTCAAATACACGTTTATCCATATTTAAAGCAGTATCTGTTAAAATATTATTTATAATTATATAAATACTTTTAAATTTAATTTAAATTTTTAGAATTGTAATGAACTTAACTATAGTAGAAACCATAGAGAGTAAATATGTTAAGCGATCATTTTCCAGCTACTCAAATAAATATACTTAATATTAAAAAATGATCTAATACCTAAACAAAATAAAGTAAATGGTAATATTTGAAGTTAAAATAAAACTATGTTAATATCATATTTAAAATGTAAGATTTTTCTATATATTACAGAAGATTTGTTCAGTACCTTGAAAGGAAAATTATCCTGTGCCATATTTTTACTATAGTAATCGGACTTGAAGCCAGAAATAAGTGGTTTCTCACCAAAATATTCAACTTTTAAATTCTTTACAAACTTGTTTTTGAACAGAATACAAACTAACACTGTACCTTTTACGATAGTTTAAATTCAGTCCTAGTTGAACAATAAAATCTAATTACCGCGAGAACACATGCTTAGATTTGGAGGTATGTAGACTACTTTAAAGAAATGCCAGATTAAAGATGTAATACTAGGAGATAGTGATAACTTATTCCGAGATACGAATTAACAATAATATATTTCATTTCATGTTGTTATTAGTTTAAACTAATGGATGTAAATAAAAACTGATCAAAACCTCAGGCGTTTACTTCTCACGTTTATGAAACGACAGTTTTATGAAAAAAGAGCACAGATGAAAAGGGAGGTAAGTTAAGTTTTCATAAGTTTACACCAGAGAAAATTTAAAGTTTGGAACCAAATAACTTTTGTTTTTATTTAGACATCCTAGATGTATTATATTTTATAGAATAAGCATAGATTTATCTGTTGTGAAATAAATCAGCCAATTATGAATAGAAACATAAAATTAATAATAAATTCAGTTCAAATGTCACCTTCTACAGTAAAAAAGGAGGCAATTTAACTGAATTATTGTACGTAATCTGTAATACAAATACCAGGGCTAGTGGAAAGTATTATTTTTAAACCACGTGTTTATTAACTGCTAACATGTACTTATCACAGGCCAGATAAATAATTACAACAAAATGATAAGCAAATAATTAATCCCAATTATAATTATCGATTCAATAGAATATATGTAGAGTTGGAAAAACTGCACTTAAACTAGCGTGAAATATTTTCAGTCTTATAGAACAACAGTGCGCATGAGCAAGAGTTTATAGAGCCAGCGATAACCCACAATTGAACCACATATATATTAACATCCTCGATTACTATTCGTCGCTATGAAATTTAAATGACCAATATTTGCAACAAATCCCCAAATCTATGTTAAAAATATATATTAATAATATTAAAATTACCAAACGTTTATTAAAAATGGGTATACACTTATCACTCCCTAACGCTGATCAACCAGCGATAACCCAAAACAGGGATAGAAAAATCATACACTAAGTAATATACTCTGTGGAGAAAGTAGCAGTTAGCATTACTTTATTGTCTAACAGTGTCATAATATTGTGATTTGCATATTTAAATAAGAACTTCAAAATTGTCTTATAATGTTATAAAAATTGTTTGAAAAAGTTTAAAATATTAAATAATTTTAGTAAATACAGAAGAAGAGCTATAGTTTACAACAATATAATTGAAAAATCAAGCACTAGTAGAAGTGCAGTTGAGCCAACTGGTAAAAATGACGAAGTTGTCAGAAAATGACAAGTATACCAATAATAAAATCCGTGTTGACACACTCATATTTGCTAATGATCAGGCTATAATGGCTTCTTCAGAGAATGGCTTACAAATAGCAATTTTTAAATTAAATAATATTGCACAAGATTACAACCTAGAAATTTCTTCAACAAAAACTAAAGTAATGGTCCAGTGTGGCAAATAAATGGAAAGAACAAAAGTAGTACTAAATGACAAAACGTTGGAACAAGTGAAATATTTCACTTATCTGGGTGTATCTTTAGGTTGTAATAGAGAAAAAGACATAAATAATAAATTACAAATATGTCAGTATTTATGTGGCTCCCTTAAAAGAACACTGGGGAAGAAAGTAAGAAAAGAAACACAGATAAAATTTTATAAAGTATTGACTATACCTGCAATATTGTATGGCTCAGACATATGTACTCTGAATAAACAGTCAATTAAAAGAATAGAAGCAGCAGAAATGAAATATTTACTATTTGTGGCAGGATATACTTTAATGGATAAAAAACGGAGTGAAGATATCCGTGAATGACAAAATTCCGTTTGACGGATAAAATGGAAGAGTATAGGAGAAAATGGTACGAACATGTCTGCAAAATGGATACCAACAGACCGCCTAGGAAGTCTGAAATATCAACTATTATCAATACTAATAAAATTCATTGTTAAAACCGTTGAGGTGGATAGCCATAAAATAAGTCAAAATATACCTTCTTAGGTAATATCCGTCGTCCTCAACTTATAAAATATGTATTCTTTGTCTGTAGGCCTTTCAGAGCATCCGTTCCATCTTCAGCAGGTCCTTCTTCGTTACATTATCTGATATGATGTTTGATGATGCTGATCCTAATATGGTTTAGGACCAACAGCATCAACCATCATATCAGATAATGTAGCGAAGGACCTGCTGAAGATGGAACGGATGTTCTGAAAGGCCTACAGACATAAAGAATACATATTTTATAAGTTGAGTACGACGGATCTTACCTAAGAAGGTATATTTTGACTTATTTTATTTTATATCAACTAATAGGAAAAAGAGTTCGGGGACGCCCACGAAAGAGATGGACACAGTAGCTATAATACTTGGATCCGGAACGAACCAAAAAAGGTTTAATCTTTGCAAGAAGAAGAAGGAGAAGAAAAGTTATAGTTATTTGGTTATGAAGACCAGTTGCAGTGGTTTGCATCACCTTAAATTCAATTTCAGTAATATATTTTATTTTATTATTTGTTCTCACAAGGATGACGTCATTCAACAGCCTTGTATTCAAAGATCATTCTGTTGCGTACAGCTTGAAAAAAACAACTTGTTTTCTGAAATCCATACCAGACTATTTAAAAAGAGACAGTCAATGTAGCAAGACTGTTTAACGGCCATAATTAATTTGGCATTGTAAACAATTTATCATTTTAACGTAAAAATAAACTATCTTTAAAACAAGTTTACAACAAGTTTAGTGATGTGTAAAGATATTTTTATGAGTAAATAAAAATTCACAAACTGCAGTATAAAAAATATGAGGCAATAACATGCATTGAATGAAAGCAATGTTTACATACTTTAATCAGGTGATCGGTTCTAGATTTATTTTAGAACATCTGTTCGTGAAACATAACCGCATTCTAATCGGGTCAAAACAACGTAGAAATTACATAGAAACAAGAGGTTTATACAGAGATTATGTATCGATATATCGAACTGAAGTACCGTGGGCGTTCTTTCCTTTTTGACACTAGAGAATAGAAAATTCAATATGGCCATTAATGCGTTAGTCAATTGAAACATTTTTATATAGATTTCTGACTCAGAGTGATTACAAAATTCAATATTTAAACACATTTAATTCCCTCAAAATCGAAATAAAATAGGACAACCTTAATTAATTTTCTTTCACAGAAAGAATACTCTCTTTAAGATGCCTAAAATGTCTCATGTTTCTATGCACATTACACTTATATAATTATTCTTAATTATGAGGAAAAAACGATCCAAAGCAAAAACACTTTCAACACATTTAAAACTGAACTTTCATTGCGGAATTACTTCTTTGGTTACTTCAAAAGAAATAAAATTCTGTAATTATCACGATAAAAATATATCAATACATTTTCCACTTGAAAATTACATTTACTGTTTCATATTTTTCATTCATCTTGATAATTCGCTATAAAATGCAAATCATTATTTTAGATTAAACAATCAATATATTAGCAGAAAATAAGGAAATAATTGTTCAGCCTTTCAGTTATAGGCAGAATATTAAATAAAACTCGAAATAAATTTCAACCTATCAAGTAGAAGTCAAATTATTTTGAGAAGCATGTATGGAATTCTGTCATACCTGGCCAATTGAATCAACGTGTCCTGCAATGAGCTGCTAGGATGGACTCACTTCATTTTTACGAACACAAACATTCATTAACACAAGTCATAGAACAATGAGATTAAAGTTTACGTGAATTTAACGATTTTTCCATAAGTAGAAGTGAAACACGACGCCTTCCTGTTCTTTACACACCCCACTGCAACTATTTTTTTCAGGGCACTATTGCGCAGACGCCATGTTGTGTCGTCATTGAAGGGAAGGGAGGGAATGTCCAGACTGCATGGCACCAAGACGCCTCTCCCCTGTTTACTACTAAATAATGCCGACAGCGCCAGGTACTATAGAATATACCTTGATCAATCCAAGACCAAACACCTTGACCCTAACGTAGCTTCACTTTCTTCATTAATACAAAGTATTGCCATCCTCTTGAAAAATATCACATTAACTGCATGATAATAATTTTTCTGCCTTTCTTTGTAGGTATTTTAATGCGCCCGACGTCACCCGGGCACAACGACAACAACAACAATAATAATAATAATAATAATAATAATAATAATAATAATAATATTCTAGGAATACAATACAAATTAAATCCTCAGACAAGAATACCTGTGAAAATAGGGAAATAGTGATTTAGAATACAACGTTAAGGTATAAATAACTTAAAATATATCAATACAATCCTATATCAGTTCTCATTTAACCTACCCATCTAGTCTCGTTCATTGAACAAATGTTACAATAATAATAATAATAATAATAATAATAATAATAATAATAATAATAATAATAATAACAGTTAAGTCTCGTAGACTGCGATGGGGAGGACATGTTTCACGTATGGGGAATGAAAGACTTGCATGGAAGCTTCTTGTAGGAAAGCCAGAGGGAAAACGCCCAGTTGGTAGACCAAGAATGAGGTGGGAGAATAACATTAACTATGATTTGAGGGAAGTAGATTATACAGGGAATGATTGGAAAGCATTAGCTCAGGATAGGGATGTATGGAGAGCTTATGTCGGCGCGGCCATGAACCTACGGGTTCGATAGTGCCAGTGAGTAAGTAAGTAAGTAAGTAAGTAAGTAAGTAAGTAAGTAAGTAAGTGATAATAATAATAATAATAATAATAATAATAATAATAAAAAAAAATAATAATAATAGTGATAATAATAATTTTAATTATGATAATAACTACTACTACTACTACTAATAATAATAATAATAATAATAATAATAATAATAATAATAATAATAATAATAATTGTTATAATTCTTCTTCTTCTTCACTTCACAGGCTAGGCAAAAATTGTCTGTTCCGCCTCACAGTTGTTCTGTCCATCTTTTCACTGGCCTTCCTACATTCCTTGAACCTCTTGGCTTGTTGTTGAATGCTGCTCTTGGTAATCTTGTTAAATTCATTATTTTCCTTTTTAAAATGCAAAAAAAATAGCATTGTTCTTTAAAATAATTCTTACTGTTACATTTTTAATACTGTGTTCTGGAAAAAAATTAATTTTATTGCCAATAGTATATGCATATGTGAGAAAAAATTAATGTTGTACTGTTAAGAGTTCTTCTGAAAAGGAACATTACAATTAGAACATTTAACTTGGCGGAGATACACTTTTTGCGGATGATGTTTTAATAATTTAGGATATGGCGGATGCTTCATGTATGACAAGAAAATTGGTCGAAGAATATAAAAATGGGGGTTAATTTTAAGAAAACTGAATATTTAACATTCATGGTAGAAGATGATGAAAAGCGGAAGAATAAACGAGAATCAATTCTCAAAATCTATAAATTTAAATATTTGCGATACATTAAGCCGGGAAAAAGTACAGGTAGAAAAATAATAATTGGTATGCTGAATTCAGTTTTTTTTGGAACAAGAATATTGTAAATAACACAAGGAATGATATTTTATATTTAATTAGTTGAAATTGTAATGTTTTATAGAGCTCAAATTTGAACATTAGACATTCCACATGCAAGTGAATTGTTGGCTACTGAAGTGAACTATTGGTGTAGATGGGCAAGAAAATAAAAAACATTGATAAAATTATAAAACAAACATTTAGAGAGATGAATATTCTTGAAGCAATTCATGAACGAAAATTGAGATTTTAGGACGTGTCAAAAGAATGGGAGAAGACAGAATTCTGAAAATTATTTTGAATGGAATGTTGAAGGCAAAAGGAGAAGAGGAAAACAATGCATGGATGAGATCAGGAGGAGCATGAATATAATGAAATTGACAGAAGAAGATGCAAGACAGAAATTTTTGGAAGAATAAAATTACTTTGGGTTGAAATAAACATTATTTATTTATTTATTTCACCTGATGGAGTTAAGACCGTAAGGTCTTCTCTTCCCTTCACCAGGGTTAAATTATACATACAATAAGAATTATGATTGATACATAATATATATAGATTACACAATATAAAGATGACAAAGGTAAGAAAGAAAAAAAAATATCATAAATAATAACCTATAATTAGATTAAGTAAATGGCTTGCTGAAGAAAGTTAAAAATATAAAGGAATAATCAAAGTATACATGGAACAGGGTTATATATTATATTGCCTAAGGAAATATGAAGTGAGTTTCTTTTTAAACTCTTTTTGAGTCGGGCAGACCTTGATATACGAGGGGAGGGGATTCCAGAGTCGTGTGGTAGACACCAGGAAGGATGAGGAATAGTGAGATGTTCGATGTAGAGGAATAGCTAGAGTTAAATTTTCTCTCGATCGTGTGTTTAAGTTAAGGTGGGAGGATAGCGAGTGAAAGCGAGTAGAAATATAAAGGGGTGATGAGGTAGACAAAGTGTTGTATAAGAAGCAGAGGCAATGTATCTTTCGCCTGTCTTCCAATCGGAGCCAAGACAACATTTCAAATACTGGAGTTATGTGGTCTGATTTACGGAGGTTGAATATGTAACGTGCACAAGCATTATGAACTCGTTGTAGTCTTTGTCCGAATGTAATATTCATGTCAGTGAAGAGTAAGTCACAATAATCGAAATGCGGCATAATCAAAGTTGAGACAAGTACTTTTTTCAATGAAGAAGGAAGGAGATTTTTCAAACGTTTTAGGGAATGGAAGATTGAATAATAATTTTTTTACAAGTTTATTTTTAATGAACCTGCCAATTAAGATTTTGGTAGAAATATACACCAAGATTTTTCACGGAAGGTTTAAACTGAATTTCAGTTTGATTTATATTTACAGAAACTATCGATGAATAATCAATTTTGTTAATAGACTTTAATGGCCGATGGCAATTGCTTGTGACTTCTCAGGATTTATAATCATATAACATTGTATAATAGAAAAAAATCCTAGTAAAATAATAATAATAATAATAATAATAATAATAATAATAATAATGTATGAATTTAAAACACAAATCAAACACTCACACAGCAAGTACCTTGAGATAATCAAGAAAATATTAATACTGTAGTAATAATTATAACTCAAACGTTGTAGCAATTGTATCGGTGTTGATACATTCTATGATTCATTGTTTGTAACAGAGTGTACAGCAGACCAGGGACTGCAGAAAACAATAATAGAATACATTCTTAATATAAATTGTCTGCAGAAGAGAATAGATTTAATATTTATTCTTATAAAGAATGCACTATTGACTTATGCAGATTGCACTGCAAACAGAGTTAATAATCTCTATTCTGAAATGTTTTCTGTTATAAACATTGAAATACACTGCTCAAAAAAATTAGGGGATATTGTAGAATAACATATTAAGACTATGTTTTTAGGAACAGTATTAGATGCAATCACTTTCTATTACTCCAAAAGAATGTAACCAGAGTTTGAAGTCATTACGTAACCTCTGTACCACACCAGATGTCAAAGAGATCCTGATTAGGAATATGGCAAACAAACAAAGAAACATTAACATGGGTGAAAATGTTTCTTTAGTATGGTGTATGGTCTCCTCGAACGGCCAGCACTGCCTCACACCTGTATGGCATTGATGCAATGAGGTTAGCAATGAGTTCTTGGGGGATACGTGGCCACTCTTCCATAAGAGCAATGTGCAGCTCTGGAACAGTTGTGGGAGGTGCTGGTCTGCCTGCAATGCACCTGCCTAATGCATCCCACACATGCTCAATCGGATTTAAGTCCGGGGAGGAAGCTGGCCATTGCATACGCTCGATACCCTCCACTTCCAGCATGTCGTCCACCAAGCCAGCTCTGTGGGGTCGTGCATTATCGTCCATAAAAAGAAAAGAATCACCTATGGCATCAGCATAAGGCACGACAAAAGGTCGGAGAATCTCATCTCTATACTTTACCGCAGTCAAAGTACCACCTTGGATAACGTAGAGGTCCGTACGTCCACCACTACTGACTCCTGCCTACACCATCAATCCACCGCCACCATATGGGGATCTTTCACGTACAAAAGCTGGATTGTTTCGTGTCCCTTTTTCTCTCCAGATGAATACACGCCGACTATCACATTCCATGTTGAATCGCGACTCATCAGAAAAAGAGAACTGATCTCCATTCAGCATGCCTCCACCCACGATGTTCCTCCGCCCAGTTTCTGCGATCTCTACGGTGTTGTGGAGTTAACCTGGTACACACCATGGGCCTACGGGCATAGAGACCACTTCCATGCAGTCGATTAGGGACAGTTTGAGTTGACACCCTGCGTCCTGTTGCTGTTTGAAGTGTATTTCGCAGTTGAGTTGCATTCTGCTGTCTATTCCGACGGGCTGTTAACAAGAGGTAACGGTCATCCCTTGCTGTTGTTGCCCTTGGTCGACCTTGTCCGGCTCTTCTGTGAACAGTATGTTCTTTGAAAATGATTCCAAAGACTGGAAATCACGCTTTGAGACACCCCAATGGCTTGTGCCACCTCTTGTTGTGTCTGTCCAGCTTCCATCCTTCCTATGGCCCTCCAAGCCATTGGTTCAGGTAAATCACTTGTCGAGGCATCACTGTCCCTAAGGCAAGTCATTCACTAACTGAAAACTGGACTGGATTTAAAAACAGCAACAAAACATTCACCCCCACACCACCCTTTCACATCAACAGTACAGACACTGCCCTCTGGTGTGGTACCGAGGTTACGTAACAACTTCAAACTCTTATTTACATTATCTTGGAATAATAGAAAGTGATTGCATCTAATACTATTCCAAAAAACATAGTCTTAATAGGTTATTCTACAATATCCCCTAATTTTTTTGAGCAGTGTATATACAGATACAGCTCTCTCAGCCCTATTAATAACCGAGCTAGATAGCAGAAATGCCGTTTAGGCATTTGTAAATATATCAGTTATGTGTACTAAATAACACCGCCTGTTTAAGTGAACCACCCATTATAGAAGTGCTTATGACAGAAAAGAACTACAGAATTTTTAATGTTTTTATGAATAAAGTTTATAAAAAACTTAAATTTTATATAAAATTACATGACTCACAACTTTGTATCAAACTATAACCCTAATGTTCTTTAGGTGAATTTAGGGTTTATAAATTTCGAATAAATAATAATAATAATAATAATAATGATAATAATAATAATAATAATAATAAATATATCAGTAATAAATAGAGACTGGATTATATGTATTTACATGTTGCATATGCATTTGCATATTTAGACTTTTTCACCGTTATTGTACTTGTGATAAGGCACGTTTGGCGCTATACTTACAACATTTTAAAAATATATGTTGTTTTACAATGAACATTTCGACGCCATCGAAAGTGTAGTAAACGATTTCGATAGCGCAGAGGCTTTGGCAGTTTGTCAGTGCAAGGAAGCATTTAACGATTCCAGTATTTAAAAAACATAGCTGTGATTAGCACTCATTCTTCCAATATACCTGAAACTATTAAAAAGCTTGAAACTCAAGCTTTGGTGTTTGAACCTTTGTGTCAAATTAATAGTTTTATAAATGGAACGAGCGTGATTTTGCCTGAAATAACAAGTGCCAAAATAGCACCCAAATTCAAATACCGCCCAATTACTTCAGCTCACGTAGAACGGTCCTTCTCTGTTTATAAAAATATTTTGAGCTGCAACCTTACTACGGAACATTTGGAACAGTACCTAATCATTCCTGTTTACAATAGTAGCAAAATGTACAGTATTTTAATTTGTGAACAATACTTTTGCCTGATACTTATTGAAAATCCATCATTTATCAGTGATAAATGATAATATCAATAAATAGGCAATAAAATGCTAATAATTAGGTTAATTTAGAAATACAATATCCAATATAGTAATATTATTATGTGTTTTTTATTAATTAAATAAAAATAAATCTTAGTACCGAAACAGCTGTCACTGAATTATATCATAATAAATATGAAAACAAATAAAACTAAGTTTTATTTTTATTTAATTAATAAATATGGATTTTCATCAAGTAAACACCAACTCAATTGATTGTTTTTTTATAATTTGGTATTGCATATTTTGACATTTTCATGCATATTTGCATGCATATTTCGAGCTTGTTATGTTGAATATAATCCGGTCTCTAGTAATAAGAATAAGTAAAAAGTGGATAACTGAACATATATATTTAAACATACACACAGAACATTGTTTTAAATTATTATGCATGGTCTTGCCGGCTTGATTCTATTTTGCGATTTGAATGTGGTCGGGGACACCTGCACATCCAAGTATACATTCATGACAGGTAGACACAGAGTCTCCGAGAATACTTAAAAATAAATTGCGTACTTTACAACTGCACATTCCTATGAGTTTACAGCAGGTAATTATTTTACACATTCTTGATTTGTACACACACATACACACAGAAGAGTTCCGAAAAAAAAAACATGAACATTAGTTTAAAAGAATATGCTTCCACTTTCCGGTTTGACTTTATCTCGATCTGAATTTGGTAGGGGACACATAGTACATCAAATTATATATTCATGACGGGCAGACACAGAGTCTCCGAGAATACTTAAGAAATAAATAACGTAATTTTTTTAACAATACAATGCTACGCGTTACAACAGTAATTATTATTAATAATTAGCACATTGTTTGGATATTTCTGAACATTGCACAATACGCTCTGCACCAGGTGTGTCCAACCCGCGGCCCTCGACCCTATCGCATGCGGCCCACAGTGATATTTGTAAATTATAGTCCAATATGTATTTATATGTAGTCCACCGCTGTGGTCTCGAGATAACGTGCTGCCTTGTCACGCAGCGGGCTCGGGTTCGATCCCCGGTCGGGGCAGTTTTTCTGGGTGAGGTTTTTATCGGGGTTTTTCCCCACCTGTAAGACAAATGTCAAGAAAACTATAAGGCCCAAATGATCCCCGAAATCATATGGCCATAATCATCATCATCCTTATCATTATTATTATCCTCATCATCATCATCATCCTTCACCGGTGTGGAAAGCAACGGGAAGCTACCACACCTACAATTCCGTAGTAAAGCTGCTATGATTGCAGTGAAGGACCTGCCTTCGGGCAGAATTATTGTGGATGGATGGATGGATGATGGTATGTATACAAATGCAGGGGATTTGACGGAAGTCATTGTCCATAATTATGTGTAAACAAATAACCGATAGTCTGTTGTTATGATCTCATGTCTGCTATGTAATAGATTACTTGGCCGAAAGAATTTTCGTTTCCGGGGTACACCACATGGAGGTGAGTCTATCTTTGTACCCCAATAGTCTAATATAATTTATGAAATAATTAATTCTATTTGGAATAAGATACACTTAAAAGAACAAGACCTTTTCCGTTTTCAACACATGTGTTTGCGAAAGTTCACCCTACTCATCATATTACTCAAAACAGGAGAAATCACATCCGTTTTAAGAAATATCCAGTCCAAATTTTTATTTATGATCCTACCTACCGCACATGTCTTTGAAGTCTCCGTGCATTGTTCATCGCGCGGTACCACTTTCAAAGGCGAGTGTGTGCCACATGTTTTATTATCATTACATTTTGTACATCATCATCATCTTCAAGGTATGGGCCTGTTGGCCCGTTCCGCTCCCCGATGCACTATATGCTGCAGGCAGGTGCAGGTCGTCTTTCCAACGATGTTTTGGTCTTCCTACATTTCTTCGGCCTAGAGGCCTATAATGAAGCAGCTGTTTTGATAAACGATTATTTGGCATTCTTTGTATATGTTCAAACCAATTACGTTTATTTCTGTGTATTCTCTTCAAGTTAGTTTCCAGTTTGCAGTTGTTCGCTGATATTGTAATGACGGTATTAGTAGGATGTGTGAAGAATATAACTAATTATGTGAATTTTTATAAGTGATAATTATGGCTTCTAGGTGTAGCGGCGAGAAAAGAAAAGTTTGAGACGAAGGTAGATCATTTCAAATAAAGTGGAAAAATCAGTACTATTTTACTGAAATAAACAAGAAAGCAGTGTGTTTAATTTGTAATGAAACAGTTTCGGTGTTTAAGAAGAACATAAAGCGACATTACGACACCAAACTTGCGTCTTCGTAAGACAAATTTTAGGGTAAATTTCGTGAAGACAAGGTATCCAAACATGAAATTAAAATTTCGGGACAGCAGTTAATTTTTAAGAATGTCACTTCAAACTGAATCTCTGGTAAATGCGAGTTACGCAGTAGCAGAAATTATTGAAAAAATCTAAACCATTTTCAGATGGCGAGTTTGTTAAAGAATGCATTGAGAGTGTTGCTGATACATATGTCCTGACAAAAAAGCGCAGTTTGCAAAATTAATCGGACTGTAGCTCACCATATTGACGAATTGGGGTCCATTATGGAGAGAAATTTAAAATACCGAGCGACAAAATTCCAATTCTATTCTCTGGCACTCGACGAAAGTAGTGATGCTAGCGATACTGCCCAATTAGAGATTTTCTTAAGGGGAGTTGATAAAGATTTCAATATTACAGAAGAATTAGCTGCTCTAGTCCCTCTTCAAGCACCACTAAAGTCAATGATTTAATGGGGGGTGTCACTGAAACCTTGAACCGGCTTGGCTTGAAATATACAAATCTGTCTGGTATAGCAACAGACGGAGCTCCTGCATTTGCAGGAAAACGAGAAGGGACTATATTATTAACTTGTAGGCCTTATATTCCGCGTATTGTTTCATTAAGGATGTCATCTTGTCTGGTAATCCAGACTAATGATCTAAGGAATATCATCTGTTGTATTTCCAATTTTTTTTCATCTTTCTTTCTGAGGGTCCAGGTTTAGCTGTTATTTTATGGAGCCTCATCTGGATGTATCCAATCATATTAGTCCCCAAAGTATTTCCTGATGATACCATTTATTTCATTGTGTTTGGAACTTTTATTAACAAGATTCCCATTCTTTTGTTACAATTGAATTCATTGTAAGATTGTCTCGCTGTTTGCTCAGTTGAAAACAACAACAACAACAACAACAATAATAATAATAATAATAATAATAATAATAATAACAATAATAATAATTTTATTTAGAAATATTCCACAATACAGTGTTTCTCCTTCAACCCAAAGTGATTTGTCGCCAGAGGTTTCTGTCTAAAGCATCTTCTTCTCTCAAATCTCTAGCTTCCATACTTCTCTTCACACCATCCATCCATCGTTCTCTTGGCCTGCCTCTTCCACTTCTTCCATTAGCTTTCCAATTAAGGATCTTCTTTGATATTCTCTCTTTCATTCTTATGAGGTATCCATACCATTTCAAACGTTTTTCTTCTACTTTTCCTAATATGTATTTTTTCAACTTGAATAATTTTCCTTATTGTGATGTTTCTGACCTTATCCCTTCTTGAAATTCTTGTCGATCGCCTCCAAAAATCCATTTCTATTGTTAACAGCTTGTTGGCTTGTTTTCTACAGGTTTCGGACCCACATAATAAAATGCTTTGTAACAGAACTTGAAATATAGTTATCGTCGTTCTGTATATTATATCTCTATTCCAAAGCACTGAGTTCAACAT
This sequence comes from Diploptera punctata, assembly GCA_030220185.1. Lineage (NCBI taxonomy): Eukaryota > Metazoa > Arthropoda > Insecta > Blattodea > Blaberidae > Diploptera > Diploptera punctata. Next base: position 312,148 of record JASPKZ010005698.1, read on the forward strand.
ACCAATGATTCTTCTTCCATCAGTTATTTCTCTTTCAATTTCTGTAGTTGAATTCTCACTTTTATCTAAAATAGATCCTAAATATTTTTAATTTTTAACATTACGTATTCTTCCTGAATTACATTTTAGCTCATCTGTTTCATCCAACGAAAGATATTCTGTTTTATTATAATTTATCTGTAATCCCCATTTTTTTTTGTATTCTATCTCTAATTTCCTTAACATGAAAGATGCATCATCTGGATCCTGAGAAATCACCACCTGATCATCTGCGAATAGTAAATGGCAGAAGTAATAATTATCTTCTTATTGAATTCCCATATATTTGCACTGTCTTGACCAATTCTTCGTACAATTACCAATATATATATATATTGAACAACGTTGGTGATAAGCAATAAATAATAATAATAATAATAATATAATAATAATAATAATAATAATAATAATAAATAATAATAATAAAATAAGTACTGCCGTGCGAAATCCTGGTATGTGAATTGTGCGAGAAAGTAAGGTATTAAAAAAGAAACACAGAAATGTGCATAATTGAAATAAGCTAAATGCTTTCTATAAAATTGAACTACATAACTATAGGCTTATTTTCTGACGACTACTTGTTTTATTAAAATTACTTATTTTTAATTTAACGTTTACACAATACTGTTGAGGAGCAGACAGTAACGTAGTTGGTTAAGGCAATACACTAAAATCTAGAAGGTAGAGGGATCGAGTGCCGATGGGGACAGGATTTTTAAACCGACCCAGACATTATAGCGAACCATGACCTTGGGGTTGACTCAGCCTCTAACATAAATGAGTATCAGACGCTTTTCTGGGAGTAAAGGTGGTTCATACAGGGCTGACGACCAGGGCCAATTGTCTAGAAAGGTGGTAGCTTTAACCACTTACTGCCCCAAGGACCTCCTAAGGGCTATAGTGTCTAAAATAATTTGTTTGAGGCGTCTCACGTTGAGAAGACATTCTGTAGTTAAGAACGTCTGTGTGTTGCTGTGGGTGTTACGATGACTATTTAACTCATGCCCCAAATGGGAGTCAATGACCAATCACGTTTCAATGATTTCTGTTTTACAACCAATCAGAGTCGTGTTTCACGAAATATTTATCAGTGTTATAATTACCATATATTAAACAAAGCTCCTCGTTTTTAATATTCTGAACAGGTCTGACCGTTATTTTGCAGTGACTGAGCCTATAAGAAATACGGCTACCAGATTGTATATATAGTGCATACATGTCAACATTTGTAGCAATTTATTATACCACCAAAAAAAGAAACCACTGTTTGACTTCTTTAAATGTATTTTTTCCCAGGTAATAATCCAGAAAAATATAATTGTAATATTTACATCATACGACATCAGAAATGAATTAATATACAGATTGATGTTACATTTTTTCTCCACTAGAGAGCATTCTTACAATATTGCGTTCCTTTGGCAATAAAAGTATGATCTGGTGGCAGTAGTGATAAACAAAAGAAGCAGTAGATAGAAGCGTACCTATCGTTTCTCATTTGTTTTCAAACATCGCCGTTTGCATTAAATATATAAATATTTTGAAATAACTACAGTTAAATAATGATTTGTGAGTAAACAGCTTAATTTTATTCGTTAAATAGTCCTAACAAATGCCACTCTTGATTTCCAAATTCTCTAGATAAATTCACTCCTCACTTCGTGAGTCGTGAATTTATCGATAATTTGGAAATCACTCGTGGCATTACTTATGAAAACCCCACTTAGTTTTACAGCTTTTTGAAGTTCATCATCTTCTGCGCCGGCTTCGTCGATATGTTTGATATTGAAAGTATAAAATTATTTTTTTTAGTTAGATATCCAGTTAAGGACATATTTAGGATAACTCAGGAAGGCACATTTAACTCTCGTCAGGGGATTGAGGTATCTAGTTGAATTATTCCCTCCAAAATGAATCATTATTTTAACTAAATAATTTGTATTTATTTTCAGTAGTTTTCTGTTCTTGCAACTTGATTAGTGGCCGATTCTTGGTGGAATAATCTTCACCGTAGTTATTCTTATTTTTTTAATTTCTCATAGATTATTATTATTATTATTATTATTATTATGTCAATCAACCAGTGTTTGGGATTAATTATAAAACGACCAATTTGCCCCAGCTACTTATCAAGTTTTTTCGAGGAATGATTAAATCTCATATATATATATATATATATATAGTCCAAAAACATTCAAGACTAAAAGTGTATAAAACACTAGCTCTTCCAACTCTTTTGTATGATAGCGAAATATGGACATAGAAATAAAAGGATATACAGAGATTTAGATCTGCTGAAATGAGATACTTTCGGAGGACTGCAGTATACACACTACTAGATCACAAAAAAAAAATTAAGACATCTTAGAAGAATTACACATGGAACCTTTACTTACGTACTTACTTACTCACTGGCACTATCGAACCCGTATGTTCATGGCGGCGCGGACATAGGCTCTCCATACATCTTTATCCTGAGCTAATGCTTTCCAGTCATTCCCTGTATAAGCTACTTCCCTCAAATCATAGTTAATGTTAAACTCCCATCTCGTGCCACATGTACTGCCCATCCCAGTCTACGAGACTTAACTGTTCTCATTATATCTGGTCTTCCTATAAAGATCATGTATTTCATTGTTATGTAGTCTTCTTCATTCACCTCTCTGTTCATCTCTCTTTGGTCCAAAAATTTTCCTAAGTACTTTATTCTCAAATATTCGTAATCTCATTTCCTCCCTTAAAGTAAGAGTCCATGTTTCGCATCTATATAATAGGCTATAACTGGTAGAATAATAGTTTTATATATTTTTAGTTTAACGTTTTTTGAAAGGAGTGGAACATCAAAAGTCTCTGTAATGCATAATAGCACGTATTTCCAGAATTGATCCTATGTTTAATTTTCTTGTGCATCTCATTCCTATTTGTGGTTATTGTTCCTAGGTATTTGAATTCAGTCACTTCCTCAAAATTTCCCTCATTTGTCATTAGCTATCCATTTCCATTATATAATGTATTTCTATGTGTGACCATATATTTAGTTTTATTGATATTTACTTCCAACCCTAATTTCTTAGTGTTACTCAATAGTGTGTGCGTGTTGTCATTTAGTACCTCCTCGCTATCCGCCAATAGTACTACATCATTCAGCATAAACTAACAGCTTATTAATATCACTGAATTGTAGGCCTTCTTCATCCTCTAGAGGTTTGATATATGCTCTAGTACAAAATTAAATATTAGAGGAGATTGTGCATTCATTCTGAATTTCAAAAGTGTCTGAAAACTGTTTGCCTACACGCACCCTACTCTTTGTGCCACTTAGACACATTCGTATAAGTCTAACTAACTTTTCAGGAATTCCGAACTTCAGCAGGATACTATTAAACGTCTCACTCTTAATTGAATCCTATGCTTTTTTGAAGTCTACATATAATAATAATAATAATAATAATAATAATAATAATAATAATAATAATAATAATAATAATAATAATAATAATAATAATGCTTTATTTTAGCTGGTAGAGTTAAGGCCATAAGGCCTTCTCTTCCACTAAACTAGCGAATAGCAGAATTATATAAAAATTACATACTTATTACAATTTTAAGATATTATTAAAATACAGACTGAACAAAATACAATGGTGATGTGATCTAATAGTAGTTAATACTAATAAAAACATGGAATATAATAAAATTAAAATAGTATAAAGTTAAGTAAGTAGCTTCCTGGATAATTATTTATAGAATGCTGTATATAGTTGTTATGCAGTTAATGTATTCATTGTGTCGAACTTAAGATATCAGTTAATTTCGATTTAAATAATGAAAGCGATTGACAGACCCTGACATGACTGGGAAGTGAGTTCCGTGCTATAGTCATAGATATTGTGTAAGATTCAGAGTATAGACATGTCCTGCGCTGTGGTATCAAAAGTAAAGATGAGTCTTGTGATTTTGTTCCTAAATTGTGATGAGCCGGTAAATTTTGAAAAGTGTTGTTAAATAACTTAGTAAATATGGATTTGGAATAGTAAAACATGTGAATGTAAAGTTCTTCTGTCATTTAGGCGTAGCCATGATAAGACCAGAAATGAAGGAGACGCGTGGTCATAACGACGGAGATTGAATATAAATCGAATGCACGCATTATGAGCACGCTGTAGTCTGTCAGATAGATCAGTTGTCAGATTAGTCAGTAATATGTCGCAGTAGTCGAAGTGTGGCATTATACGAGTCTGTACAATTATATGTTTTAATTTTGTAGGAAGGAAGTTTTTAAAACTATTTAAGGAGTGAAGAATTGAGAACACTTCTTGCAGGTATTATTCACCTGGATTTTCCAGTCTAGGTGTTGGTCCATGTAGATACCCAGATTTATTACTACTGAGCTGTAGGGGATGTTTTTGTCATTTAGGAGAATGGTAGGGACATTTTCGTAATTTATAATGCTTTGCATTTTTCGATGTCCTATAATTATGCACTGTGTCTTGTCAGCATTAGATTAAGTCCATGTTTCCTCGACCATTGGGAAATTGAGACTAGGTCACTATTTAGTTTGTCTAGTGTGTCATGTACATCATCAGGATGGGAGTGAATGCAAATTTGTAAATCGTCAGCGTATAGGTGATGTCGACAATAAGTTAAGACTAGTGGATATGTCGTTAATATAGGTAGAGAACAGAAGTGGCCCTAACACTGAACCTTGTTGGACGCCACTCGTCAGTGATAGCCAGAATGAGGAAAGTTCTGCATTGGATACACATTGCTGGCGATCATGAAGATAGGATCCAATCAGTTAACAGCATTGTCCGAAAGATTCAGAGCACGTAATTTTGCTATTAGTATGTCAGTGTCAACAGTGTCGAAAGCTTTGCTGAAGTCCAAGATTGTTAATATTGTCATGTGGTCTTTGTCCATTGCTTCCCGCGCACCTTCGGTAACTTTAAGAAGTGAGGTTACCGTACTATTGCCTGTCCTAAAATCTCACTAGTGTAACCACACTATTATGTGTGTTAAGGTAATCAGTTAATTGTCCATGAACAATGCCCTCCATGGCCTTAGATAGAGCTGGGAGAATGCAGAATGGTCTAGTTCATGTACAGTACCATTATATTCCCATTTCGTTTCTAAAATCTGTCTTATACTAAAAATGTGATCTGTTATAGACCTGACACATGAAACCTTTAGGAAACAAAATTTCTGATTATAAGTCAAGATGGATGCAACATGTTCATCGAATGGAAGATCACAGGATACCCAAACAAATGTTAAGCTATCAACCTGCAGGAAAAAGAAGACCAGTTCGTCCACTCAAAAGACTTTTGGACGGTGTTTAAATTGAGGCCAAAAGAGGTCAACAAATGGCCTAAATTCGTGAGTGTACTATGATGATTATACGAGTGTGTGTATATATATATATTAATTATTGAGATGCTATTTTTATTCAACAAACAAATGATAAGAAATACTTAGATTCTATCCAATATTAAATGTATGTATTAAATATTTTAGAGTAATACATTATTTTAATTTAAGGTTTACACCTAAATATCTTACTCAAGTAGGATCATTTTACTTTTACAATTGTGTTGAAGTAATTATTGAACTTAATTGACTTATAAAATGCGATGATGTGAAATAATCTTAAAACGTAGTCATTTTCGCTTAATTTTTCACCATCCTTTAAAATATAGGGAACAAACTTAAGCTGAACGACTTATTGCACGGATATGAATGTTATGGGATGGATATTGCTGAAGCCACAGACCATTGCTATGCTCTTGGTCTTATAGTAATACGTTAAATTTAATAGTGAAGTACCGCACTTCAATTGATGAAAGGAAATTACGTTATTGTTACGCTAATTTCCTTACGAAATGACCCCAATTTAGTTAGATATGGGAAGGGGCGAAAATCATGTGCGGTATTTAATTTCCTGGGGAATGAAACTTAATTTCTACCCTTCCATCCCATACTGTCCATTAATGTAGAGGGCAGTGTAACCGTGTCTTGAAACCCTGGAAACAGTTGAATTATATAATGTAAAGAGGGTGATTTAAATTACAGTTTACAGTTTTTGAATGACGGTATATGAAGTGAAAATGAACCATGCATTACAATTAAAATACAATGGTATTAACTCGCTATTATTCAGTACAATTAAAAAAATAAAAGTACTAAGGAGAATGTGATTTCCATCAACACGATCTAATGTATTAATTAATTCATAAAAACGTATAAAAATATTCCTTCGCCCAAATTAATTGTTTTCACATCAAGCATTTACCTTCAAATTCATAATTACGTGAGTAACCTTTTTAATTATTTTGTATAGTGGTGTTTTATCCCTCCATGTCGTGATGGGGTGGCTTGCGTGCTTAAATAATCCCGAGAGCTATGCTGGTTGGTAACATTGCTGCCGATAGGGTTACCCATGTTGGATTTGTTGAAGTTGATAAACAAGACGAAGAAAGTTCCTTGGTCGAAAGAGTGACGATCTATCACACCGTAAAAATACAACCGTCAAGAAACGCGGACATGGGTTCCACTGGGGTAAAAATTTTCCATAGGTAAAAATAGTCCCCCATTCGGTTCTCCGGGCGGGGACTACTTCAGGGAATCCATGCTAAAGTTCAAACATAGGGACATGTCCCTAGGAGCATGGAATGTTAGGACTTTATACAATAGCGGGGCGCTAGAGGTATTAACGCGAGAGAAGTAGATAAATCACCATTGGATATAGTCGTTTTACGGGAAGTTAGATGGTATTTGAGGATAAAGTTCTTAGAAAAAATTTTAAACCAAGGAGAGATGAACAGACATGTGAATGGAGAAGACTACATAACAGTGAGCTACGTGGTCTTTATAAGAAGCCAGATATAATAAGAACAGTTAAGTAGTAGGACTGCGATGGGCAGGCCAAATGACACGAATGGGGAATGAAAGACGTACATGGAAGCTTCTTGTAGGAACACCAGAGGGAAAACGCCCAGTTGGTAGACGACGAAGAATGAGGTGGGAGAATTATATTAACTATGATTTGTGGGGTGTAGATTATACAGGGAATGACTGGAAAACATTAGCGCAGGATAGGGATGTATGGAGAGCTTATGTCCGCTCAGCCATGAAACTACGGTTTCGATAGTGCCATTGAGTTAGTTTGTTTAGTGGTATTTTATGGCCATGGTTGCAGTTTTCTACATCTACAATGGCATAGCAGACTTACCCTCCCCGTGTTAGGAGTTATTAGACCAACTTAATTTAGTTATGTTTATTTCCCTAAAGCTGTCATGAACGGTTTGAGGTCAACATACCGACCCCATTAGACATCTAGTAGGCAACTTAGGTACTACTAGGAAGAAAGAGGTCGGTAATTTTTTTAGAAGCCTCTTAATTCAGGCTTAAGTTCTTTTACGAGTCTAAATATCTTCATACTCGGGACCAACGGTATAAGTCTTCCCGGAGAACTTCTCTTTGGATTTTTCAATCATAAAAAATCCTTCGACCCCGGTTGGGTTTGAACCTGCGACCCTAGGGACCAGAGGCAATATGGTTGCAGTTACCAATTTGAATTTGTACCTAAATAGCAGGCTAATTAATAATAGGCCCTAATACATGAAGAATATATAGAGTAAAACTTTATTTGTCATTAGCTGGGGACATTATCGCCTGTTACCGGACATAATGTAGGCAACATATGGAGTAAAATATATATTATTGGCGAATTAAGGAGTACGGATCAATCTAGGACTTACTTGCATTAAACTGGTCCTCGAGTGGAATTAGTAAAATCAGTGGATTACGGTATTTAATGACAGATACGTTAATGCCCGATCCTGGGATTCCCTCCTTCAAGGTGGTTGCCGCACATTTGACACCATTTAAGTCACGCTTATACAATTACTTGCTAAATAATTTATTTTTCTCCACAATTAAATTTATTCTGTCATTAGTAGATTTATTTTCATTTCTCTATCTTGCACATTTTGTATTTTATTATTTAAATTCAGAGTAAATCAACATATATTATATATAAGAATTGCCATGTAGGTATACCATGTAATCATTTATGTCTATTTTAATTTAGGTGTAATATTAATTATTGGGTCCACCGCTGTCGACTGGAGATAGCGTGCTGCCTTGTCACGCAGCGGGCCCGGGTTCGATCCCCGGTCGGGGCAGTTTTTCTGGGTGAGGTTTTATCGGGGTTTTTCCTCATCTGTAAGAAAATGTCAGGCAAACTTTAAGGCCCAAACGGTCCCCGAAATCATATGACCATCATCATCATCACCCTTATCATTATTATCATCATCCTTCACCGGTGTGGAAAGCAACGGGAAGCTACCACACCTACAATTCCCTAGTAAAGCTGCAAGCATAGCATGAAAATTCTATGATTGCAGTGAAAGACTTGCTTTCGGGCAGAATTACTATGGATGGATTAATTATTGTAAATTTTATCCAGCCTGGTTGAATGGTAGACAAGGCGTTAAGGTCTTAACTCTGCCGGTAAAAGAAAGACATTATTATTATTACTATTATTATTATTTTGAAAATTTTGAGATCTGTTAAAGGGTGCACTTAGGAAGACAGAATCAAGAACACAGAAATAAGACAGGAACTTGAAATATTTGCAATAACTGATAAAATAGATACATATAGACAAAAATGGAAGCAACACATAGACAGAATGAATGAAGATAGATATCCAAAACAAATAACAAAATACAAACTAAAGGCACCCAAGATGTGGGCAGACCTAGAAAGAGATGGGCTGAAGTCGGAACGGGTCAACAGACCTAATCCATGAATGCAGATGATGATGATGATGATGATTATTATTATTATTATTACTATTATTATTATTATTATTATTATTATTGTTGTTGTTAATTTGAAACATTCGCGCTAATCACAAATCTCCTGTTCTAATATTAAGTGATTCAGGTCTCCTGTTCTCTCACTCTTTTTTCTCGTACGGATGCACTCGGACACGTATTGGGCATACCATCATATTCGAATAGCAATGGATTAAAAAAATAAATAATACATTATACATTAATTCTCGCATTATAAGTGCAACCCATTTCCATAAAAATATATTCAATAATTTAATTTCCTGCTCTGCATTTAAAATCCCATACATTACACTAACAGAACGGAGAACAAGGAAACATTCATGTGATTACTACATATATACCGTATATTACGGACTATAAGACACACTTTTTTTTCTCTCGAAAAATTGCCTCCAAAATTCAGGTGCGTCTTATACTCGAAATTAATATAAAAATGTCCAGTGTTTTATTTAAAATTCCAGCCAGTCTTAAAAATGGTCATATATTCGAAGCCATGGGAATTCAATTTATCTGGATACATTAGATTCAACTGGCAGCAGCAGTGTACCGATGCGACGAACATGAGTTGCGGGGATTCACAAGTTGGCTAACACTGTCTCCCTCCCGCCCGCAATCAGAAACCCAGAATATTGTCTAGGCTATGATGCGTCATTGCAGTCTACGATGCCAGTGAAGTTAAACAAAAGGATGATTGATGAAATCCAACATGAATTCACCCCGAAGGGAGCTTTAAAACGACATACAATCAAACAAGTGTGTCAGTGGATAAAACAGTCGTGGTCTAGAGTGAGAGAAGACATTATTGTTAAATCTTTCAACAAGTGCGGCGTAAGTAACGCTCTCGATGGCAGTGAAGACCATCTTATATTTGAAGAGGACAACGATGACGAAGAAGATAAGAAGAAAGTTCAGATGACGATTTTCTGGGATTTTAAAGATCACAACGGTTTTATAAACTAAGATTTTTTTAGTCTGGCTTTGCAATGTAATAATAAAAATGGTAAAATTGTTATTTAAAAAATGCTTAAAATTAAGATGCGTTTTATAGTCCATAGCGTCTTATAGTCCTAAAATACTGTGGGTATATATATATGTATATATAAATTCAATGTCACAATTTGTCATTAAAACATTGCTAGTATTCTATCCTGGCATGGCGACCATGATTTTAAGTTCAACTTCCTACATTTCGGGGTTGCCAACCTAAATAACTATTCTGTAATATTACATATTACAAAACGCGTATGGGAAGCAAAACCACTGCCCTCTATGTATACTACATACAATGTATGTACAAAAAATATCCAAAAGGTAGTGTTAATATACATGATACGAAACAAATCACTGCATTTTAAATTAACTGAACTTTATTTGAAACAATATAAAATAATAAATACCTACTTGCCGCCATTTTATGACTAGATTATTGTCACGGCCTCCTGCAATTTCAACTAATAAACATTATCCACACTGTTAACGTTAGTCAATTGTTTATAATGAACGCAAATATTTCTAACAAAGATGTTATTATTTTACTATTATTTATTATTTTGAAAACACCATCGAGTAAAAAATAATGTGCAACGCACTTTTGTGAAGTGTTTTACTGAATCTCGGAAATAAAAAAAACCTCGCTATCGCTTGGTTTTTAAAATTTTCCCCGCTTCTGTAAAAATCACTTCCCAACCTCGCATCGTAGTATATTATTAATATTGATATTAAACAAACGGTGATTTTTTTACTACAGCCTAATATTCAATTAATAAAAGTAAACAATATTAGAGCTGTAGATTTAGATTAGATTAAATTTAGTAGGGATGGGTTTTAAGACATTGTAACAGGGCCATGGAAGCTTCTCGTAAGAAAACCAGAGGGAAAACACGCAGTTGCGAGACCAAGAATGAGGTGGGAGAATAACATTAACCATGATTCGAAGGAAGAAGATAATACAGGGATGATTGGAAAACATTAGCTCAGGATAGGGATGTGTGGAGAACATACGTGCGCGTGGCAATGAACCTATGGCTTCGATGATGCCAGTGAGTTAGTATATTGACCCATCTTTACTTTTTATTAAATGAATGAGATGAAATCTATTCTACGATGATATGTAGTCCGTTATGATATTCCTGGTTGGACACACAATCAAACATTCACATACATGACTCATACTGACATTTATTTGGGCTGAACCCAAGGCCCGAAGGAGAGGCTACAACCCTCAGTCTGCCAACAGTTGACACACGGGTTCGGAGTCATGAGGAAGTACATGAGTGTGTCCATTAGATCACCACAACCACATATTTTAAACACTTGTAGTTTTAATTAAATAAAAATAAAACTTAGTTTTATTCGATTTTCATATTTATTAAGATATAATTCAGTGACAGCTGTTTCGGTACACTGTACCTTCTTCAGACATGTTAACAAATTATGAATTGTGTTGTTATAGTACATATCAACTGATCTAAGCAACAATACAACAATATTTATTTAATTTTTTTAATTTAACAAAGGGGATTCATTCAAATCAAGTTGAGAATTTAACAGTTTATTACTACATTTCAATTTATTTATTTCTACAGCCTCCAAAAGGTCCAACTTCTTACCCTTATTACAAACATGTAACATTTCAAAATTTGAATCGAAGCAATGATTAAATTGGAATAGGTGGTTAGCATATTTGGAATATTCTAAATTTCTGTTATATGCTTTCATGTGTTCCTTTATCCGAGAGATAAAGGCTCTACCAGTTTGTCCTATATTTTTACATTGTCACATGTATTTATATACACCTGATAATTTTTATTTTTTTATTTTGGTTTTATGTTTTTTTTATTATAGTTTGTAAGGTTTTATTAGTTTTAAATGCCACAGTAATGTTCAACTTTTGAAAGTGGTTAGATATTTTATTTGAAAGTGGGCCTATGTATGACATTATGACATATTTCTTTATGTTTTCTTTGGGTAAAGGAAAAACTTTGTTAATTGTTTTTTTTGTAATGAATTTTCTTAATTAAGTATTCTATAATTTTAGGGTCGTAATTATTATTAATAGCTAATTATTTAATAATATTAAATTCATTATTATATTCCAAGGGTGAAAGAGGGATATTTAAAAGTCTATGAATGTAACTATTAAAGGCTTTAATATGGATTTTCATCAAGTAAACACCAACTCAATTGATTACCTGTAGTTTTGTTAAACCAGACTATTTCTTTACATAAAATGGGATGAAGTAAAGAGTGATATGAAATTAATGATGGCATGATGGGGGAGGGAAGAGGAGTGGAGATTGTTGGTGGGATGAAATTTTTGGAAACAGGACAACACCGAGAAAAGTCCGAAAAATGCCGGTGTGCTCCACCACTAATACCCCACCGAGTCCATCGAGTCAGCATATTAAAGCTGTAAATAAAATGAGGTCTCGTTTAATACTATTCGTTATCTTGTTAAAGCAAACAAATACTTATGCGTTAGATATAAATACAGATATCACTTTCAATATATTCCCCAGTCTAAAAAGATGGCTTGTAAGGTGATTATATGGGTTTTATTGTTCGTTTCAAGTCTCTCGTGTTCCTTCTCTCAAGGGACACAAGAAGAAGAAATGTCTAAATATTTGGAAGAAGAATATGAGGTCAATGCTTCAAAAATATGCAATGAATACAACTTAGCAGCTTGGAACTATAACGTGGATGTTGAAAACGAAGCAAATGTGGAAATTCTGGTAAGTATTCGATATAAATATAAATGACACATAGCGAGTATTAACTCTACCTACCAACTCTCAGAGATTGTTCAGGGAAGTGTTTTATGTAAGGAATCTATCTCATCTCGGTTATCTCCTATCAGAAGCAAAGGGCACCCAGAAAGCGTTGCCAATGGATCCTATTCTGGGCCAACTTCTTCACTTCCTTCCAGATTTTCCCTTCCTCTGCAATGTTTTTCAAGGATGGTTCTATTCTATGTCTGTTTCGATTTGTCTCCGCTGTATCCCTGGGGGTTCCACAAAATATAACTTTTCAATCGAATCACGGTCCTTTCTTAATGTAAGTCCTATCCAATTATATTTTAGCTTTTTTAATTTATATTTTAATTTCTTTCTGGTCAGTTTTCATAATTCTTTATTTTATATTAATTAGTGTGGTTATAAATAGGATCTTGGCTGAATTATTAGAAATTAGAGAAGAGAGGATCTCCCTCTATAAATGGGGTATGAACCCATTAGCTTGATTTAGCTTACTTTTCCTCTATAATTATGTTTTAGTGTATGGTGCACAGGAATTTTTGATATTCTTAGGGGTAGTTTAAATCTATCGAATGTAAGTTAATATGGTTATTTTATTATTAATATTTCTTTAGGTATCTAATTATAAATACCTGAAATTTGTTCTCGTCCCGCGCCGTAGCTGAGCGGTTAAGGTAGGAAGCCTTGGCGCAGAGCTACGGGACTTGCGCTGGTTCGAGTCTCCATGGGGGAAGAAATTTTCTCATGGTATTTCGGCCAGTATGGGACCGGTGCCCACCCAGCATCGTGAGGCAATTGGGTAGCTACAATAAGTAGCGGCTCCAGGTTGAGGAACCAGCTATAACGGCTGGGGGACTCGACATGCTAACCACATGTCACCCCTACACTGGCTGTTGATCATCTACCTCTGTGCTTGACACATGTGGATGTGAAGGGCCAGCAGCCGGCTGGTAAAAGGGCAACCGCTGAAAAGTGGAAACACCCTCAATCGGAAATTTGTTCTCTATAATCTTATTAGCCTTCCAGGTTTCACAAGCATATAATAGCACAGTGCTTTATGTTATTTCATAGTAAATTAACGATGTATCGGACATTAAATATATTAAATGCAGTAGTTTTTAGGAAATACAATGAAATTTGGAATTACAGAGAAGTACTCTTGCGTAATTTTATTCTTGAACGAGTCATCATTTGTTGATGCTTATTCAGTGATGAGACGTTTGTGTTGTAGATTTCTTTATTGTCTGGAAGTTCATGTAGATGAGATTCAGTGAGCAATACTACATCATAACGGTTCCTCGTAAAACATGTAAGTTAATAAACATTTATCATTTATTTTCTTTCACTTAAGAAAGAAAGAGAAAAAAGAAAAAAAGTCATATATGAGCCAACAAAGATCTTCTTCTTCCTTCCAAGTATTAGGCCAAGGCCTGTTACGATCCTATAGAAAATTTTCCCTCCAGCGTTTCATACGACAGCCCAGAGATCTTCGTCCTCTTGGTATATAATTATAAACAGCTTTGGGGATCCGACTTGAACTCATTCTTTCAAGATGGTGTTTCCAATTTAGTTGGTACTGTTTAATATATTCCAAAATTGGCGTAGTCTTCAATTCTTTTAAGATATCGGTGTTCCTTTTCCGATCCCATCTGGTGTAACACGCTGTTCTGCGTACGAATTTCATTTCACAAGCTGTTATTCGACTTCCATGTTGTCTTTTTTTGTCCATGCTTCACTGCCATAAGTCAACACTGGTCTAGCCAAAGTGGTATATAAACGTAATCTGGTGTTTTTTTTTTTGTACAAGGGATAGTTTCATAACTTGATTAATAATTCCCAAACTTTTATTATAACTAGTAATTTTTTCAGTGATGTCCTTTTCATCCCAGATAGAGAGATAATATCCAAGATTTTTAAATTGATTAGATCTCTCTAAAATTTTATTCTGGAAACAGATTTTACTTTGTATGGGGTCCTTCCCATGAAATGCCAAATTTTAGTTTTAATTGATATTTCCATATTAAATTTGGGAGATATTTTTTGTAAATTATAAATTGATCGTTGTAAATCATTTTCGGAAAGTGCCAGAAGCGCTAAATCGTCTGCAAAAGAATAGCATCTAGTTTGAGGTTCCTATTGATGGGTATATATCCACGTTGTGTTTTCCTCCATTCATTTATTATTCTATTCATATATATAAAATGAAAAGCACCGGTGAAAGTCCACATCCCTGTCTTACTCCAGTGTTGATCTTTTTGCAAGAAGATAGTTTGCCATCTTGTTTAACAGAGATTTTATTACAAAGATAAATACCAATTAGATAGTATAATTGTCGCAGGATTTATGATCGGGGCAAGAGATAATACTGTATACCAGGATTCTTAGCTAAATTTTGGAATTCCTTAGATTTGGACAGGGCGTATCTTTCTAAAATTGCCATCGCTGCCGTTAGAGTTTCAATTTCAATTTTAAGAAACCATCTTTACAAAATTTCTACTTTATAATACGTATACTTCAATTACAATTTGAAGATTTTTAATGTATTTACAAAATGTATTTCATCAATTTCGAAAATTAATTGTCTGTCATTTGTCCTTGAGGCAATCCTGTAACGAGGAAATTTGTATATAATAAAATAGTAAAATCCATGGCGCAACAGGCCTAGAAGGCCCTTGGCCTACAATTCGGCTTGCTGGCCTCACTTCCATATGTTAATCGCAAGGTTGACGATCATCCCGCCAGTGTAGGAATAACATATGGTCAGCATATCGAATACCCAGCCGTTATAGCTAGTTTTCTCAACTTAGGGCCGCTATTTATTGTAGCTACCAAAATTTGTCACGATACTGGGTGGGCACCGATCCTATACTGTCCGAAATGTTATGATAAAAGTGAAAATAGTATTGAGATTTATTAATATTTTAAGCTGATGTCTTATATATAAACGATAGATTAATTCATTGCATTTTATTGTCTTCTTTGTATTTTTATGTACAGATAGGACCTGTTTTTTCTACTGTGTGTAATTTATTCTATTAGTTCTAATCTTAATTTCCTTAATTTTATTGTGTTATTAGATCTTGCTTTTATTATTGTTTAGTTTGGCCAAATAATTGTTTTGTATCTAATATTATTGTGATTTGTGTATATTAAAGTAATATATGTTTGTCCTGGTGAGTGGAAGAGAAAGCCACACGGCTTTAACTCCACCAGGCTAAATAAATAAATATATAAATAAACTAAAATAAACTTAACCAAAACTTGATTTTTTTGTCATTTTTCAATAGTGTAAGCAATTAACTTATTTGAATTTTATTCTCAGGATTAATTTCACCACGAATAAAGTTATTGTGTAATGAGATAGCTATGGACCTGATCTCATGGGTCTATAAATAATACATTCAGCTAGAATCCCTGATAGTTTTGTTAAGAGTACTGGTTTCCGCTTTCAATTGTTTAGTGATTCATTAAAGAGTCAATTAATCTACATGTTAGAAAACTACTGAATTACTACTACTGTTCAAGGCCCTTGAATGACCATCATTCGCATTTTTACAACTCAGAACGATCGTGAAATATATCTCTAACTTCATTGATAAGTACATACATAGTGCTTTATTTAACGACTCCTTAAACATCTCAGATCGTTAGTATTGGATCATGAAACTATGTGTGAGGAGGCAGACAAATGTAGTTCAGAAGTCTTGTCTTCCTAGCTTTTAAGAATAGGAGTAATGTGTTTTCCTATGTTCGCGGTACCAACGCTATGCAGAGCAGACTATTGGTGGAACTGCCACCTCAAATCTTTAGGAGGTCCAGCTTCTGGATGTAACCAATCCTATCTAGAGGATTGCCACTTTGGCCACTTCCCAACATAAAAAAATAGTTGGCGTTTTGTGGACTTTACTCTTGGATGATCACCACCAAACAAGAAAGTAAAATCCAAGCATCCGAGATGAAATTTTTTAAGAATAGTAAAATGATGCACTATAATAAGACCAAATAATAAAATGAGGATAGCCGTGAAGAACTAGAGATTTACTCCATAAAGAAAATATAATTTACAACAAGACTCAGTGGCAAGAACATGTAGACAGAAATGGAAGAAAGTAGATTACCAAATAAAATCTTCCATTATTTTCCGAGAGGAAGAACAGATTTTCGGGACGTCCTCGGAAGAGACGGTCTTCGATGTGTTAGTGAATACGGAACTAGGCAATTAATTCTAAAACCAGAAAGTGAAGAAGAAAAAGGTTCGTTATGTAATTATCACCCCCATCACCCCGTTGCGATAAGCGTAGGAAGCCTTGACCTGTCAGGCGGCTATTAGTTTCGCATCCACATGTGTTAGTAGTCCACCGCTGTGGTCTCGAGGTAGCGTGCTGCATTGTCACGCAGCGGGCCCGGTTTCGATCCCCGGTGGGGGCAGTTTTTCTGGGTGAGGTTTTTATCGGGTTTTTTCCTCACCTGTAAGACAAATGTCAGGAAAACTTTAAGGCCCAAACGGTCCCCGAAATCATATGCCCATCATCTTCATCCTCACCCTTATCATTATCATCATCATCATCATCATCATCCTTCACCGGTGTGGAAAACAACGGGAAGCTACCACACCTACAATTCCCTGGTAAAGTGAAGGACCTGCCCTCGGGCAGAATTACTATGGATGGATGTGTTAGTAACAGAGGTGGAAATTCATCCAGCCAGTGGTCAACATGTTGGATCCTCCAGTCTCCAACCTAGCGATCTACTATTAGTACAAAAATCCTCTCAATGATGGTGAGATACCGATCCCATACAGTGGCCGTAGTTCCATGAGAATTTTTCTCCACAAGCAGGGAGGCTTTGACGGCTGGATCAAGGTGCGAGACTCGTGTTCATTTTAGATATCGTAAATATGAATTCAACGGCTTTACATCACTTCCGAAGAAAGCCATACTCAATATTACTTTATCACAACCGGACCTGATTCTAGAGATTTTCATACTCACTAAAATATGCATCATCAATAAAGAATCAGGTTTGTTGAGAAATATACATACTTTTCTTGTAATATCAAGTTTTACAGATGAGTCTATAGTCAATCGTTACCGATAAGAAGTACAAATTTTGCTACCGCTGAATTCCTATGTTCTCCATGGTTAATTTTTATAATACATTATTTATATTAGTACTTTATACATTCTTAATAGAAATCCGTTGTATTTGGTGCACAGATTGAAAATAGATTTAAACAGAATAGTTCAGTTTTTATGATTAATTTAAACAATATTTTAGATTAACAATTTTAAAAATAACATTTAGGTTATATTTTAATTATTTTTTTATTTTGTTTAAACGTTTCAAGTATTTACATAAATGTATGTACGTCCTCGTGGAGACATGGGAGCTCCTATAGCGGAACTTTCTTGACCAAGCTAATTTTATTATCATCATCATCATCATCATCATCATCATCATCATCATCATCAACAACAACAACAACAACAATCACGGATTAAGCCCATGTGCCTTGTTCCGGTCTCATAGATTCTTATTCAAAAAGTTGAATCCATCTCTTTTTTGGTCTACCAACAATCCTGTCTCCTTTTGGTTTGTAATTAAATATAATTTTTGGAATGCGATCATTTTTCATTCTTTGAACATGTTCTTTCCAGTCTTTTTATAGATTAATTTATTTTATCTAAAGGATTAAAACTATTTAGCTCATTTCTAATATCTTCACTTCTTCTTTTATCTAGAAGTTTGCAGCCAGCTACACTTCTCATAAATCTCATTTCAGCTGCTTCTATAATCTTCTCTTCTCTTTTTTGCTAAAACCCAAAATTCACTACCATACAATAGTAAAGGGACTGTCATTGCTTTATAGAATTTTAGTTTTGTTTCCTTTCTTGTGTTTTTAAATATTATTTTAATTGTGCCACATATACCGTATAAATAAATTTATTAAGTTTGTTAAACATATCTTCATTTTTAAAACATATCTTCATTTTTAAAACAGGAGATTTCATAATCCAGGTATTTAAAATGGTTCACTTGTTCAATGGATTTCCCCTCCTGAGTTATTTTAGCTCTTACGGTACCTGATCCTTTAAAAGCGAAGATTTTCGTTTTACTTACTGATATTTTGAAATTATAATTCTGTATAATGTTATTTAATTGAAAGAGTGATTTCTGTAGACCATCTTCTGAGCTGGATATTAGAACTTATCGCCTGCAAAAAGTAATGTATCTAAGATCTTATTTCTCATTTTGAAATGTGAGTACAAATTTATCTGCCAATTATATATGATATCGTCAATATAAATATTAAAAAGGAAGGATGAAAGTGGACATCCCTGTCTTACACCTCTATTTATTGTTGCTATTATATTTTTCTTTTTTCTGTCCACCGCTGTGGTCTCGAGGTAGCGTGGTGCCTTTTCACGTAGCGGACCCGGGTTCTATTCCCGGTCGGGACAGGCTCCTGGGTGAGGTTTTTTCGGGGGTTTTCCTCACCTGTAAGACAAGTGTTAGGAAACGTAGGGCCCAACGGTCCCTGAAAATCATCCGGCCATCAGCATCATCATCTTTATCATCATCATCATCATCCTTCACCGGTGTGGAAAGCGACGGGAAGCTACCACACATATAAGTCCCGAGTAGAGCTGCAAAGCATAGCATGAAAATGCTATGAATTACTATGGATGGATATTCTTTATATTTTTACTCCAGTTTCTATTGTTATTTTATTTTCTACATATACACTTTTTATTGCAGGTATTAGGTGCTGAGATACGCCTTTCTGTTTCATTATATTCCACAATTTATTTGTGTTAACTTTGTCAAACGCTTTTTCAAGATCTATTAATGCCATAACATTTGGTAGATTATATTCTCTATGTTTCTCAATTATTTGATTGATAGTGAAAATGCAATCTGAACAGAATCTGCCTTTTCTGAATCCATTTTGGGCTTCTAGAATAATTCGTACTTTCCATAATTACTTTTAAACGGTTTTTCAATATAGATGCGTAGATTTTATAACAGGTAGGCCCTACCCAAGACATTTATGCCTCTGTAATTTTCATAGTTATGACGATCTTTTTTTATAAATAGGATATATTTTGGCCATCTTCCATTCTTCTGGGATATGACCAGTCTTCCAGCATATATTCAATAAATCTAAGATACGTTGTTTTAGTTGAATAGAGCCATATTTTATTAGTTCATTGTTAATATTATCAATGCCAGGAGTTTTTTTTGTTTTTACAATGATTGATGACAGTTATTAATTCTTCGAAAGAAATGGGATCTATATTTTCATCAATTAATGATAAATTTATTTCCTCATCAACTGATTGTTCTGTCCAAAGACGTTTGAAATAAGATATCCATTTATCCTCAGAAATTATGTTCAATTTGAGTTGATATTTTTTCTTTTGTGATATTTGTGTTTTGGAATCTTACAGGTCCAAGCTAATTTTAATTATGCCAATTTACCTACATATGACAGTGAGTGACTTTTGGTCAGCACATTGTCTCAATAAGACAATTAAGGCTCACTTAGATAGGGAAGGCCGTTTAAATGTTGTTCATAAGCACTAATTTTGGGTTGAGGTTCTTTTACGAGCCCGAAAAATCTTCAGACTTGGGATCCACGGTTTAAAGTCCCTCCCGGATGACTTTTCTCTTAAATATTATTTGGATTAGTAATTGTCCAATATGATAAAAATATGTGAATAAAATAACCTTTTTTTCATTAATTAATAGACTGATCGATAATATCATGGAATGAGTTTGTCATAATACTAATATTGTTGGTGCTATAATATAAATGGACAACCACATAGTTGAATTTTTGCGTAATTGTGACACTTTTCTTATCAGTAGGTCACCTCTTACATTACCAACTATCACATAAAGAGACGGTATCCATTGGAGAATTATTTCCTTGTGATTGATTGTAAATGCGACTTTTTTTGGGCATCTAAATATCAAAGGTCATTTGAACCATTTCAGTGTTATAAAATAATTTATAAAGTTGAAATATTATGCTCTAGGCCTATGATAATAATAGTTTAAAACCTGTTTAAAAATTGCATTTTGTCTCTATATGGATTAGATTTTATAAACTGTAAAACAGAATGTTAAAGCTACCATTAAATAAAACAAACTACAATACAGAACGAAATTATATACAATTTCTAGCAAGAATTAATGGATACAAAGAAGAAATGATTGACAAATTGGTCAGAAAACAAAAAAAAAGTAACAATTTAACAAATGTAACAAAAGTAGAAAAATAATATAGTATAAATAAAAATAATTGGATTGCACTAATTTATACAGGAAATGAAACGATTAAATTCGATCAAAAAACAAGACAAATACATAAAAATCGCCTTAAACAATAACAAACTCAACAACATCGTATGAAACAAAATTAAAGTTACAAATAAATACAGAAATAAAGGCGTTTATAAACTAAAGTGCAACAAATGTGACAAGTTTTACATCGGTAGAACAACAAGAAATTTTAACACAAAGTACACTGAACATTTTAAAAATTGTATTAATAATGAAGAAAAATCAAGTTTTGCCAAACATATACTAGTTTCGGGTCATCAGTTCGACAAAATCGATACTACTACGTCAATATTACACAGAGGGAATAACAACAACAAGATTAGCATTCTAGAAGACATAGAAATATTAAAAGAAGCTGAATATACAGACTTAATCAACGAGAATACGCCCGCAGACCTGAATCGTTATACAACTTATATAACAGCATTAGTGCCAGTTGAAATGCAGAAGATGAAACATTGTTTTGAAAGACCTTCATATTTTAACTACTTGACGAAGTTTTGTAACAGAACTTTATTTTAGTTGAGGTCGACTGATTTATCAGGTACTAATTTTATATTTTAATATTTTATATGTAATGGCTGTCCACTCTTAAAGTGATCCTCATCAAAACAAAACCATGTGACCTGCTCGCTTTTCATTGGTTATGGACACCGACCTACGTTGTAAAAGCAATAAGTACGCGAAAAAGTATTTCCTTTCATTAAATTAATAATATGTCCTTTGAATATACTTGTTATTCTTCGTGAATGA
This sequence comes from Diploptera punctata, assembly GCA_030220185.1. Classification (NCBI taxonomy): domain Eukaryota; kingdom Metazoa; phylum Arthropoda; class Insecta; order Blattodea; family Blaberidae; genus Diploptera; species Diploptera punctata. The sequence continues at coordinate 333,902 of JASPKZ010005698.1, forward strand.
AAATAATATTATTGAAAACATAAAAGATATTCTAAAATATCAGGTGCAAATTCTTCTTTATTGTTATGTTATGTATTGGCCACAGATGGTTTGTCTGAGAAAATCCAGAATAATATGTTTTAAATAAACTATTCAGCTAATATGTATGATGAGAGGGTAGTTATTAATAGTGTCACCATCTTTAAACAAAGGTCCTTACAACCTGAAAATTATTGTATTCTCGGAATGCAGAAATATCATCTAGTCTACTCTACACACACGCACGCACACGCACACACACACACACACACACACACACCACATATATATATATATATATATATTTATATTTTAATTGTCCACCGCTGTGGTCTCGAGGTAGCGTGCTGCCTTGTCACGCAGTGGGCCCGGGTTCGATTCCCGGTCGGGACTATTTCTTGGGTGAAGTTTTTATTGGGAGTTTTCCTCCCCTGTAAAATAAATGTTAGGAACTTTAAGGCCCAAACGGTCCCCGAACATCATATGGCCATCGCAATCATCATCATTCACATTTATCTTAGATTAAGCTTATGATTAAGGACTCTCCTGGCGCATTACTATCATTATCGTACCCATCATATCATCGGGGAACGTAACGCCGCCTTCCAATTGCCCCAACCTCAGAAGCGGGTTACAATTACGCCAATGCCAGGAGAGGACACCAGAAATGTCCAGAAAAGGATAACCTGGGGCATTAAAAAAAATATTTTATTTTAAGACGTATCGCGTGTAGAATCGTTAACGGGTAAACTACAGCTTGTCTATTGTTTGTCCTATTTTTTCTTCTCAGTTTTTGATCCTTCAACAAGTATTTATAACTTACCATTAAACTGAACTAGAACATTTTTAGAATTAATAAATCCCCATTAAGTGAACACATTTAAGTAATTAAAATAATATGATCTAAAGTAAAACGTTATAAATTCGATCAAACTCTATGGATCCCCAACATATTTTATAAACTTACAAACTGTATCAAGGAAATGTTTATCATCATCGTCCTGGCATGTTATAGTACTTTAGGAACTGTTACGTCTACAAAATATTCTCCTTCCATCTTTTTTGTCGGATGTCCAATCCATCTCTTTCCCTGTGGTTGGTAGTTCAAAATTTCCCTGGGGAACATATCTCTGGGCATCAGGGAATATTTATAAATTCACTAAATTTAAACTACATATAATTATGAAAATATAAATGATTATCATAAGTAATGCCACGAGTGATTTCCAATTTATCTAGAGAATTTGGAAATCAAGAGTGGCATTTGTTAGGACTATTTAACGAATAAAATTAAGCTGTTTACTCACAAATCATTATTTAACTATAGTTATTTTAAAATATGTATATATTTAATGTAAACGGCGATGTTTGAAAACAAATGTGAAACGATTGGTACGATTCATTTGCTTCTTTTGTTCTCACTGCAACCAGATCATATTATTTATTGCCAAAGGAACGCAATATTGTAAGAATGCACTCTAGTGGAGAAAAAAATGAAACATATCAAACTGTATATTAATTCATTTCTGATGTCGTATGATGTAAATATGACAATTATATTTTTCTGGATTATTACCTGGGAAAAATACTTTTAAGAAAGTGCAAACAATGGTTTCTTTTTTTTTGGTGGTATAATCAATTGCTACAAATGTTTTTATATTAACTCCCGCATGCGCTATGGGGTTACATTCATGCACTATATATACAATTTGGTAGCCGTATCTTTCAGGGAGTCGGTCACTGCAAAATAATGCTATGACCTATTCAGAATGTTAAAAAGGAGGTTCTTTCTTTATTATGATAAACTTTAGTTGGTAAATTCTAGGTTGTAAATCGAAAATCATTGAAATGTGATTGATCATTGACTCCTATTTGGGGCATGAGTTAAATAGTCATAAGTAATGCCACGAGCGATTTCCAAATTATCGATAAATTCACAAGCCCCGAAGTGTCGAGTGAATTTATCTAAGTATTTGGAAATCAAGAGTGGCATTTGTTAGGAATATTCAACGAATAAAATTAAGCTGTTTACTCACAAATCATTATTTAAATATAGTTACCGGTATTTTAAAATATTTATATAGGCCTATTTGATGTAAACGGCGATGTTTCAAAACAAATCAGAAATGTGAGGTTATGTTTATTCACTGAAACTTTATCATATTATTTATTGCTAAATATGATCGCAATATTGTACGAATGCACCCTAGTGAATAAATAATGAAACACATCAAACTATATATAATAATCAATATTATAGGTTATTAATTATTTTTTTTAGTAAACAACTCAATAAAATCAAGGAATCTGTTCATTATTTGCTATACTCAATGTATTTGTTGGAGAAAAATAATATTAAAAAGGAGGAGCTGATAAACGGAAATCGATAAAGAGCGGTGAAACACGACTATGATTGGTTGTAAAATAATATTAATTGAAACGTGATTGGTCATTAACTACCATTTGGAGCATGAGTTAAATTCAATAAAATTGTATGTAATAATGAAATTTTACTCTGTATTTGTCTTGATGATTAAGGAAATAGCGAAAATCCTCAATCAAGTTGGACGCCCCCGGAATTTGAACCTGTTATCTACTAAATAAGAATCTCAAACAATATCATCTAAGACATTTCGCTTGGTTTAATAAGCACTGTTTGGTTTTCAATAACATTATTTAAATATCTTATCAAAATAATAATATATATCGAAATATAATCCACTTTCAGAATTAAAACAAAGCTTAAAAATATTTGCTTTTGTTCTCCTTTGATATCCTGAGTTAATCGGGATTAAAGTTATTCTTAGTCTAATCTAAAATTAAGTTATTTTGAATTCAAACTAATTTAATGCTAAGACATACATGTATTTATGTAAAAGCTGACATTGATTTTTTTTGTTATCAGATTGATAAGGGCGAGATTTAAATTATCTTCATGGTTATTTAGTAATTAATATAGATTCAAATTTCAAATACAAAATGCCAGATAAATCTAATCTTATAATTAATGTGGGTTAGTGGGATTTGTTTTATATTTTTTTCAAATCTAACTAATGAAATTCTTGGAATTTGCCACATTTGCTTTGTGTGCATAATTGTCCTGGCTTCTGTCCTTAAATAATAACACTCAATTGTTTCTTCCATTACCTGATTTTCTACTAATATTTAATATTTTAATAACGTTGTAACTTTTAAATTATATCCATTTCTGACAACGTAAGTAATTGGTGTTAAGGTTAAAATAGTGATTGCACACGATAATATTAATGACTCATATACAGTGTCTTCAATTAATACTTTTTTTTTCAAAATTATCTTAAGTAATGCCACGAGTGATTTCTAAATTATCGATAAATTCACGACTCACGTCGTGAGTCGTGAATTTATCTAGAGAATTTGGAAATCAACAGTGGCATTTGTTAGGACTATTTAACGAATAAAATTAAGCTGTTTACTCACAAATCATTGTTTAACTATAGTTATTTTAAAATATTTATATATTTAATGTAAACGGCGATGTTTGAAAACAAATCAGAAATGTGAGGTTATGTTCATTCACTGCACCTTGATAATATTATTTATTGCCAAATAAGATCGCAATATTGTAAGTGTGCACCCAAGTGGAGAAATAACGAAACACATCAAACTATATATCATAATCAACATTACGGGCTATTCATTTATTTTTTTAGTAAACAACTCAGTAAAATCAAGGAATCTTTTCATTATTTGCTATATGCAATGTATTTGTTGGAGAAAAATAATGCTTTGACTTGTTCAGAACATTAAAAAGGAGGAGCTTTCTTTATGACAAAAGCAGGAGCTGATAAAGAGAAATCGATAAAGAGCGAGGTGAAACACGACTGTGATTGGTTGTAAATAAAAAATCATTGTAACGTGATTGGTCATTGACTCCCATTTGAGACATGACTTAAATAGTCAATGTAAATTAAAATTCATTAATTCAATTAATACTTTTTTTTTCAAAATTATCAATTTAACTTAAACTTCATTATAGTATTATTAATTGAGATTATTTTTGGTGATTATACAAATACGTGGACTAGGTAGCTCAGGCAACAAGAGATATCTGTTGGGTAGATGGCCGTAGTTCAATCCCAGACAGTAGTGAATACTTTTCTTCACTCATTCTTCTCGAGACTGGGTTTGGGACCTCCTCAGCTTCCTATAAGATGAAAGGCGGAAACTTTCCTGGAGAAATCAGTCGGACTGTAGGGCTTGTTATTCGTATCCTTCTCGTGCCCTTGGTTAAGAATCATGGATCCTTGGCCTTCTTCTTACAGATTTAAATAATATTTCAGAAAATTCATATAATTAAATTTAATACCTAAGTACATACATTTGCACATATTTGAATTCATCTAATATATAAAAATGAATGTTTGTTTGTTTGTTCGTACTTTATGCGCGGCCATACCGTCGATTCGATTGTGATGGAGCTTTTTGCAAAATGTTCAGGAGATTCCCGGGATGAACATATGCTATAAGAGAGTTGTGATACTCAACCCCTACACCCTTAAAAATCGCCCTTTGTAGTGGAAAACGTGAAAATAGTTGGACGCTTAAATGGCTTACGCTGCCTAAACCATAACAAATACACAAAATTAATGTACACAGAATTGAATATCTAAAAAAAGCTCAATAAAAAAGTTCGCGACAGCATATGTTTATGTCTTAAGGATAACTCACAATAACCATTTTTGTCTTTCATTGATGCCAAGAAGATCGAGACAAGTACTGTGCAGACATAGCAGCACATGGCAGGTATTCTTTTACGGATAACGCACAATAACGAATTTTGTCTCTTAGCTCATTTATGCCGAGAAGACCGAGATAGGCCTAAGTAGATTCCGGGGTAACACCGGATAATCAACGCAGGGAATCTTAAAATAGTTACGATATAAATTTATAATTATTTTTCATTTTACTCATTCAACTAATCATAAGAAGACAATTTTTTGTCTTTCAACTAATTTATGCCAAGAAGATCGGGATGAGTAGATTCCCGGACAACTCCGGGTAAACACACGTTATATCTAAAAATAATTACGATATAATTTTTCCCATTACTTATTTAACTAAACATAAAACACATTAAATTTCGTATTTCAGTTCATTTATGTCAAGAAGATCGGGATAAGTAGAATTCCCGGGCAACGCCGAGTAATCAGCACGGGGTATCTAAAAAATATACATTTATAGTTATTTTTATTTTTACGTATTCAAGTGAACATAAAAGCACATTCATTTTAATTTATTTAGGCGTAGCAGCGCACGCCGGATATTAGTTAGTGTATAATACAAAAAGGTTGAATTTGGTTTCCTCGATGTTGCTTTATTGCCAAAGAGCTCAGATTTAAAAAAAAGTGCTGGTCACAAATACAAGATTTATAAATTTACTCAGATTTCAGGAGGATGGCCGATCATGGTAGAATTCTTTTTGACGTCGTCAAAACACTTATTGTTTGAACACTTATTGTAAAAAGATGTCTTTTTCAATAAAATGATACGTATGTAATTGTTTGTATTCAATTCCGACCCTTACGGGTGAACACCTTCATCTCCGCATAACTCATAAACGACGTGTTTGCGACTATATGTTCCTTCACAAAAAAAAAAAAAGATCCACTCTGCATGACCTATCATCCCTCTGTCATTTTTTGTCGGTGAGGTCCTGTTACACCCTAATATATATATATATATAATATATGGTATGATAAGAAAAATAAATGCCTGGACGGGATTCGAACCCGGATCTCTGAGTCTGTACCTCAGCGTGATATCCATTACACTACCAGGCGAATCCAATTCAAACACTTATTTTTCTTATATATGTATTATACTCTCCATTATTACTAGATGTCGCGAGAACACTGTCTTCACTGCCATCTAGTAGCTGACTATAACAAGTAAGCAAATTAAAGAGAATATTTATTTTACTTTATAGCAGTGACGCTTTATAGATTTACACACACACACACATATATATATATATATATATATATATGGATAGATTACATGTATCATTGTTTTTCTAAATATTGTAACATTTTTTCAAAATATTTTGTATAGGCCTATATACATTTTTTTTGTTAAATTGGACAAACTCAATTTTTTATACCAACTTATTTAAAAGTGTAGGACTTCAGTGAAACAAACCAAGCATAGCGAGAGTTAATACTTATTTACATATTTATTTAAGTAAAATTTTATAACCTCACTTCATATTCTTCTTCTTCTTAAACAAGTTTCGGACACTTCTTCAGTTTCATCCTCATTATTTCCAAGACCGTTGTTTTGTCGTCTTGAAGAGCCTCCTCCAGCTCCCTATGTTGGTAGACTGAAGAACCTCGATATCAAACATTTTTCCCCGGGAATTTCCATGTTCATTAATTTCATTGAAATTCCCGAGGAAAATGATTTGATTTCCAGGATCTTCATTCTGCCAACAGAGGGAGCTGGAGGCGGCTCTTCAAGACGACAAAACAACGGTCATGAAAATACTAATACTAATAATAATAATAATAATAATAATAATAATAATAATAATAATAATAATAATAATAATAATAATAGCTTTATTTTACCTGGCAGAGTTAAGGCCAGGTTTAAAAAAAATAGTCTTATATCTAAATTACAATATATATATATATATATATATATATATATATATATATATATATGGTATGATAAGAAAAATAAATGCCTGGACGGGATTCGAACCCGGATCTCTGAGTCTGTACCTCAGCGTGATATCCATTACACTACCAGGCGAATCCAATTCAAACACTTATTTTTCTTATATATGTATTATACTCTCTATTATTACTAGATGTCGCGAGAACACTGTTTTCACTGCCATCTAGTAGCTGACTATAACAAGTAAGCAAATTAAAGAGAATATTTATTTTACTTTATAGCAGTGACGCTTTATCGATGTTATAACATATATAAGAAAAATAAGTGTTTAAATTGGATTCGCCTGGTAGTGTAATGGATATCTCGCTGAGGTACAGACTCAGAGATCCGGGTTCGAATCCCGTCTAGGCATTTATTTTTCTTATCATACCATATTAAGCTTGCATTGCTCAATGTTAAACATTTAATTATAACATATATATATATATATATATATATATATATATACATTTGTGTCCAAAAGTTAAGGATAATTAGTTCATTTGCCGACTTATTATAAAGCATTTGTCAGAATAATACAAAATTTGGCATAATAGAAAGAATTGAGGAAAAGGAATTAAAGTGGTTAGGACATGTTTTAAGAATGGAAGATGAGCGATGGCCGAAGCAACTATATGAATGGCATCCTAACAGAAAGAAGAAAAGAGGAAGACCAAGGTTAACATGGAAGGAAAACATGAAGACAGTAATGCAAGCTAGAGGGCTAAGCATCGAAGATGCCCAAGACCGTAGGCTTTGGAGGTTTGGCACGGGAAGACGGCAGCAGCTGTAAAAACCCGAAGATAGATAGATAGAATACAAAATTTGGTAAGGGTATGTCACAGATAATTAGAAACATGGCACGAAAGAAACAATGGCATGAATACGTCATTCACTTGTCATTTTCACAACAAACGAAAACTGCATTTCAGAATTCGAACATAAAAGTTGAACAACAATGGTTCAAATGATTAGTATAGGGTGTGATTACCCCTGACAGCTACACAAGACTCACATCGACGTGGCATGCTAGTGATGAGGTTGTTCAGGAGTTCGATGCTCAGCAAATTCCACTCCTCATGAAGAGCAATGTGAAGGTCTTGAAGTGTCCTCGGAGGAGGCTGACGAGATGCAATTTGTCTCCCTAAGGCATCCCATGCATGCTCTATAGGATTCATATCCGGAGACCTCGCTGGCCACTCCATACGCTGGATATCTTCCTCCTGAAGAAACTCATCCACCAGTTGTGACCTGTGAGGTCGGGCATTGTCATCCATGAATATAAATTCTGGACCCACAGCTCCCCTGAAAAGTCTTACATGAGGTTCCAGGATCTCTTCTCTATACCGCTGAGCATTAACACTGCCACCTGCGAAGATGTGAAGCTCTGTGCGTGCATTCATCATTATACCTCCCCATACCAGGAGACCACCGCCACCAAATGGATGTCTTTCCATGATGTTCATGGGGTTGTAACGAGTTCCTTGCTCCCTCCAGATAGTCACGCGATGCGAATCACAGTTCAAGCTGAATCTGGACTCGTCTGTAAATAGCACGCTGCTCCACTGATTTAGAGTCCAGTCGCGATGTTACTGACTCCACCGTAAACGTGCTCTCTTGTTATCAAGGGTGAGTGGGACGCACACTACAGGCCGTCTAGCATACAGACCAGCAGCTCTGAGTCTTCTATAGACAGTTTGTCTGGATACTCTGATACCTGAGGCGGCCGCAAGTTCTGAACTCAGTTGTCTGGCAGACATTGTTCGGTTTCTTCTTGCAGTTAACGCAAGATATCGATCCTGCTGAGGATTTGTAACTCTTGGACGACCTCCCACAGGTCTTCGCCTAACGTCTCCGGTCTCTTGGAACCGTCGCCATAACCTAGATATAACATTTTGTGGCACATTAAGTGCTATGGAGACCTCAGTTTGTGTCTGTCCTGTTTCTAGCCGCCCAATAATTCTACCCCGAAGCAGAGGGTCCAGATGTTGTCTTTGTGCCATTTTACTGCAATCTGTTCTTACACTACATCTGATTATATCATAACTCTCTTTAAAAATGAAGATTTATGGAACAGGGCTTAACTGCAACAATGCAATTTTCATTTATAATTGCTATTAATTTTTTCATTGTTGAAGAGAGATTATAATTTAGTATGTAAACTAAACTAAATGTACTGAGAAACGAATTGATAAATAATTTTTACTCCTTGCTCCTCTTTAAGCATTTTGATTTTCCGTTTTACAAATTATCCTAAACTTTTGGACATATATATTATATATATATATATATATATATATATATATATATATATGAACGATTATAAGTTATGAATACAATACAATTAATATTTATAATGTATTTTGATTTACTCTAAATTTAACGAATTAAATATATAATATGTACAAGATATATATAAAAAACGAGGAAAAGATTATTAATGTCATAGTATAAAATTAAATAATAGAGAAAAATTAATTATTAGACAACAGGTAACTGTATAAGCGTGACTTAAAGGTGCCAAGTGTGCGGCAACCCCTGATATCTTGAGGAAGGAGATTCCAGGAGCGGGCAGAGGCTACTGTGAAGGAAGTAGAATAGGAGGAAGTGCTATGAAGAGGAATTGTTAGCAGACTGCTATCTTGTGACCTAGTGTCAATATTGTGGTAAGAGGATAACTTCACAAATCTGGCCGCCAGGTAAGTAGGAATGTAGGAATTCAGAAGCTTGAAAAGTAGTGAAAGAGAGTTATAAATACTAAGGATGGAACAGAAGAAGGAAGTTTCGAAACTGGTCTAAGAAGAAGAATATGAGGTGAAGTGATACAATTTTACTTAACTAAATAATACCTCATAGTGTTAATTTCTAACAAAAAAAATAACCTATTCGTTTACTTCTATGTAATTTAATAGCAATTTAAATAAGACCTACCAATTTACCATTAGGCCTACTTTATTAAAAATATCAAATAAATTATATTGCCGGTTTAAAGGTTAACTAAATTGTATGGTACACATTGCGACGGACCATACATGGAGGTTGATAGGGTTAATTTTTAACTTTGGGTTTAAATAAGCACCCATTTCTAATGGTAAAGTATCGCTGATTTTTTAGAAAATATCTTTATCGGTTTATTTTAATAGCATATACCGAGTTTCATTGTGAAAAATCGAAAATTGCGTGATTTTTTTAAAATTTAGTTTCAGGTGAACTACACCTAATGGTCCGATTTTGCAGGTTAACGAAATTGACGTTACTTTTTTTTTTTTTTTTAGTGAATTGCTGTATGCCAAGTTTGGTTTATATGAAACAAAAATTTCGCCGCTAAAGCGTTAAAACACACACAGCACACACACACACACATATAGGTCTATAGGCCTATATTGGTCATGATCATTTTTCGGTATCTATTAGACAAGATCGTTCAAGATCTATAATTGCCTTTTCAAATGTTTTTCATGAAAACAATCTCAATAGCATAATTTCTTCAAAATCCACTAAAACTTATTTTTGATTGTTGATTGTAGGCCTATAGTTGTACTTGTTGTAGGTGCCGTACTGAATGGTTCTATCGACTACATTTTAATAATTTAGGACTGTGTGGATTGCAATTGTGTAGTGGCTGCCATGTTAGTCTCAGAAACAGAGTTTCACGAGTTAGAATATGGACGGATAGGTATATTTTTCAGGGCATTAAAATACTGTATATGATTTCCTTCGTAATGGAATTAAAATTCTGTGTCACACGTCGTAAATTTGCGCATGGAAAAAAGGACTTCAAGCTTGAAAAAAGAAGCTACGATTAAAATTTATAGGTCTTTAAACCTCCCAGCTTTGAATTAGGATCTAATTATTTCATGTTAAAAATTGCCAATTACATACTGCTATTAATTAGAACGATTTCAATTTTTGTAACTAGTTAGGCCTACATATAATAGGTTAGATTTAAAGCATTTAGAGTCGGTGTCACCGAGAGAGGTAGCTGTACTACGCGTGTTTTCCCCGTGTATAATGCATAGCTTAAACTGGCGTAATACAGTTACCTATGTTGGTGACATCGACCCTTAATAGTTATTTAGACAACTAGTTACAAAAGCAGAGGTTTAGTAACGAGACGCTTAAGTTAGAATACGGCCGAAGGGAGTGTTCTAAGAGCTGTGAGTTACTAAACCTAATTTTGTGACTTGTTGTCTATAATATTTTATCTACGTTCAGAGTATTTAGTATATGTTATATATTTTGCATGTTGCACGTATGGGGAATGAAATACTTGCATGGAATCTTCTTGTAGGAAAGCCAGAAGGAAAACGCCCAGTTAGTAGACCAAGAATGAGGTGGGAGAATAACATTAACTATGATTTGAGGTAAGTAGATTATACAGGGAATGATTGGAAATCATTAGCTCAGGATAGGGATGTATGGGGAGCTTATGTCCGCGCGGCCATGAACCTACGGGTTCGATAGTGCCAGTGAGTAAGTAAGTAATGAAATTTATTTGTAACGAAAACGATATGTTTAAAAAACGAGTAATGTTGGCTTTGGAGAAAAAAAAACACGATCAATCAACAATACCGGTAGTATATTACGATGCGAGGTTGGGAAGTGGTTCTTACAGAAGTGAGGAAAATGTTTAAAAACCGAGCGATAGCGAGGTTTTTAATTTCCGAAACGCATTATCACGCAAAAACTTTGTTGTTATATTCTTCAATTTTGGGTGCTAGTTTCATATGTGAATTTAAAGTAAAAATTAGCGAAGAAGCTTATTTTCACGGTTCATCAGGAAAAATTTTAAAAGTAGCCCAAGAAGCAACTATTAATACACTTCCACAGAAGTCAAGGCAAGCTTATTTATGTAATTATATGAAATCATTGAAGTGTATTTTACGTTTTGTTGTATTTTAAGTTTTGATAGAATGTTCTGTGTTTTGTTAGAATTAAAGCGTAGGTATTACTGCCTAGTAATTACGAACTAAGGCATCACTGATTTTTATAATAGTAGATAAAGATTAATTTGTGATCTCATGTTTGATTGCAAGTTTTGCTTGCGGAAATGGCCTAATTTTTTGTTGTTAGTAAAGTAGATCCCTTGTATTGTTCTCAATAATAATCAATCACACGACTGTTTTACAAGCTTAATAATAACAATATGCTGTGTATGTAAACCTTTATCAACAGATAACTCTGTTGACTTACTTGTTATTCAACTTAGATAGTGTCACGCCAATTCATATTCGCCTGTATTTGATAAGTAGAACATCTTTATAATTCCGTACTTTGGAGAAAAACAATGATAACCGCCTGCCTACGTGACCGTTCAAATTTAGTAGCGTTTTCTGAAAATATTACTCTGTATGTATTTTTTAAACCGGAATTTAATTAACTTTAACAGCCTCTCATAGTAAATATTATTTATAAATATAATAATAATAATAATAATAATATAATAATAATAATAATAATAATAATAATAATAATTAGTATTATTATTATGTTTATAGTTTAAAATTATCGTTTGTACATGACATTTACATTGCAACTTTTATTATATATTTTAATTCTTTATGATTAGTATGTCCACCGCTGTGGTCTCGAGGTAGCGTGCTGCCTTGTCACGCAGCGGGCCCGGGTTCGATCCCCGGTCGGGGCAATTTTCCTGGGTGAGGTTTTTATCGGGGTTTTTCTTCACCTGTAAGACAAATGTCAGGAAAACTTTAAGACCTAAACGGTCCCCGAAATCATATGGCCATCATCATCATCCTTATCCTCCTCCTCCTCATCATCATCATCATCCTTCACCGGTGTGGAAAGCAACGGGAAGCGAACACACCTACAATTTCCTAGTAAATTTGCAAGCATGGCATGCAAATGCTATGAATGCAATGAAGGACCTGCCTTCGGGCAGAATTACTATGGATGGATAATTAGTATAGTGTATATGTAATTAATATTGTAAACATGTATCTGTAATTTGCGCTGTTGAGTGGAAGAAAAGGCCACGCCTTAATGCCTTCTCTGCCAGAATAAATAAATTATTATTATTATTATTTAAACTTTAGGCCAATATGGGTCCTGTGCCCACCCAGCATCGTGAGGAATTTGGTTAGCTACAATAAGTAGCGACTCCAAGTTGTTAAAACCAGCTAACAGTTGGGGACTCGATACGTTGACAATATGTAACCTCTTTTCTGGCTGGATGATATCATACCATTGTGATTAACACATGTGGATGTGAGACCAGCAGTCAGCTGATAGGCCCAGAGACTTCTAGGCCTGTGGCGCCATGGAGTTCTTATAATAAATACAATAGATAAGCAAACATCATTGAGAAGAACCAGGGCTTCCCACCATAGATAGATCAGGTGAACTCACAAGGAGATATTTCTTTTCTTGTTATACCCAATCCGGGTTATGTACGGAGCGGGAGAAAACTGTCGCCAAAAGTGAGGTGCTTAAGAATCACTTACCAAGCTTGATATCTCTGACCCTCTGGTTTTCCTATTGAGACTTCGAAACACGCTGCTGTATATTTTCCTTTCCATGCGCTAGGAAAACCTAACAAATATCAATCATCGGGGTACTTTCTAGTGGAACAGTCTAGGTTTTTCTTTATAATTGTAAAAGTTTCATGTTTTAGATACAACAGGTTCCGAGATTTTTAACTGTTTTAAATTTTTTTAAAAAGATCTTTGCAAAATACGTTTTGCATGTTATACAGTAAGATTAGATGAAGAATCTGTCATATCATTTTTTTTAAATAAAAAAACTAGTATTTCAAAATACGTAAGTCTGCGTGTTAGTACGGTTAAGTTTAAGAGTTGTACCTGTAGAAGTAGGGAGCGGGTGAAGTTTGGCAATGTGAGAGAGTTTATGATTTTCATTTAAAAATCCATTCAATATTGCTTGAAGTCCATTGTACTCGTTTTATTAATGGTTATTTGAAACGCATGCTTCGCAAGTTTAGGAAAATGGGGAAATTAGTACAGTATTTGATGCTCAAGTATTGAGAAGTAAAGTGTTTACTCTTATAAACTGCTGTTTTTTCTTTCACTCTATTTGCTCTCCGTACAGATTCTAGAACGAGTATAGTGTAAATCCAATTTAAATTACTTGCAGTCCATACACATCCTGGATTGAGGATATGTAGACCCAATGTGCTTACTTGCAGTCCGTACACATCCTGGATTGAGTATATCTAGCTTCCTATAAAGACCATGTAGTGAGTTTTGAGTTTTCTAGTTTTCCTCATGACATGTGACCACACTAGCGTAGAACAAATGTGCAGTTGAGATTGCCAACTTGAAGCATCCAAACTTGCTTCCTAATGATTTGGTCCAATGAAGTAGGCCATCACTTCCGCTAATTTGGCCGACATAGACATGCCTTCTTCGCCAATTCAGCCGTTGCGGATTTCATCCTTAACCCTAGACAGGGCTCCCTCGCCCGAATTAGCACATAAGGAAGATATTTGCCAGGTATATTTTCGACTGCCAAGCAAGTGTGGATCCTCCGATTTTAATAATAGCAGGGCCGTCTCGTGCAGGATGAAATTCTTTACCACGGATGGACGGTCTTGATTGTAGCATCGACATCAAAGATCTTGGTTGATGTCTCAGTTCAATCCTGGGTTAGACGAGGACCAGTGATGAATCAACTTCTAACAAAGGTGCTATCTCTGTCTTCCCTGGATCCTACATTCTGTATTTTTTTCGATATACAATTCCTGTTTATTTCCCCATCATTCTGTTCCTTACTGCCCTAGTCCACTCTACACTCTCTTCTGTATATTCTGTACTCACGGGAATAAGTTGTTAAGTCTAAAAATGACAAAATGAGTCTCGGTGATCAACTCCTAAGCCTCCTGCGAACTGCGAAGAAGTTGGTAACTTAAAACTCACATATAATTGTAGACTTTCACGGCCGGCGTCTTGAGCCATATTTGGTTCGTCTTCCGGGCTTATAGGCCATGGTCTGGTTGTCTTCTTACTCGACGTTTCGTCTACTGCTGCGGTAGACCTCATCAGGAGATACTGCGTGCTTTCTGTGAACTCCTCAACAGTCGGCTGCAGACTGGTGCTAGGTCGTTGGAAACTGTCTCTCTGTGTTATAGCTAAACCCCGGGTGGAGGGGAGGTTTTCTGCGCGCACCGAGTTGTGCGCTGTATTGCCGTGTGCAGAAGTCATAGGCTTCGTTGTCGTGTTATGTAGTGCTGGGATCCAAATTTTGTTTATCTTCAAGGTTTCTTCTTTTTTGTTGAAGGAATTTTTATGTTTGTATATTTCTATGGCTTCTCTGTATAGTCTGGTGTAGTAATGTGATGTTTGTGATAATACCTGGGTATCTTCAAATCTTATAATATGTTGTTGGTTGATCATCAAGTGTTCCGCTACGGCCGATTTTTCATTTTGTTTTAACCTGCAGTGTCTCATGTGTTCTTGTAATCGTGTGTTGATCATTCTTTTTGTTGTACCGATGTACACCTCTCCACAACTGCACGGGATACGATATATACCGGCATGACTCAAAGGATCTCTAGTGTCTTTGGCTGGGCGCAGTATATTGCTGATTTTTTGTGTTGGTTTGTAGGTTGTTGCTATGTTGTATTTCTTTAATATTCGTCCAATTTTCTCTGTTGTTGTTTTGATATAAGGTAGGTAAACCTTACCCTTTATCTCTTCCTTGTTTTCGTTTTCGGGCCTATATTTCTTTGGATTTATGGCTCGATGAAAATCTGTTTTGCTGTATCCATTGGTAAGAAAAGCTGCATGGAGATGATTGATTTCTTCTTGCAGATACTGTGGTTCCGAAATCCTTTTGGCTCGTTCAACCAGGTTTTTATTATCCCGCGTTTTTGTCTAGGATGGTGGTTAGACTGTTTGTGTAGGTATCTGTCTGTGTGAGTATTTTTCCTGTAAACCTTGTGTCCAAGTGTCATGTCTTGGTTTCGGATTACCAAAACATCCAAAAACGGTAGACTGTTGTCATGTTCCTTTTCCAGGGTGAATTGGATGCTGGGACAAATCCCATTTATGTGCTTCTTGAAGTTATCTAGTTCCTCCTCACCGTGTTCCCAAATGACGAAGGTGTCATCCACATATCTTAGCCAAACTGTGGGTCTTAAGGTAGCATTCTCCAAAGCCTGTTTTTCAAATTTTTCCATGTAGAAATTTGCTATTACGGGACTTAATGGACTTCCCATGGCCACGCCGTCTATCTGTTCGTAGAATATACCTCTCCATTGAAAATAAGATTCTGTGAGACATATGTTGTAGAGCGCTGTTATGTCTGGAGGAAAGAGTTCTTGTAAGTATGTCATAGTTTCTCCGATAGGTACCTTAGTGAATAATGCAACCACATCGAAGCTTAGTATTATGTCATTCAGCTTGAGTTTCATAGTGTCTATTTTTTTTTCAATGAAGTGTGTGGAGTCTCTTACAAAAAAAAAAAAAAAAAATAGACACTATGAAACTCAAGCTGAATGACATAATACTAAGCTTCGATGTGGTTGCATTATTCACTAAGGTACCTATCGGAGAAACTATGACATACTTACAAGAACTCTTTCCTCCAGACATAACAGCGCTCTACAACATATGTCTCACAGAATCTTATTTTCAATGGAGAGGTATATTCTACGAACAGATAGACGGCGTGGCCATGGGAAGTCCATTAAGTCCCGTAATAGCAAATTTCTACATGGAAAAATTTGAAAAACAGGCTTTGGAGAATGCTACCTTAAGACCCACAGTTTGGCTAAGATATGTGGATGACACCTTCGTCATTTGGGAACACGGTGAGGAGGAACTAGATAACTTCAAGAAGCACATAAATGGGATTTGTCCCAGCATCCAATTCACCCTGGAAAAGGAACATGACAACAGTCTACCGTTTTTGGATGTTTTGGTAATCCGAAACCAAGACATGACACTTGGACACAAGGTTTACAGGAAAAATACTCACACAGACAGATACCTACACAAACAGTCTAACCACCATCCTAGACAAAAACGCGGGATAATAAAAACCCTGGTTGAACGAGCCAAAAGGATTTCGGAACCACAGTATCTGCAAGAAGAAATCAATCATCTCCATGCAGCTTTTCTTACCAATGGATACAGTAAAACAGATTTTCGTCGAGCCATAAATCCAAAGAAATATAGGCCCGAAAACGAAAACAAGGAAGAGATAAATGGTAAGGTTTACCTACCTTATATCAAAACAACAACAGAGAAAATTGGACGATTATTAAAGAAATACAACATAGCAACAACCTACAAACCAACACAAAAAATCAGCAATATACTGCGCCCAGCCAAAGACACTAGAGATCCTTTGAGTCATGCCGGTATATATCGTATCCCGTGCAGTTGTGGAGAGGTGTACATCGGTACAACAAAGAGAATGATCAACACACGATTACAAGAACACATGAGACACTGCAGGTTAAAACAAAATGAAAAATCGGCCGTAGCGGAACACTGTATGAACACCAAACAACATATTATAAGATTTGAAGATACCCAGGTATTATCACAAACATCACATTACTACACCAGACTATACAGAGAAGCCATAGAAATATACAAACATAAAAATTCCTTCAACAAAAAAGAAGAAACCTTGAAGATAAACAAAATTTGGATCCCAGCACTGCTTAACACGACAACGAAGCCTATGACTTCGGCACACGGCAATACAGCGCACAACTCGGTGCGCGCAGAAAACCTCCCCTCCACCCGGGGTTTAGCTATAAACAGAGAGACAGTTTCCAACGACCTACCACCAGTCTGCAGCCGACTGTTGAGGAGTTCACAGAAAGCACGCAGTATCTCCTGATGATGTCTACCGCAGCAGTAGATGAAACGTCGAGTAAGAAGACAACCAGACCACGGCCTATAAGCCCGGAAGACGAACCAAATATGGATTAAAACTCACACTTTCAGAGTTGTTTCTTGGTATCTCGTAAGAAAAGTGCCTGTTTTCGGTTACGAAAGGGCTTCCCGAATAGTAGCGATTTTATGCTTTACAACGAATCCCATATGAGCACAGAATATTTGTGACCGTCTTTGTCGCGGGCGTCCCTGCTATTTTTTCGTACTCTCGGATCCCAGATTTTCGTCACATCTTATTGAGTAAATAGTGTATAGGAATGGAAAATTAAATTCTTCCATAAAAATAATAAAAAGAAAAAGAAAAACAAGATATGCGCAGTGTCTAGGTCGGATTTGCTGCTTTAGATGTAGATGTTTGATTCGAGTCTTGAGTTCGATAACGGCCGATATCGGTAAGTTTTCGCTTGAGAAAATATCCAAGAATATTCCTTAACTACAAGGAAAATTTGACCTATATCACAATAAACTGAAATATGCCAAAGAAATTTCAGGTATAAAAAACATGGAAGAATTCTCACATATAAGGAGTTCATCATTGCTTTGTTAACTGACACGTAGAGCTTACAATTGCTTTTCTTGCAACCATATAATTAAAGGAAACATAATATTCTTAGTATATCTAACATATTAACCAAGATTAAATCCTCAAATGTAAATTCTAAAAATGTATAATTTTTTTTTACGTACCGAGAGAATTCATCGTTACACTCACAAACCAATCTTAATGGACTTGGGATAACACGTCTATTTTGGAATTCTCAATGGTAGGTTCGATCCTGATCAACGATTTTTCTCTAAGAGGTTCGCATTCAACTCACTTTCCAACAAAATAGCCTCAGCGATTGAGGATATAAAAAATCACATGGCTGTTAGTCCACGAATACATTTTAATTAAGCAACGCCTGAAAATATTTAAATCTAACACAATTGAAGAATTAGTTTGATTCAATAGCAGTAAAAGTCTATTGAGAAAATCGAAACCAAGATTGAGGGAGTCCATTATGCTAAGCACGTGTACTGTCAACTGATAATCAGCGACAATGACAGTAATCGTTTCAATCGGTCTTGATTCCTCTGAGCTGACATGCATCGGAGCTATCTATTTAGTCAATTTAACACGAGATTTTATCCCATATTAATGGAGATAAGAAAAAATACCGATAATTCGCAATATACAAAGGACATTGAACTATCACATTTATGCGAGGGGAAACCAATTTCCGAAAATTCGTGGTTTAGCCGAAATTGGACTAAAAGTAAAATAGAACTTCGTAATAGAATGTGCAGTTAACCATATTATTCATTAGTACGAAACCTCCATCACTCCAGTAGCAGCATGACGTCAAGGATTGAATATTTAGCACAAATATAATCCCAATATAGAAGTCTGTAGCAAATTCTGATCCTGATACATATTTCCTAATAAAGTTATCAGTAAAATCTGCACTGCCCAGGCATTCCCAACTCTTTTCAAAAAACGTTAAACTGAAAATATATAAAACTACTAGAAGTCCCGGCCATGCGTTGCTGTGGCTAAGGTATACGTTAAAAATTTTAATTAAGTTGTTGTCTTTCAGCCAGATTACTTAAAACTAATACTTACACACGAAATTAATAATATTTAAAATAAATAAACACTGAACACACTTAAAATATGAAATAATCAATATTTGTAATTCAATTGAAATTCGCGGTTGCAACAAAAAGCACAGCCATCTGGATCTCTCTTTGTTAAATAATAAACCAATTACCTTACCAAATTACCTTACAGCGCCATCTGTTAGAATCGTATGGAACTGACAGATAATTACACCGCCATCTGTTAGAACCATATGGAACTCACAGATAATTATAACCCTTTGTTAAATAATAAACAAATAATTTGGAATAAAAAGTAATGCGACTATAAATTTAGTTATAAACTACCCTAAGTCTCAAGTTGGATCAAACTGCACACAGTGTGCAAAATTTTATTAAAATCGGTTCAGTAGTTTAGGATTCCATCGCGGACAAACAACGTGACACGAAATTTTTATATATTAAGATTATTCTACCAGTCATATTATATGGATGCGAAACATGGACTCTTACTTTAAGGGAGGAAAAGAGATTACGAGTATTTGAGAAAACAGTTCTTAGGAAAATTTTTGGACCAAAGAGAGATGAACAGACAGGTGAATTGAGAAGACTTACATAACAGTCAACTACATGGTCTTTATAGGAAGCTAGATATAATAAGGACTGTTAAGTCTCGTAGACTGCGATGGGTAGGACATGTGACACGAATGGGGAAAGAAAGACGTGTATGGAAGCTTCTTGTAGGAAAACCAGAGGGAAAACGCCCAGTTGGTAGCCTAAGAATGAGGTGGGAGAATAACATTAACTATGATTTGAGGGAAGTAGATTATACAGGCGATAATTGGAAAACATTAGCTCAGGATAGGGATATATGGAGAACTTATGTCCGCGCGGCCATGTTCGATAGTGCCAGTGAGTTAGTTACTGCTCAGGCATACTTCCTAATATAAAGTTGTCAACAACCTCTTTGCTGTCGAGTTAAACTTGTAATTTAAAATTGTCAAAAATCTCTGTAATGCCTGCATGATATGCTACTAAAATTCGAAATTCCTTAAAAGTTAGTAAGACTCATTCGAATGTGTCTAAATGATGCAAACAGAAGGGCGCGTGCAGGAAAACAGTTTTCGGATATTTTTGAAATTCACAATACGTTAAAACAAGGAGATGCATTGTCTCCGCTAATATTCAGTTTTGTACTAGAGCATACCATCAAATCATTAGAGGATGAAGTAGGCCTACAACTAATTAATAAGTATTAATAAGTTGTTAGTTAATAGCATAATAATTATGTAGTATTATTAGGAGAGAGCGAAGAGGTACTAAGGGTCAATATTTACACTCTATCGAGTAGCAGTAAAAAATTGAGAGTGAAAATAAACACCAATAAAACTACATATATGATCACACATAGAAATAAATTATACAATGAAAATGGACAGTTAATGACAAATGAGGAAAATTTTGAAAAATAGTGGCCAAATTCAAATTCCTTTGAACAATAATTACAAACAGGAACATGGTGCACAAATAAAATTAAACATACGCTGAATTTTGGAAATGCATGCTGTTATGTATGCATTACAGGGACTTTTGTCGTCCCAACGTTTCTAAAAGAAATGTTACACTGAATATTTATCAAAACTGTTATCTCCCAGTTATATTATATGGATGCGAAATATGGACTTTTAATTTATGGGAGGAGAAAAGATTTCGAGTATTTGAGAATAAAGTTCTAAGGAAAATTTTTGGACCAAAGAGAGATGAACAGACAGGAGAATGGAGAAGATTACATTGCTTCACAAAAAATATATTCAAAAAAGGGATGTTCTATTATTATTGAAAGTTTAAATCAACTTTATAATTGAGATTTTTTTAATTATCTTATAATGGTAAACATTTTTTGGATGGCAAATTCAGAAAAAAAGTAAATACAGTAGAAGAAAAGTTAGAATATTGTTTGTCAAAATTATTGAAAAGGGTGAGGAACCTGATCTTTATAGGAAACTAGATATAATAAGAAGCCACGAATGAGGAATGAAAGAGGGGCATGGGAACTCTTTATAGGAAAACCAGAGAGAAAGCGTCCAGTAGAAGCCCAAGAATGAGGTGAGAGAATAACATTGGCCATGATTTGAGGAACGATTTGAAAACATTAGCTCTATATAGGGATATGTGGAGAATTTATGTCCGCTCGGACATGAACCTACGATTTCGATATTGCCCGTGACTGATGATATTATTATTATTATAAAAAGGTAAAGCAGTCCCGCTACAGGCCTCAGGAGGCCCTTGGGGTAGTAGGAGATTAAGGCTCCCACTTTTTCTAGACAATCGGCACTTGATGTCAGCCGGGTTGTCAGCCCTGCGTGACGGCCGCCTTTACCCCCAGAACAAGCGCCTGGTACTCATTTCCGTTAGAGGCTGAGTCGACCCCAGGGCCATAGTGCCGCCGGAAGGTTTGGGTCAGTTTAAAAATCCTGACCCCACCGGGACTTGAACCCTCGACCTTCCGGCTTGTAGCGCAGTACCTTAACCACTACGCTACGGCGTGCCCCATTATTATTATTATTATTATTATTATTATTATTATTATATTATTATGCGATAGGGGGGAAATCGCCCACATTCTATTAAATAACACTAATAAACTGGGGCTAGAAGTAAATGTCAATAAAACGAACACTCGTATACGATCACACGTATCTTATTGTAAGTCCATGTTTCCCTTAACAGAGATTTAGGCGCTCTCCCCTACAGGTAAGAATTTGAACCATACTAATTTAATTACACATGTTTTCGTATAGATGCCATTTGAGTGGCCCGTGGTCAGCGTTCCGCCTCATACTGACATCTAGGAAACCAAGGTAGTACTAGGACGGGAAAATTCGGTAAATTTTGCTTAGAGGCCTTTTCATTCAGGCTTAAGGACCTTTTACGAGCCTGAAAATCTCCAGACTCGGGACCCACGGCTTAAAGTCCTAAAAAATCCATCGACCGCGGCCGGGTTTGAACATGCGAATCTCGAGACCAGAGGCAAGAAACGTACCACTAGTCGAACGCGGCCGACCAGTACTTCATTTAACATATATTTATGTTTAGTTGTGGACAATAGTGAAACACACGTACAAATAAATTAAATTCCGCTGTGGTCTCGGGGTAGCGTGCTGCCTTGTCACGCAGCGGGCCCGGGTTCGATCCCAGCTCGGGACAGTTTTTCTGGGTGAGGTTTTAATCGGGGTTTTTCCTAACCTGTAAGACAAATGTCAGGAAAACATTAAGGCCCAAACGGTCCCCGAAATCATGTGGCCATCGCAATCATCATCATTCATATTCATCTTAGGTTAAAGCTTGGAATTAGGGACACTCCTGACACACCATTATCATCATCATCACCTATCATATCATCGGGGCAACGTAACCCCGCCTTCCAGGCGCCCGAACCTCAGAAGTGGGTTACAAGTACGCCATGCCAGGAGAGAAACCAGGAATGTCGAAAGACAAAACCTGGGACATTTGAAAAAAAAAATAATAATAGTAAACAGTTAGTGACAAACGAGGAAATTTTGAAAGTTTGGCAGAATTCAAATATCCAGGAACAATAATTACAAATAGGAATGAAATGCAGAAAGATATAGAACATTATCTCAACTCGGGAAACGCATGCTATTATGTATTATTGGAACCTTTCTCATCCTAAATTCTCTCAAAAAACGTTAAACTAAAAATATATAAAACTGATATTGTTCTAGTTATATGGATGGAAACATGCTCTCTTACTTAAAGGGAGGAAAGGTGTTTACAGGTATTTGAGAATAAAGTCCTTAGAAAAAATGGACAAAGAGAGACGAGTAGACATATTAATGAAGAAGACTACATGATAATGATCTACATGATATTTATGAGAAACCAGATGCAATAAGAACAGTTTAGTTTCGTAGACAGCGATGGGCAGGACATGTGGAACGAATGGGGAATGTAAACTTCTTGTAAGAAAACTAGAGGGAAAGTGCGCAGTAGGTAGGCCAAGAATTGAAGCGGAAAAACAGCATTAACTATAGTTTGAGGGGGGTGAATTAACTGAGAATGAGTGGAAAATTTAATCTCAGGATAGCGATGGCTTATATGGAGAAACTTATGTTCCCGTGGTTATGATACTCCGGTTACCATAGTGTTAGTAAGTCATAGATCATATAGGCTTTTATATATTTTTTTCTCTCTTCTTTTCTCATTTTTCTTCGGCAAATAAGATATTCAGTATTTACGATCTCACAACTGCATTTTAATCCAGTATTTCATTTATTGATTGTAATGTCGTAGCCCATTGTAGAAGTCAACGTTACAGAATTTCTTACGAGGATCTTCTGTCAACTACAAGAACAACTAGAAAAATAATTGAACAATTGTAAAACTGTAAATATCCCGTGATATACCATTGGTGAAACACGGGTTGTAGCATATATGTAAATAAAAAAAAAAGTATAGCCTCTCGTTTGTCAGGAGTTCATTTTAGTTACCTTATTTGTCCAAAGATGTCATAAGTGGCATGCAGTCAACACCTCGACTCAGTGAGACATCTAGCAGGCAACTAAGATATTATTAGGATGTTTGATATCGGTAAATTTTGCTTAGATGCTTCTTTGTTCAGGCTTAAGGATCTTTCATGAGCCTGAAAATCTTCAGACTCGGGTCCCACGACTTGAAGTCCCTCCCGGAGGACTTGCTCCTTGGATTTTTTCATCCTAAAAAATCCATCGACCGCGGCCAGGTTTGAACATGCGACTCTCGAGACCAGAGACAATGAACATACCACTAGTCGAACGCGGCCGACCAGTACTTCATTTAACATCATATAGTTATTTTTAGTTGTGGACAATAATGAACATTTTCTTCAGATTTATCAAATTTAAACACGATGTTGTTTACTTAATATACATACTTAGATCAAAGTAGCTTTTGTCTTTGTCTTTAAATAACTTAATATTTCTGTAGGATGTATATATTTATCATAAGTAATGCCACGAGTGATTTCCAAATTATCGATAAATTCACGACTCACGAAGTGAGGAGTGAATTTATCTAGAGAATTTGGAAATCAAGAGTGGCATTTGTTAGGACTATTTAACGAATAAAATAAAGCTGTTTACTCACAAATCATTATTTAACTAGTTATTTAAAAATATTTTTATATTTAAAGTAAACGGTGATGTTTGAAAACTAATGAGAAACGATAGGTAGCCTACGCTTCTACTGCTTCTTTTGTTTATCACTGCAACCAGATCATACTATTTATTGCCAAAGGAACGCAATATTGTAAGAATGCTCTCTAGTGGAGAAAAAATGAAACACATCAATCTGTATATTAATTCATTTTTGATGTCGTATACATTTAAGAAAGTGCAAACAGTGGTTCTTTTTTTGGTGGTATAATCAATTGCTACAAATGTTGACATGTAAGCCATATTATATACAATCTGGTAGCCGGTATTTGTTATAGGCTCAGTCACTGCAAAATAACGGTCAGACCTGTTCAGAATATTAAAAAGGAGGAGCTTTGCTTAATATATGATAATCCTAACGTTGATAATTATTTCGTGAAACACGTCTCTGATTGGTTGTAATACAGAAATCATTGAAACGTGATTGGTCATTGACTCCCATTTGGGGCATGAGTTAAATAGTCTATAATACTACCTCTGGAACAAGTAACACATTTTAATTATTTGGGTTGTAATTTTACTGTAAACACAAAAACTGAAAGAGACGTAAATGTGAAACTGTCAAGATTTCAAATGATATGTGGAACTATACATAAAACATCAAATAACAAAACAAGAAGAGATACTAGATTAACGTGTTATAAAACATTGGCAGTTCCTACATTACTTTATGGGAGTGAAATTTGGGTAATGGCCAAAAAATTACAAAGTAGAATACAAAGTGTAAAAATTAACTTCCTTAGAAGAACAAAACGCTGCACAAGAATGGATCGGTTAAAGAATGAAGATGTAAGAACAGAGTTAAATATATATCCATTAAATGATAAAATCAAAGGATATAGAGAAAAATGGTTTAGACATGTTGAAAGAATGAACTTAACAAGATTACCAAAAGCAGCATTTAACTACCAGCCAAGAGGTTCAAGGAATGTAGGAAGGCCAGTGAAAAAGATGGACAGAAGAACTGTGAGGCAGAACAGGCATTTTGCCTAGCCCGTGAAGTGAAGAAGAAGAAGATCTATAATACTTTAGCGAATATATTTAAGCAGAATAAAAACTAAAAAATGTATTTACTGGGGTTAGTTTACTTTTATGTTAAGGATATCTATATATTTGGTGATAAAATTGACATCTGTTATCCATCCATAGCAATTCTGTCCGAGGGCAGGTCTTTCACTGCAAGCATAGCATTTTCATGCTATGCTTTGCAGCTTTACTAAGGAATTATAAGTGTGGTAGCTTCCCGTTACTTTATAAAACGTAAATATGTCATATCAGTTCGAAATGTTATATATATATATATATATTATATATATGTGTGTGTGTGTGTGTGTGTGTGTGTGTGGAAAGCAACCACATCTATAATTCCCTAGTAAAGCTGCAAAGCATTGCATGAAAATGACGGGCAGAATTACTATGTGTAGCATATATATATATATATATATATATATATATATATATAAAGTAAAATGATCCCACAAAAGGCCCTTGAAGTGCGAAAATCTCTACATGTCAGTCGAGCGACGATCGCCTTTGCCAACAAGCGTCCGGTACTCATTTTCATTAGAGGCTGAACCAACCAAGCATATATAGGCCTATATAATGATGGTAATAACAATTATTATTATATTCATAAAAACTGATGATTTATGTGCTAAATTTGTAGATATTTATTAACATATCTCCCGAAAAATATAATAAATAATTATGGTTCATATGCGAAAATTCTTACTTTTACATTGATTTCCTTTAAATTTACTTACGCGTTTATACCCACTCTCTTACTCTATAGACTGATTGCAATCCAAATACGACTTTCTTACTGATTGGGACTCTTAACTAGTGCGCCTCCCGTAGCCCAGGGGCAAAGAAGAATGCTTATTGTTTGAAACAAATGTAGAATTTTACTTCCTCATCGACTAAACACACCGAAAATATCTGATTGACCATCTTCGTAGCTTGAACATGGACGTGTCGAATAAACCTTCATAACGCTATCATCTGATCCAAAACGATATATATATATATATATTACGATATTAAGATACTTATACTTAATAAACGTATGATAAGATAATAAGATTTTTACTAGATCAATGATTTATTCGATAATATAGAGCATGGTTCTTGATTTGTATGCTGAACATAAAAAGAAAATCATAATTCAATATTGTATAAAAAAAAGATACCGCAAAATTCTTTAAGTTTCAAGATCATCATTATTATTACCTTAACATTTGGACAGGGTGTATCTTCATAAAATTGCCATCGCTGCCATTAGAGGATCAATTTCAATTTTTAAGAGACCATATTTACAAAATTTATACTTTATAGTATGTATACTTCAATTAGGCCTACAATTTGAATTTTTTTAAATGTATTTACAAAATTTATTTCATCAATTCCAAAAATTAATTCTCTGTATCACTTTGTCCTTGAGGCAATGAGGAAAGTTGTATATAATATATATATATATATATATATATCCACCGCTGTGGTCGCGAGGTAGCGTGCTGCCTTGTCACGCAGCGGGTCCGGGTACGATTCCCGGTCGGGACAGGCTCCTGGGTGAGGTTTTTTCGGGGTTTTTCTTCACTGTAAGACAAATGTCAGGAAGCTTTGAGCCCAATGGTCCCCGAAAATCATCCGGGCATCGTCATCATCATCATTCTTCACCGGTGTGGAAAGCAACGGGAAGCTACCACACCTATAATTTCCTAGTAAAGCTACAAAGCATAGAATGAAAATGCTATGATTGGAGTGAAAGACCTGCCGTCGGGCAGAATTACTATGGAGATATATATGTTAAGGTCAAAGAAGTAAATACGGGAAATTTCGTGAAAGTTCGGTCATTAACGACATTGTTCTCTTTGAATGGGTAATAATGTTAATACTAACTTGCCCAACTAACACCAATTTGCCTATTTATTACCCTAACTTGTCCATAATGTAGGTCAAGTTAGAATGATAAAATGGGTAAATTAGTACGTATTAACGTTATTGTCCATCCAAAGTGAACAATATCGCTAATGACCGGCCTTTCACGACATTTCCCGTATTTAAGTCATTGTTCGTAACATATACACATTGTGTGTAACAAAGCGGGAACTACCTTACAGGATTCAAAACTAGCACCTTACCAGTTGCGGTCTCGTAGTGGATGTCGATAAATCAGCAAGCTGCATGTATCACAAATATAATCCGAACTTAACGGTAGATTCTAAGGAAAATGTACTAAATTTATTTTAATTGTCTAAAAACTTTACAATATATATATAAAATATATAAATAACATTTGAAATTTGTACATAACCAGTGTTCTTACCTGGACTAAGTTCATTTTTTATACAGAATTTCAGTTAATCAATACTTTTGGCTCAACATTCATTCAGCTAGCAACATTTGCTACATCTGCTAAATAATTTGCACATGTTGTAATGTAAACTGTTAGAAGAAAGCTATCGTAGAACTTCATAGAAAAACAAACTAATGTACCACTATTATTATCGATACCTATGTTCAAAAGTTGATGTCTCTCCTGGCATTGGTGGAGGAGGCCTGGAAATCGGAGTTACATTACCCCGAAGAATGATTGGTGATAAATGATAACGAAACACCAAGACAGTCCTTAAACCAAAACTTAACCCAAAATTCAGACCATAACGACTAACAAACTAACTAACTAACTAACTAACTCACTGGCACTATCGAACCCGTAGGTTCATGGCCGCGCGGACATAAGCTCTCCATACATCCCTATCATGAGCCAATGTTTTCCAATCATTCCCTGTATAATCTACTTCCCTCAAATCATAGTTAATATTATTCTCCCACCTCATTCTTGGTCTACGAACTGGGCGTTTTCCCTCTGGTTTTCCTACAAGAAGCTTCCATGCACCTCTTTCATTCTTCATTAGTGCCACATGTCCTGCCCATCGCAGTCTACGCGACTTAACTGTTCTTATTATATCTGACTTCCTAAAAAGACCATGTAATTCATTGTTATGTAGTCTTCTCCATTCACCTGTCTGTTCATCTCTCTTTGATCCAAAAATGTTCCTAAGAACTTTATTCCCAAATACTCGTAATCTCCTTCTCTCCCTTAAAATAAAAGTCCATGTTTCGCATCCATATAATATAACTGGTAGAATAATAGTTATGTATATATATTTTTTTTTCAGTTTAACGTTTTTTGAAAGGAGTTGGGACGTCAAGAGTCTCTGTAATGCATAATAGCACGCATTTCCAGAATTTGAGCCTATGTTTAATTTCTTTGTGCATCTCATTCCTATTATGATTATTGTTCCTAGGTATTTGAATTCAGTCACTTCATCAAAATTTCCCTCGTTTGTCATTAGCTGTCCATTTCCATTATATAATGTATTTCTATGTGTGACCATATATTTAGTTTTATTGATATTACTTCCAGTCCTAATTCTTAGTGTTACTTAAAAATGTGTGCGTGTTGGCCTTTTCTTTCCCCTCGCTATCGCCCAATAGTACTACATCATCAGCATATACTGACAGCTTATTAATACCATTGAGTTATAGGCCTTCATCCTGTACAGATTTGATGACATGCTCTAGTACAAAATTAAATAGTAGAGGAGATAGTGCATATCCTTCTTAAACCTACTGTGGATTTCAAAAGTATCCGAAAAATATTTGCCTACACGCACCCTACTATTTGTGTCATTACACATTCGTATAAGTCTAATAACTTTTTAGGAATTCCGAACTCCAGCAGGATACTATATAACTTCTCCCTCTTAATTTAATCGTATGTATTTTTGTAGTCTACGTATAGTTGATGTACAGTACCATTATATTCCGCTAAAATGTGTCTTAAACTAAAAATCTGATCTGTTGTAGACTTGTTTCTTCTAAATCCACATTGATGATCTCGTACAATGTCATCGTCATCAATATAAGGAGTAAGTCTGCTTACTAATATATTTGTTAGAATTTTGTACAATGTTGCAAGTAATGAGATGCCCCTATAGTTGTTACAGTTAGTTTTATCCCCTATCTTATAAATTGGTACGATAATCGATTATTTGCATTCATCTGGAAGAGCTTCTTTTTCCCAAAACGTATTAAGGAACCGGTGTATCTTGTGCATCACTTTTTCTCCCCTGATTTTATCAGTTCTGCTGGAATCGATACTTTTAAAATTCATGACGAAACACCGTTGAGGTTACTACGTAATATGTATAATATAAAAATATTCTGCTGTGATCTAATCTCAACCTTAGACCATAGCGACTACATCCTTAAAAGAAAGTGTTTTTATGATCTGAGTGGGAATCGAACTCGGGTCCTCGTAAATAAGGCCATGAAGCTGGTCTGTAGAAGAAATGTATAGAATTATAAGTTCAGATTACTGTTAAACATAAGTTGGTTCTAAATTATCAAAGTGATAGAGATATACAGAACTAGCTAATGACAAGACTAAAGAATACTGAATATGACGAGCTTCAATGAATCTAATTTTGAACATTTCTTATACATGTTATGGGTTGAAGATGACTTCTTCCAAGCAGAGTCGGGAAAACTGTGCAGAAGTTTGAAAGCGATTAAAAATATTGTGTGCGAACTATATTACTGCAATTAACTGTGCTTAATTTCAATATAAAGATTAACATTTTAATAACTTGATTTTTAAAAGTAAAATAAAACATAAAATAGTTTGCAGATGATCAAATAATTTTTGCAGGGGATGAAGATGATATGAAATATAATATGATAAATAAAAGAATGGAAGAATATAAAAAATGGGGATTGAATATATATTTACAGAAAACAGAATATATGTGTTTGGGAAAGGATATGAATGACCTCATACTTGAAACAGGGAAAATAAAAAAAATGTGATTTTTTTAAATATCCTGGGTCAATAATTACAAGTTCAGGTACCTGCGAGAGAGATGTACAGACTAAAATTGCAATGGCAAAAATGCAACTAAGATATTACATGGGGTATAATTTGGAATAAAAATATCACAAAGGAAACTAAAATGAAAATTTATAAGAGCACAATACAGAATATTTTGTCATATGGAAGTGAAACTTGGTCTTTGACGGAATTACAAAAGAATAAAATTAGAACAGTTGAATTTGATTATTTTAGAAGAAGCCTCCAAAAAATAAGACAGGATAAAATAAGAAATGAATTCCTTTGGAGAGAAATGAATGTCACCACATCTGTTGTTAAGAGGATTTAAAATCAAACGCTTAAATGGTATGGCCATGTACAAAGAATGGAAAATGAAAGATGGCCAAAAAATATATACCAATGGTCACCCCCTGGAAGAAATAAACGTGGCAGACCTACATGGAAATGGAAAACTACGTCAGAACCATAATGGATGATAGGAATTTGGAAGAGGGAGATTGGAATGATAGAGATGAATGGAAACTGAAGACCGGAAACCTATAAGTGGGGAAAGCCAAAGAAGAAGAAGAAGAATAAGAAGAATAAAATAAAACAAAATTGGTACCTGAGATCTCAGTCGAGTATATAATGCTGTGAAATATCAAGAACGCCTTTATACAAGCAGAAGATGGAACATATGTTCCGAAAGGCCTTCTTGATTTCACAGCATTACATAGTTGAGGACGACTGAGATCTCAGGTACCAATTTTATATTTTTTTAACTTTAACATAGTGACCTCAATGGTGTTTCAAATGAATTTTAAAAGTATTAACTTGATTTTTGTGAATATTCAGATTTTTATTTGTAGTAAGAGAAATAAAGAGTGACACCGTAGTTCAGTTGGTTAAGGCAATGCATTAAAAGCCCGAAGGTCGATAAGAGCACGGATAGAGTGAGGATTTTTAAACTGGCCTAATTTCTCTGGCTGCACCTTAGTCCTGAGGTCGACGCAGTCTCTAACTAAAATGAGTACCAGAACTTGTTCTGGAGGTAAAAGTGTACATCACGCATACTTACAACCAGGCTGTCAGCCGGATCGTACCGATTGTCTAGAAATATGGGAACCTTAAGTTCCTACTTCTTCAAGGGTCTTACATTTCCTGTAGTGGAAATAACTTTACGTTTTAGTAAGAGAAATACTGTTTTAAGGACTATTTAACTCATACCCCAAATGGGAGTCAGTGACCAATCACGTTCCAATTAACTTTGTTTTACAACTAATCACAGTTACGTTTCACCTCGACAATTATCGAATTTTGATTACCAAAATAAAGAAAGCTCCTCCTTTTTAATATTCTGAACAGGTCAGAGCATTATTTTGCAGTGACTGACTCCCTAAACAAATACGTCGAGTATAAGCAAATAATGAACAGATTCCTTCGACCTGCACATTGATAATTGCGTTTTTGAACACTGATTTTACTGAGTTGTTTCCGAAAAAAAAAGCAAGAGTAAAGGAGAGTAAAGTATAGTCCACAACGAGGGAAACGACATCGTCTGCTCTAAGATAAGGTGATGACCGTTTCAAATCCTAGACTAGTATAGTATTGTAGTATTCACTGTCAATTGTTGAATATATAGTCTTTTTTTTTTATTTTACGTGCGGGAGATATTGTCATGTTGTGTATCGAGATAGCCTAAACGACATATTAACAACTTAGTATAATAAATATATCTTATTTTTCAGTAAATTTGAAGTTGTTTCAAATTTGTATTATGTTCTCCAAGCAATATATAGATAATTAAATTAATTTTTTTTGCAGATAATGTGTTTTATCGTACTTACAGCAATGGCGACTATGATTGAAAGTTCAACTTCCTACATTTCGGGGTTGCCAATCTAAATAACTATACTTACTTACTCACTGGCACTATCGAACCCGTAGGTTCATGGCCGCGCGGACATAAGCTCTCCATGCATCCCTATCCTGAGCTAATGCTTTCCAATCATTCCCTGTATAATCTACTTCCCTCAAATCATAGTTAATGTTGTTCTCCCACCTCATTCTTGGTCTACCAACTGGGCGTTTTCCCTCTGGCTTTCCTACAAGAAGCTTCCATGCAAGTCTTTCATTCCCCATACGTGCAACATGTCCTCCCCATCGCAGTCTACGAGACTTAACTGTTCTTATTATATCTGGCGTCCTATAAAGACCATGTAGTTCATTGTTATGTAGTCTTCTCCATTCACCTGTCTGTTCATCTCTCTTTGGTCCAAAAAATTTTCCTAAGTACTTTATTCTCAAATACTTGTAATCTCCTTTCCTCCCTGAAAGTAAGAGTCCATGTTTCGCACCCAAATAATATAACTGGTAGAATAATAGTATTATATATTTTCAGTTTAACGTTTTTTTGAAAGGAGTTGGGACATCAAGAGTATCTAAATAACTATACTGTAGTAAAATAACTATGCTGTAATATTACATATTACAAACCACGTGTGGGAAGTAAAACAACTAACCTTTATATATACTACGTACAATGTATATACAAAAAAATATCCAAAAGGTAGTGTTAATATACATTATACGAAACAAATAGTGCATTTTAAATGAACTGAACTTTATTTGAAACGATATA
The DNA here is from genome assembly GCA_030220185.1 of Diploptera punctata. NCBI lineage: Eukaryota > Metazoa > Arthropoda > Insecta > Blattodea > Blaberidae > Diploptera > Diploptera punctata. The sequence continues at coordinate 366,818 of JASPKZ010005698.1, forward strand.
AAACAGTAAATACGTACTTGCTGTCATTTTATGACTAGATTGTCGCGGTCTCCTGTAATTTCAACTAATAAACATTACCCACTCTGTTAACGTTAGTCAATTCTTTATAATGAATGCAAATATTTCCAACAAATATGTTATTATTTTACTATTATTTGTTATTTTGAAAACACCATCGCGTAAAAAAATAATGTACAACACAGTTTGTGAAGTATTTTACAGAATCTCGGAAATTAAAAACCTCGCTATCATTCGGCTTTAAACATTTTCCTTACTTCTGTAAAAACCACTTGTGAACCTCGGATCATACTATACTATTATACTTAGTACTTACATAAGCTATTGAAATATTGATAAAATATTCAATTTAAGCTATCTTCTATTACTTAGTTATCAGGTGGTATTGATAAAATATTAAATTTTAGGCTACATATCTTCACTTTATTTTAAAGTATTTTATCAATTTCTCTTACCGTATGTTCGTACAGTATCTCATTCGTCTAGTCCAACGTAATCATCTCGTTGCTTTTGAAAGCAAGCTCGAGTTGCGGTTCTCTCATTGGCCAGAGGTGTGAGGTATGGGGAGTAACATATAATAATAATAATACTTTATTTATTCTGGCAGAGTTAAGGCCATAAGGCCCTCTCTTCCACTCAACCAGCACAAATAAAAATAAATATTCGACAAATATAGATATACACTATACTAATTATAAACAGTTAAAGATACAATAAATGTAGCAATGTAAATGTCATGTACAAACAACATTTTATAGGGTAATAACAATAATGATACGATAATAATAATAATAATAATAATAATAATAATAATTAATATAAATATGATACATTATACGGGAAACACCAATTAATATATATATATATATATATATATATATATCTCACTCTGGATAATAACGAAAGTCGAGTTTATAGATTCCAATATAAATTTTAGATTTCTTTTTAAAGATGCCAATGTCCGGCAGCCCCTTATTTTCTTGTGGTTATGGAATTCCAGTTGCGCGAAGTGTAGAATGGTATATTACATGGAGTGATTTTATGTCCTATGTTGCGGTATATTAAGTACGACTACTGTGTTGTGATCTTGTGTTTAGGTTATGTGTTTGAGGATAGATACTGGAAACGGGAATGATAAATAATTGGGAATCGAATGTATGTAGGATCTTTAATAGGAGAATTCGACAGTGCGATTTTCTCTCTCTTTTTTAGATGTAGCCATGGACAATTCGTTGAATAATTGGGAAATTGGTGATCGTATTTTTCGAACCTTAAAATATGAGTCTGAATACACATATTATGGACACGCTGCAGTTTTTCCTACAATCCTCCACTGTATGTCAGTTAGTAGAACGTCACCGTAGAGTCAAAAATGCGGCATCCTTAAAGTTTGTATTAAAATTCTTTTAAGAGTTGTAGGAAGACAATGTTTATTAAGTCCGCTTTAGTAGGGAATGCATTAATGATAAGATCCTTTTTAGATGTTTGTTTTACTTGCTCATGCCATTTTAAATTAGAATCTAAGTAAAATCCCAAGTTTTTAACGACGTCGGTATAAGGAATTTGTTCATTATCTAATATGACAGCCGGCATATTGCCATTGTTTATGAGGTGTAATAGCCTTGGATGTCCGATAATTATTGCTTGCGTTTTGTTTACATTTAGTTTCGGCCCATATTATCTGGACCATAAAGATATATGCCTGAGGTCAGTGTTTACTTTGTCAATATATTCATTTTGATACAGGTATCGTGAAGATAGTGGCGGTTTTTAGAAGAGCATATGAGTCAAGTTGCCATATGAATTGATCTGAATATGTTATTATTATTATTATTATTATTATTATTATGCAAGTCTTCTGGGAGCGAATTTAAGCCGTTGGTCCCGAGTCTGAAGATTTTCAGGCTCGTAAAAGATCCTTAAGCCTGAATGAAAAGGCCTCTAAGCAAACTTTACCGAAATTTCCCGTCCTAGTATTACCTTGGTTTCCTAGATGTCAGTATGAGCCGGAACGCTGACCACGGACCACTCAAATGACATCTATACGAAAACAAGTGGAACTAAATTAGTATGGTTCAAATTCTTACCTGTAGGGGAGAGCGCTTACATCTCTGTTAAGGGAAACATTGACTTATTATTATTATTATTATTATTATTATTATTATTATCATTATTATTAAATTGTACCACACCAGACCCAACGACTTTACTTCCTTTCATAAGATAAAACGTACTTAAGACTTTAGGCCATTAAAATTCCATCGATCCCGGCCGGGTTAGAATCCGCGAACCTCGAAACCAGAGGCGAGCATGGTGACCATTAGTTCACCGGATTGAACCCAATACACGATAAATACGCATCACATAAATGAATCCTCACATATAGACACAATAAAAAATTAATTAAATTGGTTATGTCTATATCACATTGAGGAACCAACAATAATATTATAAAAGTTAGTTTGGGATACTACTATATTAATAATAAATAAATAAAATTGCGAACACTGAGGTACCATAAAATAACAAGAAAAGACCCCCCTCCCCTCTCGCTCTACTTCTCTCTAACACTCTTGTACGTGCTTATTCGGTTTCTCGGAATATTCAGGATGTTCTGAAAAAAAAAACTTTAACATTTTACAATGAGAGTAGGCCTACGTAAAAAGTGATCTTTAGAGCTAAACATTCTTTCTACTAAAAATCCAAAATATTCTCTAACGAAAAATATAATTAGTATGAGATATTGTTTCATGTTTTTCATGTTATGTTTAACATTAATATACATAAATAGCTACATTATCACGCTATATGTGCCATAAAATAAGTATAGATATATATATATATATATATATATATATATATATATTATATATATATAATACATAGGGCTATTTAGAAAAAAGGGGCATACTTCAAACAATTTTATTTCTTCCAAACTACAAAAAATAGAAACAATTCTATCGTTCCTGAAAAAAAAGAAGTTTGAAGTTCCGATCACGGCCGCATTAGCGCTGTTGCTTGTGATGTTGATTGTTTGTGTCAAAATTGCGATACAATAGGACGTTGGATTGGAAGAAGAGGAGCAGAAAATGAACTTTATCGCCGGTTGCCTACCCGTGTGATTTTTATCTGTGGGAATACGTAAAAGACCGTGTTTTTATCCTCCCTATGCCTGACACTCTTGTAAATCTGCAACATCGAATTGTTGAAGCTGTGAATTCGATAACTAGAGAACAGCTGAATCGTGTGTGGCAAGAAATGAGCTACTGTTTTGATACGTGTCGTGTATCATAATATGGTGCTCATATTGAATGCATAAAATAGTGAAATTTGAGATTTTGTATTTCCAAGAACGTTGGAATTGTATTTTTTTTTGTAGTTTGGGAGAAATGAATGTTTGAAGTCAGTTCCTTTTTTCTGAATACCCGTGTATATAAAAGTCTAGCCATTATTCTATGAGTAAGAAGTGATTGCACACTGTACACTGCCCTAAAACTAACTCAATGACGCGACAGGCCTAGAAGGCCCTTGGCCTACCAGCCGGCTGCTGGCCTCGCATATGCATGTGTTAATCACGGAGGTAGATGATCATCCTGCGACTATAGAGGTGTCACGTGGTCAGCATGCCGGGTCCCCCAGCCGTTATAGCTGGTTTTCTCAATCTGGAGCTGCTACTTATTGCAGCTACTCAAATTTCTCACGAAGCTGGGCGAGCACCGGTTCCATACTGGCAGAAATTCCATGAGAAAAATTCTTCTCCCATGGAGACCCGAACCAGAGAAAATCCCGTAGCTCTGTGCCAAGGTTTTTTTACCTTAACCACTCGGCTACGACGCGGGACTGTACAGTGCCCTGCTTCTTCCCTTATAAAGACTGCACAACGTACACAGTACTAACCCCAGCACTGTAAGCTGTACAGTTTTAGATAGATAGATAGATGGAAAGCTCTGCGGCCATTACTTAAGTGTTGGCAGTGAGCGATCCATTTTGATTTTCCTTTATAAATAGAACCCCGGGTTCCTGTAAAATACATTAGCCCCGGTTTAAATTTTGAATTTAAATTTGAAGTTTATGACGTGGTAGCAAAGTGAAATCGGAAGCGGACATTTTGGGGCTCTATTCCAGCATTTAATGTTGGATTGAGGTAAACCGCTTAAAACCTCAGTCGAATAGTCGTTCACGCGGGATCTTACCAAGTTTGGCTTTCGGATTATTCTATATTGAGGCAGTACAGTTGTGCAGAATACACAGAACAGTTTAAACAGCTTAGAAAAGAAACAAAATAACCTACAATGATTTTTCGGCTGCTTAATAAATGTAAATCAGTATCAGAAATATCGAAATTGCTTCCACAGTTCGTAATTTCTTAAGAAATAATTATTACAATGGAAGAGTGGCCTAGCAGAAGTATTTTGTCAATTGAACATAGATTAATTAATTGATCAAATTACATACTGCACAATCACTTTTTAGACACACTGTAGGAAATATATAATGTATGTAGCGTAGTGGTTAAGGCACTGCGCTACAAGCCGGAAGGTCGAGGGTTCAAGTCCCAGTGGGGTCAAGATTTTTAAACTCACCCAAACCTTCTTGCGGCACTATGGCCCTGGGGTTGACTCAGCCTCTAACGGAAATGAGTACCAGACGCTTGTTCTGGGGGTAAAGGCGACCGTCACGCAGGGCTGATAACCCGACTGACACCAAATGCCGATTGTCCAGGAAAAGTGGGAGCTTTAATCTGCTGCTACCCCAAGGGCCTCCTGAGGCCTGTAGTGGGAATACTTTACTTATATCACAGTTTTAAAAAAATGCTGTATGCATTAAAATTCATATTATCTTGGATGTGAATCGAAGAATCTCTGAATTTTGATTGTAAAAACATGATATTTTCTAATGAAATCTCTTTGGCAACATACGACAAATAAAAAAAAACAGAATGCAATTACTTTTCTCAAATGATCTATTGACACTCAATATGACAAACAAATTGGGCGGTAAGTCCCAATAATTTAGTCTGTTCATTCATTTGACCTTTATATTTTTTATTACCCGGATATCTAACATTGCACGAACACTTCGAGAGCGTCTTCAATGCTTGCCAATAGTCTCGGTAAAAAACAGAGGTGGCGGCTCCATGCGTAAGCGGTTAGACGCTCGCTTCTCACCGCTGGAGTCCTGGAGATCGAGTCTCGGTCACTCCATGTGGGGTTCGTGGTGGACGAAACGGAGCTTGGGCAGGTTTTTCTCGGGTTTTTCCCGTTTTCCCCTGCCAAAAATTTCATTTCATCATTTATCCATACTCATCTCATCCATTTTGTTTCATTTCGTTCATCCGCCCCTGTGACAGTGCGTCTGGAGTGGTCGGCCGGCACCTTTGTAGTTCACAGACCTCTAAAAATATAGGGGCTTCATTTCATCTCATCCCTCAACCCGACCCTGAATTGTACCGAGTTGAGGATATTAACAAAACAGGGCTCTTTCAACCTTTTCACTGCTGAGATATTTCCAGCCTTTAAAACCCTCCTTGCTCAATGCAGGGAGAAATATGGAAAAAGTTTATTTAGGTTCCTAGTAGATGGCAGTATATGCCTGCTTAGTTTCAAAGCAATGCAATACGTATTATATAACTAGCAGGTGTTTGGAGTTGAGAATGGATATACACACCCATAGCACAGCAAGCATTTTCTTTGTCAACGGATATACCCGTTCGTAGCAGTGTAAAGGTTAAAGAATGTGTTATTTCTTCACATGTGAGGTAATCAAAATTGTGAAGAAAGATGTATTACCATGATGAGTTCAAATGGTAGATTTGCCCGTTAAAAACATGTGGAACATTTCATAAATAATTATCATCTAACAAGGGAACTATCCACAATTACATTAAATCTACATTAAAATTTCTCCTAGAGAAGAGTTGTGATGTACCAAGGCCGTGTCCAAAACATATTTACCATTTTTAACTGTAAGGCACAGAAAAGGAGCCAGAAGCCATCAATGGCAACACACCGTGCAAAGCAGCAGGAGTCCCTGCGTGAGTAGAGCTGAATGGAGGGTGGTGAGACACGGCGCGGCGGCAGGTTGTCAGGGTTATCCACTTCATTAAGTCTGGAGTTTTATTACTTCCCTATAGCTTAAATTATATATTTCGCGCTGGATTTTAGCGCCTTGCAGTTAAAACAACATATATATTTTGAATATGGCCTTGGTATATCACAACGTTTCTCTCGGAGAAATTTCAAGGTACGTTTCGTCATGCAATGGTTGACGGTTCCCTTGTAAGTTAATTATGAGTAGAGGAGTACAACAAATAGGAGAGATTCTCAGGGAAAACGTAGAATAACATAACAAAAAACGCAAAAATTATGGTTGTATAATTTAGTTACCGACCTCAGGTGTATATAATATATATATATATATATTATAAATATATTTTTGACATTTGGCAATGAAGACAAATATGATATGAAAAGAAAAAAGAATACTTGAGTCGGGATTTGAACTCGAGTCTCTAAAGTCTGTACCTTTAGCGCTCTAACCAACTGAGCTACCCAAGAATTCCAATACATTGTACAGACTTTAGAGACTCGAGTTCAAATCCCGACTCAAGCATTCTTTTTTCTTTTCATATCATATATATATATATATATATATATATATATATATATATACACACATCCATCCATAGTAATTCTGCCCGAGGGCAGGTCTTTCACTGCAATCATAGTAATATAGGTGTGGTAGCTTCCCGTTTCTTTCCAAACCGGTGAAGGATGATGATGATGATGATGATGGCAGGATGATTTTCGGGGATCGTTGGGCCCTAAGAAGCTTCCTGACATTTGTCTTACAGATGAGGAAAAACCCCGATAAAAAACTCACCCACGAGTCTCTCCACATCGGGAATCGAACCCGGGCCCGCTGCGTGACAAAGCAGCACTCTACTCGTATATACACACATACATGATTTTTGTTGTATAAAAGTACGAGCTCCAGGGAAGATATGGAATAGAAATACTGTACACATAAATGTAACCTAAAAATTATGAAACAGCAATTGGGTGCAACAGAAGTTAGGTCAGAATCATGGAAAAACAGAATTACCAAATCATTGGAATCATAATATTGACCGAGCATTATGTCTCATTCGGTAGAACAACAAATATTAAAAAAAACGTAAACAATACACAACATTAACTAGCCTAAATGTAGCTAACCTTCCCAAAATCGCAATACAACTACCCAAATGTACTGAAACGTAAGGAAATTACTGTTTTTCACGATTTTTAGGCTAGATCTATGTGAAATTCGAATTAATATTTTTCCTATTTCTCGTACTTTTTCTCCCCAACAATATATATATATATATATATATATATATATATATATGATATGAAAAGAAAAATGAATGCTTGAGTCGGGATTCGAACTCGAGTCTCTAAAGTCTGTACCTTTAGCGCTCTAACCAACTGAGCTACTCAAGAATTCCAATACAAGCATACAATTTTCTTATACATGTAGTATTCTCAATTCACACAAGAGGTATATGAAATTGTTCCAACTGCCATCTCGCGGCTAACGTAACAGTTAAGCAAATTTTTAAAGAGAATATTTTACTTTATAGCAGTAACGCTTTATATATAGATATTATAAAATATATTTTTGACATTTGGCAATGAAGGCAAATATGATATGAAAAGAAAAATGAATGCTTGAGTCGGGATTCGAACTCGAGTCTCTAAAGTCTGTACCTTTAGCGCTCTAACCAACTGAGCTACTCAAGAATTCCAATACAAGCATACAATTTATATATATATATATATATATATATATATATATATATATATTAGAAGAATTACACATGGAACCTTTACTTATTTACTTACTCACTGGCACTATCGAACCCGTAGGTTCATGGCCGCGCGGACTTCCCTCAAATCATAGTTAATGTTATTCTCCCACTTCGTTCTTAGTCTACCAACTGGGCATTGTCCCTCTGGCTTTCCTACAAGAAGCTTCCATGCAAGTCTTTCATTCCCCTTACGTGCAACATGTCCTGCCCATTGCAGTCTACGAGACTTAACTGTTCTTATTATATCTGGCTTCCTATAAAGACCATGTAGTTCATTGTTATGTAGTCTTCTCCATTCACCTGTTTGTTAGAAAAATCATAGGCTAAGTAATATACTCGTGTGAGAAAATAAGCAGTTAGCATCACAATATTGCCTAACGGTGTCATAATATTGTGAATTGCGTATTTAAATAAAATACTTCAAAATTGTCTAATAATATAAAAAAATTGTTTGAAAAAGTTTAAAATATTAAAAAAATGTTAGTAAATACAGAAGAAGAGCTATAGTTTACAACAATAAAGTGAGAAATCAAAACGCAGAAAAGTGCAGTTGAGCCGAATATTTTAAGTATTTGGGAACAATGATTCAAAAAGAAGGATAATCTGAATTGGATATTGAAAAAAGAATAATAGCGACAAAGAAAGTTATTGGTATATTAAATCCTATTTTATGGCGTAAACATATAATCAAGTAGACTAAATTAGGCCTATTAATATATAACACAATTGTGATGAGTATTTTATTATATGGTGCGGAAACGTGGACATTGAAGCAAAAACACAGAAATAAATTATCAGTCATAGAAATGGACTTTTTAAGAAGATAGGCAAGAATATAAAAATTAGATAAAATAAATAATAATACAATAAGAGAAATAATTAATGTAGAAAAGGATAGTGTACAAGAGATTGAAGAAACCCAACTAAGATGGTATAGTCATACAATGAGAGGAGTAAGAGAAACAAACAAAGAAGTATTGAAATGGATACCTCCTGGAAAAGGTAAACGTGGTAGAACAAAGCCAAAATGGATAAAGGGAATTCAAGACAACATGAAGAAGAGAAATGTGACAGAAGCAGACAGGCAAGACCGGGAAGTGTAGAAGAAAACATTTGTATATTTTGGTTGAGGATACCTGTGTAAATAACAGAAATAATCCTGAAATAAAAAAAAATAAATAAAAAGAATACAAATAAATTGTATTCGTATATCAATTCGAAAATTGAAAATTTACGTAAATTAATACTTTGACGTTTCTTTTATCTCTTCTTTGTCTAGATTACTTGTTCATATAAACGTCTCGTAACGATCTGATGTGTATAATACTTCAAAGAAAAACACATTTACGACCTTTTTTTATGAAAAAATTAAAATAATTCCGTGATTACGATGCCGTATTCTTTATGTAAATGTTTATGTAAACGATTAGACATTTAATTGTCTGCCAGACAATACTGTGTATACAAAGTAGACAAATGTTTTAACTTCAAAGCGCGTTTTTTATATATTTTTGGCAAGTGATCAGACTACTCAACGTGAAACAAATTCTTCGACGGAGTAAATAGTAAAGTAAATTTAAACAAAATCAGTTTTATCATTACCAGTAATTCATCATATATCCGATAAATGTACAGTGATCCCACTACAGGCTTTTAGGAGGTCCTTGAGGTAATTGGAGATTAAGGCTCCCACTTTTATAGACAATCGGCTCTTGATGTGTGCCATGTTGTCAGCACTACGTGACGGCTCCTTTACATCTAGAAAAAACGTCTAGTACTCTTTTACGTTAGAGGCTGAATGCATCCCAAGGTCATGATACCGCCAAATGCTTTGAGTCAGTTTAAGAATCCTGACCTCACCGGGACTCGAACCTCGACCTGCCAGTTTGGAGCGCACTGCCATATCTTAATATGTTACTTGGTTAACAATAAGAGAAGCATTCATTCTCTGCGGATCTTTAGCAAAATCATTACGGAAGAGGCTAGTGAAGTGCTTTGTGTGGAGTATAGCATTGTATGGTGCAGAGGACTTGGACATTACGTCGGAAGAGGAAAAGCGACTGGAAGCTTTTGAGATGTTGGATATGTAGAAGGATGGAACGTGAAAAATGGACAGAAAAAATAAAGGTGTGCTAGACAGAGTGAGTGGAGGAAGAACAATGCTGGAACTCATAAAGAAATGGAAAATAAATTGGATTGGCCACTGCTAAGAAGAAACTTCTGCTGAACGGATGCCCTAGAAGGAATGGTCAACGAAAAGAAAGTTAGAGGCAGAAAAATAATCAGTTGATAGACAACAATAAAATAAATGGTTTGTATGCGGATACAAAAAGGAAAGCTGAGTTATGGAAAGAGTTTGGAGAATGCTGAGTTTGCAATGAAAGACTTGCTCTTGAGCAGAACACTATGAATGAATGAATGAACCAACTTCGCTACGGCGTGCACCATCTGTCCAGTAAGTAACTAAATGTTATTAGGTACAAACCCGAATTTGTACAACAGTAACATCGTATTTTGTCTTCTCACAATATCCACTACATACGAGGTAGAGCCAAAGATAGAAGTACACTAGAATTTGCGAATTGTATCGGACCCTGTTAATCTTCTTGTAACTTGTAACTTGTAAGCCCATGTTTCCCTTAACAGAGATTTAGGCGCTCTCCCCTACAGGGAAGAATTTGAACCACACTAATTTAGTTACACTTGTTTTCGTACAGATGTCATTTGAGTGGTCCGTGGTCAGCGTTCCTTGCTTCTGATCCCGAGGGTCGCGGGGTCGATGGATTTTTTAGGATGGAACAATCCAAGGAGCAAGTCATCCGGGAGGGGACTTTAAGCCGTGGGTCCCGATCTGAAGATTTTCAGGCTCGTAAAAGATCCTTAAGCCTGAATGAAAGGCCTCTAAGCAAAATTTACACGTTAATATAGGGTCCTATTGTCATGCTCTTCCCCTTGGTCATACATAATAGGTGAAGGATGGCTACGAACTGCCCGACCCCAGCAAGCCCAGAGGTGGAAAATCCCTCGGGGAGATTGGGATGCAATTCGGATAACGCCTTGATGAGCGTCGGCTCAAAAGTGCGTCGTCAGGACGTATTTTCGTTGTCCTAATCGAAAGCCGTCCTTGGAAGGCTGGGTCGGCTTGAAAACATTTTTTAGAGCTCGCGGCTGGCAACGAGTTCCGAGAAGAGAGAGCCCGAGAACTCATCAGGTTCTATAAAAGAAAAAGGCTCTTTTCTGTTTAAGCTGATTGGATACGAATTTTAAATTTAGAAAATAATTCAGGGGAGTGATGATTTACTGGTACAGGCTATGAAACCACTCCGAAATTTGTCTTGATGCTAAGAAAAACCACCGTAAACTTGCTTTTGTAGGGAAACCAATTTTATGTAATGTTTTTTGCTTGGCATCGACGTCCTAGTGGCGCCATTACCTTTTAGTTATGGTGCTTGTCGTTTTGTTGTTGGGAGGGTTGGGAAGGAGATTGTCATTTCTTTTGCCGGGCGTTTTGTGTTAATTTAGGTTTTGTTGTGAGTCTTTTCCTTGCGTAGTCGGCCATGTTGGTCTTGTTTTGTCCTATTGGCTTAAGTCTCTTGGTGTATAGTGTATAATTGTCAGTGTCTGTATTATATTGGCACAACTTATAAACTATAAATTCACCATTCGAATAAAACACATTTCCGAATTAATCCAAAGAAGTATCTACATTCAAAGTATGCATTTTCAAACTTTATAATATCCTGCACCTCGTGTGTGGGTGTCCGTGGACGAATGGTAGAGTGGTTCGTAATAATAATAATTACACCTGCCCGGGTCCATAGAACGCGAAGTTTAATTCACCTTTGCTGTCTTGTATCTCTAACATATGTCCTATGGATTACTGATAAACATGAAAACGTAAATACTTTAATAATACATAATATAAATAATAATAATAATAATAAACTAATAATAATAATAATAATCATAAGAGTATAATAATAATCATAATACAATAATCATAATCACTATATATAATCGTAAAATAAATAAACATAAAAATCAATAATAAGATAAAAAATAATAATAAAAATCAAACATCAATAATAAAAATCAACATAATCATACAACTACCAAATAATACTAACAATACAAAATAATATTCACAACTAACGACACCTACTAATTCACAACTCAAAACTACTATACAACTCACAAAAATCCTATTACAAAACTCACCCCCTCATCTTCCCCACTCCCCCCTCCTATCCCCTCGACACCCTCCTCCCACCCCTCACCACTCCGAGTCCCCTCCACACCCCCTCGTCCCCTCCCCACCCTGATTCCTCCCACCCCCTCCTCCCCCTCTCACCCCCCCCTCCGCCCTCCTCCTCCTCCCTCCTCCTCCCCCTCCCCCTCTCCTCCTCCCCCTCCCCCATCCTCCTCCCCCCTCCCTCCTCTCCTCCCCTCCCCCCCCTACCTCCCCCTCCCCCCCCTCCTCCTCCCCCTCCCCCCCCCTCCTCCTCCCCCTCCCCCCTCCTCATCCCCCCCACTCTCCTCCCCCTCCCCCTCCTCCTCCCCCTCCCCCTCCCTCCTCCCCCTCCCCCCTCCTCCTCCCCCTCCTCCCCCTCCTCCTCCCCTCCCCCCTCCTCCCCCTCCCCCCTCCTCCTCCCCTCCCCCCCTCCTCCCCCCCTCCCCCCTCCTCCTCCCCCTCCCCCCTCCTCCCTCCCCCTCCCCCCTCCTCCTCCCACTCCCTCCCCTTCTCCTCCCCCTCCCTCCCCTTCTCCTCCTCCCCCCCTCCTCCTCCCCCCCTCCTCCTCCCCCTCCCCCCCTCCTCCTCCCCCTCCCCCCCTCCTCCTCCCTCCTCCGCCGCCTCCCCCCTCCCCCTCCCCCCACCCTCCCCCCCTCCCCCCTCCCCTCCCCTCCCCCTCCTCCCCCTCCTCCCCCCCCCCCTCCTCCCCCTCCTCCTCCTCTTCCTCCCCCTCCTCCTCCTGCCCCTCCCCCTCCTCCTCCGCCTCCTCCTCCCCCTCCTCCTCCTCCTCCTCCTCCCCCTCCTCCTCCCCCTCCTCCTCCTCCTCCTCCCCCTCCTCCTCCCCCTCTCCTCCCCCTCCTCCCCCTCCTCTTCCTCCTCCTGCTCCTCCTCCTCTCCTCCTCCCCGTCCTCCTCCCCCCCTCCCCCTCCTCCCCCTCCCCCTCCCCCTCCTCCTCCCCCCTCCTCCTCCCCTCCGCCTCCCCTCCTCCTCCTCCTCCTCCTCCTCCTCCTCCCCTCCTCCCTTGTCTTGTCCGCCCCTGTTTTTTTTCCTTTGCCCGCGCTTTCGGCGCTCTCCCCCTCCCGGGACGAATTTGGAGCACAATCCTAATTGTTCCACTTGTTTTCATATAGATGTCCATTTTGAGTGGTCCGTGGTCAGCGTTCCGCCTCATACTGACATCTAGAAACCAAGGTATAACTAGGACGGAAAAATTCGGTAAATTTGCTTAGAGGCCTTTTCATTCGGGCTTAAGGATTTTACCGAGCCTGAAAATCTTCAGACTCGGGACCCACGGCATAAAGTCCCTCCCGGAGGACTTGCTCCTTGGATTTTTTTTTCCGTCCTACAAAATCCATCGACCCCGGCCGGGTTTGAACCGCGACCCTTGGGACCAGAGTCAAGGAGCATAACCACTAGTCCACCGCGGCCGATAATAATAATAATAATAATAATAATAATAATAATAATAATAAAATAATAATAATAATAATGTTTTATTTATTCTGGCAGAGTTAAGGCCATAAGGCCTTCTCTTCCACTCAACCAGCACAAATACAAATAAATATTTGACAAATATAGATATACTCTATACTAAGTATAAACAGTTAAAGATACATTAAATGTAGCAATGTAAATTTCATGTACAAACAACATTTTGTACGATAATAAGAATAATAATACTTACGATAATAATATAATAATAATAATAATAATATAATGATGATGATAATAATAATAATAATGATAATAATAATAATGGTAATAATAATAGTATAAATATGATAAATTATACGAGAAACACCAATTAATATACAGTATGTCAATTTGGTATTCATACACAGGCATTTTTATTAATAAAAATCCAATTTTCAGAAAGTTTTTAAAAGTAAAGAAAAAATATTTATTGTGATTTGAAGGAAACACTAAGTTATATCTAAATATGTAGTTCGAAACGTAATTATAAAATAAACATAATTTATAGAAATAAATAATCTTTATTACACCCAAATACAAGCCAATTTGTTATTCATACACTAAAGAAAACACTGCAGTATATTTGCTTGTCTAACTTGCTTAAACATTAATGCAACATGAATAATCTAAGTTGTGCATTTGTTTACATCTGCCTACTGTACACTGGCAGTCTGTCGCCTCCAAAATGGGTAAATGTAAAGAACTCAGTTCTGATCTCAAGGATACAATTGTAAATCTTGCACTTAAGGGATATTCTTTGAGAAAAATAGGGCGACTGATTGGCAAATGTCATGCAACAGTACAGTATATACTAAATAAATTCAAGTATAAAGGTTCAGTAGAGAATGTTCCGAGGAAACCTACACAAAAGAAGTTAAGTGAAAAGGAGGAGAGAACCATTGTGAGACAAGTGAAATTCAACCCCAGAATTAGTGCTCCAAAATTGCGGTCTACCCTAGAAGTTTCTACTGGTAAAAAGGGTGATTACAAATGATTGGAGCGATTTCATGATTTTATGGTAGCTGTAGTATTCGACATATTTTCACGAACTTTTACAGATACATAGAGCAACTTCCCAGGTTTTTTTTGAGATGTTACAGGTGCTCCATATGCTCCCCCTTGGTGATTCTGCAGATATCAAGTCTGTAATCAAGTTCGTCCCATACTCGACGTAACATGTCCCTATTAATTTGTTCAAAGGCATTGATTATGCGAGCTCGCAGTTCTGGTAAGTCTACTGGTAAAGGAGGCACAAACACTGAATCTTTCACATACCCCCAAACAAAAAAATCGCACGGCGTCAAATCGGGGGAGCGTGGAGGCCATGACAACAATTTCTAATCATTCTCTCCACTGCGACCGATCCATCGGTTTGGCAATCTCATGTTTAAAAATTCACGAACCATCGTGATGGAAGTGTGGTGGAGCACCATCCTGCTGGTAGATGAAGGTCTCACTGTCGGTCGTCAGCTGCGGCATGAGCCAATTTCCAGCATGTCCAGGTACACGTGTCCTGTAACGTTCTGCTCGCAGAAGAAAAAAGGGCCATAAACTTTGAACTGAGAAACCGCACAGAACACACTAACTTTTGGGGAGTCGCGAATGTGCTGCACAATAACGCGGGGATTTTCTGTGCCCCAGATTCGCACATTGTGTTTGTTCACTTTGTCATTCACAAAGAATGTTGCTTGGTCACTGAAGACAAGTTTTCTCACAAAAACCATCCTCATCCATAAACTGCTGCATTTGTGTACAAAATTCAAACCGACTCACTTTGTCAATGGGCGTAAGGGCTTGTAGAAATTGCAAGTGGTAAGGTTTATGCTTCAATCTTTTCCGCAAGATCTTCCAAACGGTCGGTTGTGGAATGTTCAGCTCTCTGCTCGCTTTTCGTGTTGATTTCTGTGGGCTACGTGTGAAACTCCATCCGCACACTCTCAACCTTTTCTTCACTCACTGAAGGACGACCCGTTGATTTCCTTTTACAGAGGCATCCTGTAGCTTTAAATTGCGCATACCATCGCCGAATGGAGTTGGCACTCGGTGCATCTTTCTCGAACTTCGTTCTGAAGTGTCGTTGCACAGTTATCACAGATTGAGTTGAATGAAATTCAAGCACAGCATATGCTTTCTCCTCGCCTGTCGCCATCTTTGATAACTGCTGCGCTCTCTCGGTTTAAAGCTGAAACACGGCTGCGAGAGAAAACAAAAAAAAAACCTTATGAGTTTTTATACATAACTTTAAAGTTCTGTGAAGATATGTCAAATAAGATCGCTACAATAAAATCATGAAATCGCTCCAATCATTTGTAATCACCGTGTATGTACTGAGACAGCTCGGAAAGTGTTAAGCAGAAATTGCTATCATGGAAGAATGACTAGAAAAAGGCCGCATGTAAGTAAGAAGAACAGTGTTGTAAGACTACAGTTTTCAAAAGAACATGTAAATAAGGGGCAGGCATTTTGAAATAATGTTCTCTGGTCTGATGAGACTAAAATCAACCTGTTCGGTTCAGATGGCGTTCATAGAGTCTGGAGAAAAGCCAATGCGGATAATGACGTGACCAATACAAAACCTACAGTAAAACATGGGGGTGGGTCTATAATGTTGTGGGGGTGTATGTCGGCAAAAGGTGTTGGCAATATACAGTTCATTGACAATGTTATCGACAAATTTGTGTATAACGACATTCTTCGTAAGAATGTTAAACAAAGTGCAGCAAAATTGGATATGCTCCCTACGTACATGTTCCAACAAGATAACGACCCCAAACATACGGCGGACTTAAATAAGACTTGGTTGATATGGAACGTGCCAAAGCAATTGAAAACCCCTCCTCAATCTGCTGAATTAAATCCTATAGAACATTGATGGGCGTTTTTGTAACCTAGGGTCCACAGCAGAAATCCTTCTTCCAAAGAAGAATTGAAGAAGGTGGTTACTGAAGAATGGTGCATAATCACTCCTCAGATATGAGATAGGCTTGTTAGATCCATGCAGCGTAGATGTCAAGCTGTTATTAACGCTAAAGGTTACCCTAACCCTAACAAAGTATGAAGGACAGTTCAATTTTTTTCTCTTCATTTTTCCCCATAAACCCCCCATTCTGACTGGCTGAATAGAAAAGTGACTATAAAATTTCCAACTTTTAAAGTTTTTTTAATATATTATACGTTATATCTTTTAAAAGAAATCTAAATTTATATTTGCTCTAAACTCGACTTCACTATTATCCAGTGTAAGATATATATATATATGGGGGTTTAGTTGTGTTTTCCCGTATAATGTATCATATTTATATTATTATTATTAGTATTATTACTTATTATTATTAGTATCGTATCATTAGTGTTATTACCCTAGACAATGTTGTTGGTACATGACATTTTACATGGCTACATTTATTGTATCTTTAAAACTGTTTATAATTAGTAAAAGTGTATATTCTATATTTGTACAATATTTATTTGTATTTGTGCTGGTTGAGTGGAAGATGGGGCCTTATGGCCTTAACTCTGCCAGAATAAATAAAGTATTATTATTATTATTATTATTATTATTATTATTATTATTATTATTATTATTATTACGTTAAATGTTTATAGAATTTGTTGATTTGTATATATTATGTAAAGACGTGTACCTGAAAATGTTTAATTAATGGCAAAATATAATTGCAATATTCTGAGAATTAAAAGTGTGTTATTTCAATTATAAAATCTAAGTGTATGAATAACAAATTGACACACTGTATATACCGTACACTGGGTAATGATGAAGTCGAGGTTAGAGCAAATATAAATTTAGATGTCAATCTACCTAGAAATATGTTCTTAAGGCAAACAATTACGATCATCATGAGACATTTAAATAGGAAGGTCATCTTACGTAAATTGAGTAAGCTTATACTGTGTAGCAACTTAGAACAAGGACAGATATCTAATGCAAGCTTAAGTAATAGTAACTAAATATATTTTCTTAAAACAAATATCCATCCATCCATAGTAATTCTGCCCGAGGGCAGGTCTTTCACTGCAATCATAGCATTTTCATGCTATGCTTTGCAGCTTTACTAGGGAATTGTAGGTGTGGTAGCTTCCCGTTGCTTTCTACACCGGTGAAGGATGATGATGATAATGATGCTAATGATGAGGATGATGGCCATATGATTTCGGGGACCGTTTGGGCCTTAAAGTTTTCCTGACATTTGTCTTACAGGTGAGGAAAAACCCAGAAAAACTGCCCCGACCGGGGATCGAACCCGGGCCCGCTGCGTGACAAGGTAGCACGCTACCTCGAGACCACAGCGGTAAAACAAATATATTTAATTAAATTAAGTCAGTTGAATGAAAAAAAAAATAGTTTAATAAACATAACAATAATTGACAGCTGTTATAGAACATGGTTTCGGTAAGAACGATTGAAACAATAACGATAAACAAAATTAATACACAATCTCAGTCGTTGAAAATGAACATATCGTAATACAGAAAGATAAAGAGTAATAACATACATTCACACAGTCCAAATTAAGTCCATGTAACTTCTAGAAGCTGTGGTTTCAACTTAAAGTTTTCGTCAGTCCGGCCTCGGGCTAGGGTCCACCCCAGGATTCCCCGCCTCCGCTTCTCGGACTCGGAATAAAGGCGAGCTTCACTGACTCGACTTGGGCGGCGACTCTTTTACAGCCTCGTGTTTGAGAGTTCCGGGATAGAGGGGAAATCGCACCGTGCATAATCCACGGCGCACCAAGGAAGGGGAAGGAAGGAGAGTGGACAGACATGGATAGGAAGGCACTATTCGTAAATCTTGAAGTATATCTCAGAAACATGGCGTAACAGTTGCAATGAAAATGTGCACTTTCGGTTCAATCCATTTGAATAACAATATTTTTTTTTTAAATTCCTGAAGTACAGGATTTATTGTATGTGACAGAGCTAGTCGGATGTGAAGCTTAGAGAAATGGAGGGTTGGTTTTTCATTGAGGGTGAGAGTACCGGGTTAATGGACACGATTCTTCATACCATTCTATTGTCGTTCGAAAAGCATTTCTCTCAGTGATTCTAAATTAGCTACTCCATTATAAAGTGTTCCGATATGGGTGAGTCAATGTTTTTCTAACGCATATTACATTATAATTCCTAATGATTCATCTCTCAACATTGTAGCTCAACAACTCCCAACCTACATTTCTTCCACATTCCTTGCACGTCCGACAAGCTCTGTCACATTCAATACCTGAATGTGATATAGTTCCATTTGATTAGCTATTGTGAACGTTTTGTTAGTAGACAAACGTGCACTGAGCAAGGTTTATTTTCGTTGCACCTATGGTCTGAGTTGACCACAAAACACCCAAGTTCAAATTTCCCAGGTCTAGTGTTAATATACCGCACAGTATCTACTTTCTGAATAACGCTATCATCTTTATCGGAGAACCCACTTGACAAACATCGAACACAAGAAAACTTCATTGACAGTTCTGCCATGGTAAGGTGATTCTAAAAAGTCCTGACTGGAAGTATCCATATTGTAAATGTTATATTATGAACCTTGTCACGTTTATCTCAGTCACTTTCTCTAAGGCTGAGAATACCACCGATATCAGTTACCATGGGAAATTGAATGTCAGAATTCAAATCTGTTCTCCACAAGAGAATGATATTGCACTCTAAACCCTCTATCTATAACGGCGTAGCCCAATGTTGAGCCATAGCCTCTCCATTGTTAGGAGTTAAAAGACCGATTTAATTCAGTTACCTTCTTTATTCATAGATGTCATGAGTGGCATGCGATTCACATACCGTTTCAATGAGATTTATAACAGGCAACTAAAGCAATACTAGGACGTTTGAGATGGGAAATTTTGCTTGGAGGCCTTTTTATTCGAGCTCAAGTATCTTTTACGAGCCTGAAAATCTTTCGACTTAAAGTCCTTCCCGGAGGACTTACTCATTGGATTTTTCCATCCTAAAAATCCATCGACAGCGGCCGAATTTGACTCTAAACCCACATGTTCATAAACTAGTTTAATGTCACTGCTCTATGTACATTCGGTTAAAATTTTATATTAATCTCTAGGCTATTTAATGATAAAATTCACAATACAATTGTATAATTCTTGAAAAGGTTTTATTCTGTTTAGACCTAGTTTAGTTGTTCTAAAATTCTAGCCTGACTGTCTCTTCGTTGCTTTCCAGAATCGGCTATGTGGTGGCGTCGGGTTTTACCTTCTCCCTTCATTTCATCATTACCACAAATACAGCACCTTTACACTAAAAAAAATTAAACATATACTCATCCTACACGTCTCTGTGTGCAAATACATATCATCTACGTAAAGTGGTCTGCCGGAATGGTGCTTAAGTTCAAAACAGACTACATTATCGCTATTTATCCGCCTTGCGCGGAACCCGAATTATGAAAAGTGCAGTGAATGACATTGGAATACACATTACATTACATGATTCTGTAATGTTCAATTTGTCTCTCATTTTATAATAGTGAGTAGTAATGAAATTAAGGTAAATAACTGTATGCCTTATGAAAACTGTATACTCAGTGCCGCGTTCACTAAGATCTTCCAACGATCCCAATCCTCGACCACTTAATCCAATAATCTTATATATGCAATCCCTGATACCCATAGAATATTATCATCCCACTTACACCCAGACCTTGGTCTATTCTCCAAACGTTTCCCAATAAAAAATTTAATTATTTCTATCCTCACTCATTTAAGCTACATGACCTACTCAAATATATTTTCTAACTTCATAAACCTGTTAATATTAGGAAAACTGTATAACATATCAAGATCCTCACTTTGAAACTTCCTCAAACTCTATATTCTAATTCCTTATGGGAGGCATGATTATCATTTTATAAAATGTAATCTTTAGATTATTTGATAAAATCCGCGAAGACAGACACACTGAACTGAATAGTAACACGAATTTCCTACTTTAAGTAGGTATTTAAATTCATCGTGTGTATGATTTTTACCTGTTAACAATGGTCCTAGATATTTGATAGTCTTCCCTTTATCATAAGAATATAATGCCTATAGTTATTGAGATGGGATCCCAGCAGAACTGATACAATCAGAAGGAGAAAAATTGATAGACAACATACATCGATTGGTTAATCTGATTTGCGAAAAAGAGGCTCTTCCAAATTAGTGAAAAAAAATATTATCTTGCCAATCTATAAGAAAGGAGATAAAACTGATCGCAATAACTACAGGGAGATTCAATTACTTGCAATGTATTAAAAAATTCTGTCAAATATCAGTCCAGCTCTCTGTATAGACGACGAAATAAGTTACAATCAATGCGGTTTTAGAGGAAATAGGTCTACAATAGATATGACGCACTATACATCAACTATGTAGACTTCAAAAAAGGCATACAATCCAGTTAAGTGGGATTCTACTGGAGTTCGGAATTCCTGAAGAGTTAGCGTCTAAAAGGCACAAAGGGTAGGGTTAAAATATGCAAACAGCTTTTCAGATACTTTAAAACCTACAATAGGTTAAAACAATCGTATGCACTATGTCCTCTGCTATTCAATTATTTACTAGAGCATACCATCAAATATGTTGACGATAGAAAAGGCGTACAAGTCAATGTAAATTGAACATTATTTATTTTTAATGCTAAAAGTAACCTTGTAATATTAATGTAATAGTTCCACAAAACTCATTGAATAATTTTAAAAATTATATTTATAAAACTGTAATAAGTTATTTTCAGTTCATTGAAAAAATACTCATAGGCCTACTATGATTCGTAGACGGCGATGTGCAGGACATGTGGCACGAATAGGTAATGAAAGCCTTGATTGGAAGCTTCTTGTAGGAAAACCAGAGGGAAGATACCCAGTTGGTAGACCAAGAATGAGGTGGAGAATGAAATTAACTATGATTTGAGGGAAGTCGATTATACAGGGGATGATGGAAAACATTGGCTATGGATAGGGATATGTGGAGAGCTTATGTCCGCACGGCCATGAACCTACGGGTTCGATAGTGCCAGTGAGTTAGTTATGATTGGAAAACATTAGCTCAGGATAGGGATGTCTGGAAAGCGTTATGTCCTGGCGGCCATGAACGATCGGGTTTAATAGTCCCAGTGACTTAGTTACACTGTCATATTTCTATGATGGCACATCTCCATGTTTTTAATTTGATATAGTTTTACATCTAAACGACTTTCCTCGCTGGCGTTTAAAATGACTTGTGCGTTTTTTGCTTCCTTATTAACATTATCTCATATTACATTGACGTCATCGGCCGGCATATGCTCAAAAATCTGGTGAACATCATTCTTATCAAAATCCAGATTTTCTCAGTAATTTTAGTGAAATGAGACATGATATCAAATCAAATAATTTGCTTGACGGTATTTCATTTTCAGACAATAAAATATTCATCTTCCACATACATTACAACATAATTCAACAAATTATACGATCTTAATTTATTGTAGGTAGGAGCAGATGGAATCTCGTTAATCCATTCATGCGCGTCGCTAATTAGATGACAAGACCTTGAACAAAGAGACAATATTTTTTTTATTCAATTTCATATAACCAATCTGTTCTTCTACACATATGAAAATTATAATATAAGGAACACGGTCCACATATCGCCAACGTTCCCAATACCGTATATCACTGCATTTAGTATAAGAATGCAGCTATCTGCTACAAACATTCAGAACATGACAGACAGATAATTAAGCGTGTATGTTTATATTATACGAGGGCGGATCGGAAAGTAACGGACAATAATTTTTTTCTGCCTTGGTATTGCAGCTAGAATTTTGAAATTTCACAGAGATATAGTTTGAAGTTTTCACTACAGATGGTATTTTTTTCTCAGGTGCACCTCTTGCGAGAGAAGCTTCAACTATGCAACAAAGATGGCGCGCATGCTACAGTCGTCCACAGGGCGGATCGGAAAGTAACGCACAATAATTTTTTTTAAAAAGTTTAATAGTAAAAAAAAGGGAAAAAATCACAAATGAACTTACATCTTTACCTACTTTTCGACATAGTCACCAACTTTCTCAACACATTTTTCCCATCGTGTTACCAGTTTCAATATGCCCTGTTCGTAGAAGTCCGTTTGGTTGGAGTGTAGCCATCTGCGCACTGCTGATTTCACTTCCACATCTGTCTCAAAGCGTTTGCCGGCCAGGAATCACTAAGGCGAATCACGTGGCGAATCACTAAGGTTCACGCGTCCCTCTTGGAAGAATGTGCACCAACTGGAGACATTGCTACGGTCCATACAATCATCCCCATACACGCCACGCATGTCCCTGTGAATTTCACTGGGTTTATGCCCTTTGGCTCACAAAAATCGAACAACACTTCTCTGTTCCTCACAGGTGGACGACTGTAGCATGCGCGCCATCTTTGTTGCATAGTTCAAGCTTCTCTCGCAAGAGGTGCACCTGAGAAAAAAAAATACCATCTGTAGTGAAAACTTCAAACTATATCTCTGTGAAATTTCAACATTCTAGCTGCAATACCAAGGCAGAAAAAAATTATTGTGCGTTACTTTCCGATCCGCCCTCGTATTACAAATGTCCACAATTATTTTATTTGAAATAATGTGCAGCGAATAGTACAAATAACGGACAAAAACTCCAGTATAAATTTTACTTGTTAATTTAATTTGTACTGAGCAAGGAAGAATATTAGACAGTAGTGTTGTTTCCTAATATCGGTCAGTACGTTGTTCCTAATATGGTTAATGTTCCATATGCCAGGATTATTTTCAAACGATATAGGCCTATGTGGTTCTGACGTGTAACAAATGTGAGTACATGAAAAATGTAACAAAATAAACAAAAAGCAGAAACCTTTGCGTAACTTGTTGAGGCAAGTGAATAAATTAGTTGTGTATTTCAATTATATTTTACGTAGGTATCTCGAATTTTAATTCAATCTGATTTATTATTATAATAAATACATTGCAGTGTGTATTTCTACAGAAATTTTGTTCTTACTTCTGCAAATGAATTTTGGAGCGTGTTTATATACGATGGGCGATATTTGGAACGTTTCATTCAAAGGAGGAATATCTAGTCCGTTCTAATGCAAAAAATATAATTCTATTACAATGTTAAAGATAATGTTTTACCTAGGCCCCCTATACAATATATTGATTACAATGTAACGTGCTATATTATGACAATTTTTACATTTGTTATGTTAAAACGAACCTTCAAATTACGATTTACCTTACTTGAACGATATCTGAACCGTGTCTTTACTACTTTTTTACTACTCGTTGTACTTTATATAAGGTATACAGTGAATTGTCTGGATAACAAATAATAGAACAAGTATCACATTTCCAATATTTAGGATGTGATATAACTTATAGAGAAAATAAAGATATAGAAAATAAAGTAAATAAATTTCAGGCTATTTGTGGAACCATAAAAAGAACCTTAGGTCGGAAAACAAGGAAAGATACGAAACTTAAATTATATAAAACAATGGCTGTTCCTTAGTTGTTGTATGGAAGTGAAAATTTGATAATGAAATCAAGGGATTAAAGCAGGATGCAGACTGCGGAAATGCTGTTTTACGTAATGTGAAAGGATGCACAAGAGCGGATAGAATAAGGAATGAAACTATACGAGAAGAATTAAATATATATAAAATTGAAGATAAAATCAGCGAAAATAATAAGAAATGGACAGAACACTTAATGAGAATGAACAACGAAAGAATACCAAAAAGAACCTTCCTGTATAATCCCAGAGGAACAAGAGATGTTGGCCGACCACGTAGAAGATGGACTCCACTTTTAACTTCGCCGGAACAGGCTGCATAGCCTAAACCTTGTAGTAGAAGAAGAAGATATAGTGAATTGTGGATTATCATCTTATCTCAGAACAAAATGATATTTATCACGAGGTCTTTAATTTAATGCATAATAATCCTGTAAATTCCCACTTTTAAAGACATGTCTTAATTTATTGTAAATTACATATATTGCAGAATGAAAATCATAGGAAAAACATAGTATCATATTGATGCATTACATACTGTATGAAATTAACAGGCAACCTTGTCTAGGCATGCATGGAATGCACTCCCTTTGTTATTGTAACCTTGTCCAGCTTAGAATGTTAACTGTATAGTCTACTATAATTATTACATCTTAGTTTTTTCTCTCTTTACCTCCATAAAACAAAAAGTCCAACGGTGACAACACTAGCATTTTTAAATATGTTAATTTAAAATATAATGGTATTTAGGCGATTGTTTCAGAAGCATCAGGATAGGCCGTACTACAATTTTATAATTTGTACTTTAGTTTCTGTTATTAAATATTTATTTCGCCAAATTGAATCATTTAATGATTCCGCAATCCTTGCTGCTTTGTTCGAATGTTTCACGATCTCTGATTGTAAACTCCTATTGCTCGTACGTTCTGTGCCCAAACGTATATAATTCATAGTCTGTCTGTAGTTTTTCCTTCAATTTCTAATTTACATCGCCATGTTTGGAGACGAGAAGTTTGGGATATATAAATACCCGAGCATCGACGAGTAACGAAGTAGTATTTTTATAAAACAATATAGGCTAAAAAAGAGTTGACAGAACTTACCTACATTTATGGAAAATTACATTTCATAAAATAATGATAGTAGCCTATGATATGATTTTTGCGTTTATTATTTTTTTAGTTATTTTCACTGCTTTCCGACCCCTTATATAAACTGTATGATAAATTCTTTATATAGAGTAGGAAATTTATGATAATGCATTTCTTAGCCACATCGCACTTAGTTTATATGGATTATAGCTTGGCAGTGAACTAAATGCAGTCGTGCTGCACATACTCTAGAATTCAATGACGAAATATTCCCGTACTAGCCAGATCGAGTTGGGTTTCCCCGTGATCACGTGCTTTAGATGTGACCGTGGAAGTCGTTCAATAACATCAGCATCGTTGTTCTGTAACAACATTTTGCAGGCAATACCAACACCCAACTTATTCACTTTATTAAGAGCTATTCAATTTATCTACAACAATTTTATTCCTAAGCCTTCATTTCACCTGGAGATCTTCATTTGCAAGAAATACGGGGTTTGACGCTGATTGGCTGAAAAAGAATGGAAGAGGAGAATACCGGTCTGAGGAGTGAGAAATGTACAGTAAAGACAAAAACGTATTAGTACTATATTTCCTTCGCTGCCAAGCTATAAAGTGTTAATTATGTTTTGTTTAAAGTCTCGAAAGGCAATGTTCTAAATATTGTCGATACTTCAACTACATATTAAGCGATTCTGCAACGTATCTTCATCGTTTAAATATTTTTAGATCATCAGCGATTATAATTATATACTTACGCAATATTAAAATATAAAATTATGAAATATTCACCTGAAAGGTCCGTCTCCTCAACTTATTAACTGTGTAACTGTAGCGCATTCGGGACTTGTCCCATCATCGGCAGGATTCAAAACTGGTGTTTCACTGAAGATCTGGTAGAGGGGGTTACATGTATTGGGTTCGTTTTCGTTTATCAGATTGTCGTTGTTGTGAGCTGCTTTCATGATTTCCATCTCTCCGAGTACGTTTATCTTCGCTGGATTATTTTCTCTGTGCATTACTGTTAGGGTGTTTTCAATATTTAACATGCGATGTCCTTCATGAAGGACAATCTGATAAAACGAAAACAAACCCAATACATGTAACCCCCTCTACCAGATCTTCAGTGAAACACCAGTTTTGAATCCTGCCGATGATGGGACAAGTCCCGAAAGCACTACAGTTACATAATTAATAAGTTGAGGAGGCGGACCTTTCAGGTGAATATTCCATAATTTTATACTTTAATTTTGAATAATATCTCAACGGAACACATAATGAATCTTACCAAAGTTGAATACGCAATGTTAGTGCTATTAAAGTTTGGTAATTGAGAATATCTTTCTTCAGTTTCATTTCTGATTAAAATCTGGAACAAGTACCTGTTCCGAAGATTTCTCGGCCCTTCTGTTCTAACGCGTGTTATTTTATTTTTGAATAAAAATGTTGAATATCGGAATATTGCTGATTTTATGGGGCAGTTAATAGAAATTAATTTAGCCGAACTTCACTTAGGAATAGAGTAAAGCTGGATGTTCTATAATTCCAAAGTTTAATGCCACCAGGTTGTCATTACAATTGGCGATGGCGTACTTGTAACCCACTTCTGAGTTTGGAGCGCTGGAAGGCTACGCGCTGCCCCGATGATATATGAAAGGTGATGTTGGTAATGAGGCACCAGGACGGGCCTTAATCTTGAACTTAATCTAAAAGAGGCGAGTATGATAGTGATGGACAGATGGTGTTCGGGAACCATAAGTTCGAGGAATATAGTTCAGATTGTTTTACTTCAAATATTTTGTTTTATTTACATTTACTAAAAAATACAATTCTCGAAATTTATATTTTGATTTTGTAAATTTTATTTTGTTCACGGGAAGTTGGTTTATTTCATCTGCATAAGTAATATAACATTGTTTAAATTTTGTTGACTATTTAACTCATGCCCCAAATGGGAGTCAATGACCAATCACATTTCAATGATTTTTTATTTACAACCAATCACAGTCTTGTTTCGCCTCGAATTTATCAACCGAAGTTTATCATATTAAAGAAAGCTGCTGCTTTTTAACATACTGAATAGGTCATAGCATTATTTTGCAGTGACTGACTCTCTAAGAAATACGGCTACCAGATTGTTTACCGTATATATAGTGCATGAATGTCAGCATATAGCGCATGTGAGAGATAATATAAAAACATTTGTAGGAATTGATTATACCACAAAAAAAACACTGTTTGAACTTTCTTAAACGATTTATTTTCCAGGAAATGACGTTACAGAAAATATAAATGACATATTTACATCATAGGACATCAGAAATTAATTGATACCTATAATGTAGGTTATAAATTTCTCCACTAGGGTGTATTCTTACAATATTGAGATCATTTGGCATTAAATAATATGATCTGGTTGCAGTGATGAACAAAAGAAACAAATGAAGCGTATCAATCGTTTCTCATTTGTTTTCAAACATCGCCGTTTACATTAAATATATAAATATTTTAAATAATTATAGTTAAATAATATTTGTGAGTAAACAGCTTAATTTTATTCGTTAAATAGTCCTAACAAATGCCACTCTTGATTTCCAAATTCTCTAGATAAATTCACGACTCACGAAGTGAATTTATCAATAATTTGAAATCACTCGTGGCATTACTTATGAAAAACACATTCCTCTTCAAATTCAAACGTTTTATTGCAATGTTGGTAAGTACATTAAAAACGTGTAGATAACCTTGATTGACATATGATAAGTTAGACCCGGTTATTTTAACAGAGAATAAAGGATGTAAGAATAGGACAAAGTCGCGCCGTAGCCGAGCGGTTAAGGTAGGAAGCCTTGGCGCAGAGCTACGGGACTTGCGCTGGTTCGAGTCTCCATGGGGGAAGACATTTTCTCATGGTATTCGGCCAGTATGGGACCGGTGCCCACCCAGCATCGTGAGGCAATTGGGTAGCTACAATAAGTAGCGGCTCCAGGTTGAGGAACCAGCTATAACGGCTGGGGGACTCGACATGCTAACCACACGTCACCCCTACACTGGCTGTTGATCATCTACCTCTGTGATTGACACATGTAGATGTGAAGGGCCAGCAGCCGGCTGGTAAAAGGGCAACCGCTGAAAAGTGGAAAGACCCTCAATCGGAATCGGAAGAATAGGACAATAATATAAACAAACCTTTCTTAGTTTCAACTTTTTAGAGTCTTCAATCAAAGTATTTTAATGTCTTGGTGGACGCGTGGCTAGCGCACGGCTGCCCCGACTGAGATCTCAGGTTCGAACCCTGGTGGTTCCGAAGGGATATTGATGGTGCGCCACACCGGGATTTTCGGTTTTTTTCGGGATTCTCGCGTTCACAGAATTTCATGCCACCAATACTCTCCACTCCGACATATACTAATTATAAAAAAATTAAAAGACTTAAAAAATGCAGTGTATAGATTTTATGTACGTACATTTTATTCGCTAAACATAATCATATATTAAACGGGAAACGTCAATTAATGCATGTAGGGTAAGGTTATCTACTTCATGTAGGGTAAGGTTATCTACTTCATTACAGTTTTTTGTTTGTTTGTGTAAATGTAACATTTTAGATAATACAGGAACGTAGTGTGAACCTTCCACGAGATTATTTATCGAATTAACTCCAAATGCCTCATTCAGTTTTCCAAGATAAGGATTTCTAAATACTCGTACGTGACATTAAAACAGAAGCTTATAATTAAAAATAAAACTGATTTGCCTTTTATAAAGTTGATAATCAATATTAGATGCTACATGAGGGCAAATACAATCATTTCATAAGTGATATCAAACGACATTCAATACTTAGGCCTATCACACTCTAAAAATACACTTAACATTAAATAATAATATTAACAAAACAGATGGTGATAAAATGTCTGCAAGCAATATTATACAAGCCCTACTTTCTAGAAAAAGTATTGTTCAACACAAATAAAGCATTGAATAATAATAATAATAATAATAATAATAATAATAATAATAATTACAATAATAACAATAACAATAATAATAATAATAATAATAATAATAATAATAATAATAATAATAATAATTTTCTTTCACGGATTAGGTCTCTGCTTGTTTCGATCTCACATCTGTTCAGCCCTGCATTTTTTTGGTCTTCCTATCGATCTTCGTCCTGCAGGATTATACATCAATGCTCTTGGTTTCCTATCCTCTGTCATTCTCTGCAGATGCTCTATCCAGTTATTCCTGTGTTCTTTATGTTGAGAAGTGGTTTACGTTTAGTTCCTCTCTAATATTCTCATTTCTAATATGTTCTTCTCTGGTACAACCTTTCACCACCCGTAGGAAGCTCATTTCCACTGCCTGAATGTTACTTTTTGTCTTTTTTCTTCAGGACCCAGGCCTCACTTCCATACATCGCCACTGGTAGTGCCATTATTGAGTAAAATCTTAACTGCGTCTCCTTTCTAACTTTGTTCCTCAGTGATCGCTTGATTTTTCCACAAATATGTTGTAATTTCTGCATTTTCTTATTTATGTCTTGATCTTCTTCACAAGTTATATCGCAGCCAAAATACTGGAAGCGTGAAACCCGTTCCAACACTTTATCTTCTATTTATACTTTTGTTCTTATTGGGTACCTTCCATGAAACGCCATTACTTTAGTTTTTAATTTCGAAATTATCATATTATATTTCATACATAGATTATTTAATTGACAGACTGCTTTTCGTAGTCTGTTTGTTCTCTTTGTCAAAAATGAATACTATATCATCTGCAAAACATAATACATTCAATATTTTATTTCGTCCAATTTTAATTCCTTATGAACTAATCGTTTCCATTCATCTAGATGTAGTCTAAATATATATCAAAGACGTTGGAAAAAAGGCTACATCCCTGTTTTAAACCACAGTTTGTTCTTATTTCTTCTGTTAACTTTCCATTTATTTCAATTACTATTTTTGTATCTTCATATAGACTTTGAATAGTTAGTATTAAGTATCGGGTATCCTCTTGTTGCATTATCTTCCATAATAAGGCTTTTTCTAGGTCTATAAAAGCTACGTAGGTTTCTACGTTAAACTCTCTGTGTTTTTCTATAATCTGCTTCATTGTAAAATATTGTCCATACATGATCTACCAAGTCTAAATCCACTCTGTTCCTCACTGATTTGCACATTACTCAATACCTTCAATCTGCTATTAATAATTTTTGCATACATTTTATACATAACATTTAGTAAACTTATCCCTCTACAGTTCTTACACTCATTCCTTGCCCTTTCTTAAACAATAAATCGTTTTTGCAACTTTCAATTCTTCTGGATTTTTTCTTCTTCATTACATATTCAGTAAATGTAGTAATCGTAATTGTAATATTAATCCACCATATTTAAATTTATTATTGTGATTTTATTTGTACGCTGAACCTTTCTATTTTTCATTACTTTATGACATCTTGCAGTTCATGTAATGATATTAAATCTACTGTTCTTTCCTCCTTCTAAGGGATAGGGACCCTAACAGAAAACCCCCAAATTGGGGGTTGTGCGTCGGGCTGGAAACCCACCATGTCTACATATCTTTCTCAGCAATCTCACATGATTAAGTCAGACGGAATTAATAATAATAATAATAATAATAATAATAATAATAATAATAATAATAATAATAATAATAATAATAATAATAATTTAGAGAAATAACGAACATTGAAAATACAGAAAAACTTAATAATTTAACGAACAATGGAGAAATTAATTAAAATGGTTTCAATCAAATGCCTACTTAGCCCCTATAGGATTAATTATTATAGCCCTGTTTTCTTCTTATTGTCCACATTCACACGGTTAAATATGAGATATCATAAGATAATAGATATAAATAATCGTAAATTCAGAAGCTGCTGTACCATTATTATCCTTTTATATTGTTAAGACTCGTGTATCAAGTGGTTCAGTTGGTATTAAAATACAATATTACAGTGGTATACAACTTTAAACCTCCCCCCCCCCAAATATAGAACATTTGTTCAAGAACTGTTACGAGACAGATAAAAATAATGTCTTCAACCACTCCACTTTCAATATCACGATGGCTTTTGAGACTTTTATTGATTTTCAAAAGGCTAACAGAGCAATAAAATGGAAAAAAAGAATGGAAACATTTTTCAAAACTTTTAATTAATTTACACCGAATTGAAATGTTATCACGGAATTAGGGGTATCACGAAAATAGGTATCTTTATCCTATATTACATGTGAAGGTAATGAACAATCCAAAGTTAAAGCAAATATAGGCCTAAATTTACTTTGCTTTTAAATGTTTGTAACGTCCTGCAAGTAGGTGATATAGGCTACAGTAGTGATTCACTATAAATACCAACATGAGAGTCAAAACAAGTTTCCCTTGTAATAGATACAAATTAAAAAGTTAAAATGTACATTATGTTGGCAGATACCGTTGTCCTCAACTTTGTCAAAAATAATCTATTTAAAATATTATTAATTGGAGGCCTTTCGCAAGTTAACTTCCATCATCAGCAGGATGAGTATACGCTATTAGTTATTTGTTATCGGTTTTATTAGATATGTTTATATTTTTGTTTATTATTTTCAAAGTTCTTGCAAATTTTGTGGATTCATTGCCTATGTATATTGATATTATCCATGTTTTATTGTTAACTGATTCTCTTTCAAGCTTTGTTATGTTATGTAAGTCATCTTTCTTTTTTGTTTTCTTACAAGTTTATTTATGATTTGTTTATTAAAACCGTTACTCTTTTCCATGTTTTTAATATATTCCAATTCTTTGTTATAATTTTTTTGTTGGTATGGGAGTCTAGATTTGTAATTAATGGTGAGCATAATAATGGTAGATTTACGGAAAAAATTTATTTCAAGTTTTTTCTTGTTTATGTTTTTCGTTATCGTAAGATCTATATAGTTTATGTTGTTAATAAGTTCAATCTCCTCTGTACTTTAAATTCTACTTTATTATGCATTTTGTTTAGTTCTATCAGGATTTCATTTTCTTTTCTGTTCTCATTCTCATAAATAATCATGACGTCATCAACATATCTTGTGATTAGCTTTATATTAAAATTATTTATTAATTTTTCGTAATGTTTGTTTTCCAAATCTTGTAAAAATATTTCCGCTAATATACCTGATGTGGGAGATCCCATTGGGATTTCATCTTCTTGTTCATATATTTCGTTATTAAATTGGTGGTAATTTTGTTTCATTATAGTTTTGTGTCCACCGCTGTGGTCTCGAGGTAGGTGTGAGCTGCTGCTTGTCAAGCAGCGGGCCTGGGTTCGATCCCTGTCGGGGCAGTTTTTCTGGATGAGTTTTTATCGGGGTTTTTCCTCACCTGTAAGACAAATGTCAGGAAAACTTTAAGGTCCAAACGGTCCCCAAAATCATATGGCCATCACCATCATCCTTATCATCATCATCACTCATCCTTCACCGGTGTGGAAAGCAACGGGAAGCTACCACACCTACAATTCCCTAGTAAAGCTGCACGCATAGCATGAAAATGCTATGATTGCAGTGAAGGACTTGCCTTCGGGCAGAATTACTATGGATGGATGGATAGTTTTTTGTGATTGTATGTAGTTGGTTTATGTAATTTGTGTTCAAATTACTGTTTTACACTTTATGTTTTATTATGATTTAATTTTTAATTTTTATCTTATGACTATTCACATCAAAGGAATTTGATATGAATTTTATTCTGGTATTGAAGTTTCCCTTGGATTTTGAGAGAGCTGAATTAAGTAGGAAACGATTGGAAAACATTAAGTCAGGTTAAGGATATGTATGGAGAACTTATTTACGTTCGATATTGAGTTAGTTTAACATCGCATCATTTTACTGAAATGGAGAAGGGGAGCGCTTATGCAGATAGGGAATACGGTGTGCGAAGTTGTGTAGCCCTATCTGCCACACGTAAATGATGTAAACACAAAGTGAGAGTGTATGGGAAGAGTGGATCGATTGTTTGCATCGCCACGTGATGGTAGTGAGGAGAAAGAGTTCAGACGCTGTCAGTATGATGTCAGTAACTGCACGTGTGGTGTGCCTGCTCCTGGCTCTCTCTCGTCCGGTACAACTTTCAGTTGACATCGAGCGCAGACTCTCTGAATATCTGTACGATAGCTATGAGATCATCGCTTCCGAGGCCTGCAACAATTACAGCCAAGCTTCCTGGCAATACCAGACTGATGTCGAGAACCAGTCCAAAGCTGAACAATTTGTGAGTAACTAATTCTTAGTGACTATTTAACTCATGCCCCAAATGGGAGTCAATGACTAATTATACGTTTCAATGAATTTTGTTTTACAACCAGTCACAGTCGTGTTTCACCTCGATTTTACCTACTTATGTTTATCATATTAAAGAAAGCTCCTCCTTTTTAATATTCTGAACAGATCTGTACATTATTTTGCAGTGACTGACCCTCGAACAAATACGTTGAATATAGCACGTAATTAACAGATTCCTTCGAACTACACATTTGATAATTGCGTGTTCAATAATTGTGTTTTTTTAAATAATGATTTTACGGAGTTGTTTCCTAAATAATAATTAATAACCTATAATGTTTGTTATAGTATACAGTTTGATGTGTTTCTTTTTTTCTCCACGAGGGTGCATTCTTACAATATTGCGATCCTAATTGGTAATAAATAATAATATTATTTTTCATATTATAATCTAGTTGAAGTGATAAACAAAAGAAAGCATAACCAAACATTTCTCATTTGTTTCCAAACACCGCCGTTTACATTAAATATATAAATATTTTAAAATAACTATATTTAAATAATGATTTGTGAGTAAACAGCTTAATTTTATTCGTGAAATAGTCCTAACAATGCCAATCTTGATTTCCAAATCCTATAAATAAATCCACTGCTCACTTCATGACTTGTGAATTTATCGACAATTTGGAAATCACTCGTGGCATTACTAATGAATTTTTTATTTAAACTTTTAAATTAAAATTAATTTATCTAATGTGGAGCTAGTTTTGACAGCATTAAAGTAGCAAGAAAAACCTGTTAGAAAGCTGGTGAGAATTGATACAAAATACCGAAAGATCCTATGCAAATACATAAAATCAGTAATATATAGCTAAAATATTGGTTTCATTATTTTCAAGAAGTATAAAGCTAAAACGTTTTTGAATAAAGGATAAAATAAATTGCTTACCCAAAACAAAATTAAACAAAATTTTAGTGTTTGTATTACAGGGACTCTTGTCATCCCAACTTCTCTCTCTCTCTCTCTCTTCCTCTCTGTCTCTCTCTCTCTATCTCTCTCTCTCTATATATCTCTCTCTCTCTCTTTCTCTCTCTATATAAATATCTCTATCTCTCTCTCTCTTTCTCTCTCTCTCTCTATCTCCCTCTCTCTCTCTCCCTCTCTCAAAAATAAATAAGTTTAAACTGAAAAAAAAACTATTATTCTCCCAGTTATGTTATATGGATACAAAACACTGACCCTTACTTTAAGATATGAGAAAATATGACGAGTATTTTAGAATAAAGTTCTCATGAAAATATTTGGCCCAAAGAGAGAAGAACAGACAGGCGAATAGAGGAGAATGCTTAACAGTAAGCTACATGATCTTCATTGGAAATCAGATATAATAAGAATAGTTAAGTCTCGTCAATTGCGATGGGCAGGACATGTTGCACGAATGGGGAATAAAACTCCTTGAAGGAAAACCAGAGGGAAAGCGCCCTGTAGATAGGCCAAGAATGAAGTGAGATAACATTAACCATGATTTGAGGGAAGCTGATTGTACAAGGATGATTGGAAAACATTAGCTCAGAATAGGGATGCATGTAGAGCTTATGTCCGCGCGGCAATGAAACCCTTGTGTTCGATATTGCCAGTGAGTTAGTTAGTTAGGCATGTGTATGATTGTATTAAGATTGCCATTTATTGTTGAATTCTAAGTTTTACTTAATATTAAGTAATTTAAGAGTTTAATAAATAATTTATTAATTATTAATGATCTTCTTGGGGATAAAATCGTAAAACATGTCGTCAATGTACCCATTTCATTCATGATATGTTCCATTGAGGTATTATTCAAAATTAAAGTATAAAATTATGAAATATTTACCTACAAGGTTCGTCTCCTCATCTTTATTAGTTATTTATCTGTAGCGCTTTCGGACTAGTCCCATCATCAGCAGGATTCAAAACTGTCCCGAAAGCGCTACAGATAAATAACTAATAAAGTTGAGGAGACGGATCTTGTAGATAAATATTCCATAATTTTATACCCTTTTCATCAATTAAAAATTAAAATAGTCAACATGTTTCAACGGCGAAGCTGTCATTATCAAGACTAAATATTGAGTCTTGAAAATGTTGAAATACGTTGACTTTTAAAGTTTAATTGGTAAAATGGGTACATTGACTACATGTTTTATAATTTAAGAGTGTTTAACCACGTTTTGTTGGCCGCGATTGTCTGGTGGTTATGTTCCTTTCTTTTAGTCCCAAGTGTCGAGAGTTCAAACCCGGCTGGGGTCGATGGATTTTTAGGATGGCAAATATCAAGGGACAAGTCCTCCGGGAAGGACTCCAAGCCACGAGTCCCGAGTCTGAGTGAATTTCGGGCTCATAAAATAACCTCAAGCCTGAATAAAAAGGCCTCTGAGCAAAATTTAACCGACCTTCTTCCATCCAAGTAATATCTTAGTTTTCTACTAGATGTCTCCTCAAGGCGATGTGCTAATCACATGTCACTCGCAGAGTCAATAGAGAAATAAGCGTAACTAAACTAGTCTGGTTAAGAAACTTGCCACTAGAGGAGCACCATGTCCCAAGCAGGATGAACGGGGATCAATCAAATCAATCATGTATTAATTCCACTCTGGCAGTTCGGTTCGATTCATGACCGGTAGAGGACTTTAAATCTCCATCAAGAGTCTGGATGTGTGTCCCTTCATTTATGCAGCCCTGTGATGTCTTAGGCGATGGTCCTGGTCATCATCCTAACAAGAGATCCATGGAAGGCCGCCATCGTTATCTATGCAATGTACGGTTAAGAGTTTATTTTTGCCACCGCTAGGCGTCCAGTCAGGAGCACTGACTTGTAAGTTCCTTAAGGAGAGTAGTCTATGCCTACAGGAAGAGAAGGAGGGTAAAAAAAAATCAGTTTTTAAAACCCAGTCACTAAAGCTAACAACTATATATATAGGGAAGTTCGGATAATGTGGATATTTCTGTTTGAGTGGATCCAGTTAATATCTTCTTCAATTGACGCTGCCCTCGAACAGAAAATAGTTTAACTTCTTCTCCTCATCAACTTTGTCGGATTCAAGGCCAGTTTCTTTTACTTTTTCTCTGCGAAGAAGGGTTTATTTGTTAATGGTGAACCCTTTGAGGTTAAAATGAGAACGAATTTCATAACCTCCTACAATAGAAGGTATAAATAAAGTGATCCCACTACAGGCCATAGGAGGCCCGTGGCCTAGTAGGAGGTTAAGGCTTTCAATTTTCTAGACAACCGGCACTTGATATCAACCGGGTTATCAACCCTGCGTGATATCAGCCGTTACCCCCCAAAAAAAGCATCTGTTATAATTTCATATGAGGCTGAGTAAACCCCAGAGACATGGTGCTACCAGAAGGTTTAGGCCAATTTAAAAATACTGACCCCACCTGAACTCGAACGCTCGATCTTCCGCCTTGAAGCATATTGCCTTAACGAACTACATTCAATGTACACTTCTTCAACGTATTTACAAATTAGAGGAAACTACAGTAGCAGGGGTTCTCATGTTTAAAAAAATCTGTTTCCAGTTTATTAAGGAATATGATGTAATTAGGTGCGAATATTTAAATTAAATAAATAAGCAGGCGATAATAAATAAACAAATAACGCACTTAATTTGAGCCAGTCTGGACAACTGTTTACCATTTCAATTTTAAAATTTGTATCTTATAACAC
Source organism: Diploptera punctata (assembly GCA_030220185.1). Taxonomy (NCBI): domain Eukaryota; kingdom Metazoa; phylum Arthropoda; class Insecta; order Blattodea; family Blaberidae; genus Diploptera; species Diploptera punctata. The sequence goes on from JASPKZ010005698.1 coordinate 404,011, forward strand.
AGTCGTCTTCAACTATAATAACTTCTGTTATAAACATCACACTATTAAAATTCAAGGCCTTTCAAAGACATGCTTCATCCTCAGGAATTCTTATGGTACTGAAATTATTTGTATATTTCATACAGAGGGCTTTGGTTGTTGGGTATGTTCTCATTTATCAAATTTTATTTTCTGCTTCCTTGATAATTTTAATCTCTTCCGATTGAGGGTCTTTCCACTTTTCAGCGGTTGCCCTTTTTACCAGCCGGCTGCTGGCCCTTCACATCCACATGTGTCAATCACAGAGGTAGATGATCAACAGCCAGTGTAGGGGTGACATGTGGTTAGCATGTCGAGTCCCCAGCCGTTATAGCTGGTTCCTCAACCTGGAGCCGCTACTTATTGTAGCTACCCACTTGCCTCACGATGCTGGGTGGGCACCGGTCCCATACTGGCCGAAATACCATGAGAAAATGTCTTCCCCCATGGAGACTCGAACCAGCGCAAGTCCCGTAGCTCTGCGCCAAGGCTTCCTACCTTAAACCGCTCGGCTACGGCGCGGGACTTAATCTCTTCCACGATATTTATTTTTTGTCTATTGTTCTCTTTGTGGATTAGTGTATATATTTGTATAATTTCAGTACCATAAGAATTCCTGAGGATGAAGTAAGTCTTTGAAAGACCTTCGATTTTAATAGTATGGCGACGTTTATAACAGAAGTTATTATAGTTGAGGACGACTGCTTTATAAGATACAAATTTTAAAATTGAAATAATTTTAACCTCAACGGTGTTCAAACATGATTATTAAAAGTATCAGCTCTTTACTATAACCAACTCACTGGCACTATCGAACGCGTAGCTTCATGGTTGCTTGGACATAACTCTCCGTAGATCCCTATCCTGAGATAATGTTTTCCAATCATCCCCTGTAAAATCTACTTACATCAAATCATGGTTAATATTATTCTCCCACCACTTTCTTGGCCTGCCTACTGGGTGCTTTCTCTTTGGTTTTCTACAACGAGTTTCCATGCACCCATTTCATTATTAAACTTATAGTACAAAAACATTATGTAAAACTAAAATATTTATCGTGTCATGGTGAAGAGGCTTGCGCCCTTAACTGATCCCTAAAACCATACCGGAAGGTAGCAATGCTGTCAGTAGGGTCACCCATGGCGGACAGGTCAAATAAGCCAGACTAAAAGATATATACCTTGGTAGATTGAGTGAAAATCTTTCACCATAAAAATACAACCGTCAAGTAACGCGGATATGGATTCCATAGAATAATACTATAAAAGCGTAGCCCATTGTTGAACCTTAGCCTCTCTTTTGTTAGGGGATCCTAGACCACGTTAATTTAGTACGTTTTTTGTCCACAGATGTCATGAATGGTATGCGGTTAACATACCAGCCCAATGAGACATGTAGCAGGCAACTAAAGTGTTACTAGGATGATGAGGCCGGTAAAATTTGTTTAGTGGCCTTTTTATTCACGTTTAAGGATCTTTTACGAGCCTGAAAATCTTCAGACTCGAGACCCACAGCTTAAAGTCCATACCGGAGTACTTGAGCCTTGGATTTTTCCATCCTAAACAATTTATCGACACCAGCCGGGGTTTGGACCCGCGACCCTGGGATAAGTGCAAGGAACATAACCACTAGTCCACCGCTGTCATGGAAGAACAATATTAACAATGTTTTGAGAAAATTAATTATACAGGGAATGATTACAAAATATTAGCTGAATATAGCGATGCATGGAGAACTTATATCTGGCTGGCCATGAACCTCCTGATTAGATAGTGCAAGTAAGTTAGTTAATAGTATATTGCAATGCGAGGTTGGGAAGGGTTTTAACAGAAGCGAGGAAAATGTTTAAAAACCGATCGATAGCGAGGTTTTTAATTTCCGAGAATCTGTAAAACACTTCACAAACGTGCGTTGTACATTATTTTTTGCGTGATGTTGTTTTCAAAATAATAAATAATAGTAAAATAATAACATATTTGTTAGAAATATTTGAATTAATTATAAACAATTGACTAACGTTAACAGTGTGGGAAATGTTTATTACTTGAAAGTACATGAGGCCGTGAGACCAATTAGTTATAAAATGGCGGCAAGTACGTATGTATTGTTTTATATTGTTTCAAATAAAGTTCAGTTCATTTAAAACGCAGTAATTTGTTTCGTATAATGTATATTAACACTAACTTTTGGATATTTTTTGTATATAGATTGTACGTAGTACACATAGAGAGCAGTGGTATTACTTCCCACACTCGTTTTGTAATATGTAATATTACAGTTTAGTTATTTTATTACAGTATAGTTATTTAGGTTGGCAACTTCGAAATGTAGGAAGTTGAACTTTCAATCATGGTCGCCATTGCTGTAAGTACGACAAAACGCACTATCGCTCAAAAAATATTTTAACTTCTTGTTCCTAAAAATATACAAATCATAAAGTAACAAACTCCACGGGATTGCACTTACAACTTGCGATCTCACGTCAACATATAGATGGATATATAGTTAACATGTTGGATCACACAGCCGTCATAATTCATTTTTAAACCTAAGGCTGATGCCGCTTCCATTTACGAAATTTATTTCGGCATAGGGGAAGAAACACGTCTACAACAGATCAGATTTTTAGTATAAGAAATATTTTAGAAAAGAAATGGGAATATAATGGTACTGTACATCAACTATACGTAAACTTCAAAAAGGCATATGATTCAATTAAGAGGGAGAAGTTATATAGTGTCCTGCTGGAGTTCGGAATTCCTAAAAAGTTAGTTACGCTTATACGAATGTGTCTAAATGGCACAAAGAGTAGGGTGCGTGTAGGCAAACAGTTTTCGGATACTTTTGAAATCCACAATGTGTTGAAGCAAGGAGATGCACTTTCTCCTCTACTATTTAATTTTGTACTAGAGGATGTCATTAAATCTTTAGAGGATGAGGATGGCCTACAATTCAATGGTATTAATAAGCTGTTAGTTTATGCTGATGATGTAGTACTATTGGGCGATAGCGAGGGGATACATAATTCCAAGACTCACACACTATTGAGTAACACTAAGAAATTGGGACTGGAGGTGAATATCAATACAACTAAATATATGGTCACACATAGAAATACTTTATATAATGGAAATGGACAGCTAATGACAAATGATGGAAATTTTGAGGAAATGGCTGAATTCAAATACCTAGGAATAATAATTACAAATAGGAATGAGATGCACAAAGAAATTAAAATAGGCTCAATTTTGGAAATGCGTGCTATTATGCATTACAGAGGCACTTGACATCCCAACTACTTTAAAAAAAACGTAAAACTGAAAATATATAAAACTATTATTCTACCATTTGTATGGATGCGAAACATGGACTCTTACTTTAAGGGAGGAAAGGAGATTACGAATATTTGAGAATAAAGTTCTTAGGAATATTTCTGGATCAATGAGAGATGAGCAGACAGATGAATGGAGAAGACAGCATAACAGTGAACTACGTGGTATTTATAAGTAGCCAGATAAAATAATAATAGTTAAGTCTCGTAGACTGCGATGGGCAGAACAGTGGCACGAATCGGAAATGAAAGACGTACATGGAGCTTCTTATTGGAAAACCAGAGGTAGACGAAGAATGAGGTGGGGGAATAACATTAACTATGATTTGAGTGAAGTAGATTATACAGGGGATAATTGGAAAACATTAGGTGAGGATAGAGATATATGGAGAGCTTATATCCGCGCGGCCATGAACTTACGGGTTCGATAGTGCCAGTATGTTAATGAGTTATAAGGGTTGAAACCACCACGTATTCCGCAGTTCTGCGCCAAGGCAGGATACCTACTATCATCGAATGTTTTCCGCATTTCATCAGCGATAATACGTACAATTAACCTATGACTCTCACAAGGCGCCTAAGAACAGATAAAATAAAACTTCTCGATAACTATATCATTGGCACTACTGAACCCGCAGGTTCATAGCTACGCGGACACAAGCCCACCACACATCCTTATTCTGAGCTATAATATTTTCCAATCATCTCCTGTTCAATCTACTTCCCTCAAATCATCATCATCATCTTCAAGGTATGGGCCTGTTGGCCCGTTCCGCTCCACGGTGCACTATATGCTGCAGGTGCAGGTCATCTTTCCAACGACGTTTTGGTCTTCCTACATTTCTTTGGCCTATCCCTTAAATCATGCTTAATATTATTCTCACACCTCATTATTGGTCTACCAATCGGACGTTTTCTCTCTGGTTTTCCTACAAGAAGCTTCCATGTTCCTCATTCATTCCCATTCGTGATAAATGCCCTAACCATCGCAATCTATATTCGGTTTCCTATAAAGATCATGTAGCTCACTGTTACGAGTATGTAGTCTTCTCCGTTCACCGTCTGTCCACTTCTTCTTGGTTCAAAAATGTTCCTAAGAACTGTATTCTCAAATAACACTTCTCGATAAGTATATAAACATATATTTAAAAATGTTGGAGGCAATACCTTCTCTGCTCGCTATACCCTAGTATAACATCTCATTTTATAGATACATTTACATGCCCCATGCCACACGCTCTTACGTTACAAACGACCTGTCGATAGAGGACTTTCAACTCCGAATCACTCGTATACTTTTTGACCAGACAATAACATGGAAGGCCTCCCTGGATAAGTGATTAGCTCAATGCCAGGGCCAACTCTGAGACAATACGAACATTTACGACAAGATACACCATTCACTCATTCATTCATTCTAAGTAAGACGAATTTTATATGGATGATTGTGATGGACAGAATATGTTCGGGGACAATTTGGGCATTAAAATTTCCATTGATTGGTCTAACAATGAAGAAATTCCCCCAAAAATATCACAGGGGATCGAACCCGGCGAAAAATTGTGTAGGCTGGTTTCCTATATTCATGGTATGAAATAATAAAAAAAACTTATACCTCAAAGATTACGCCTATAGAGGCTCTCCATCGAATTCATAAAATATATATATATATATATATATATAATATTATATATATAAATGTTATATTGCAGATTTTCGCGGATATAAGTATGAATATGAAAGTTTTGTTGGGTTTTTCGCGTCTTGGATTCAAGTCCGGCCTCTGACCACTGATTCCGACGTTTAACTACATAAGAACTAAACCTTGGATGAGTGTACGGCTTCGGAAATGGACCACACTGAAAACTGAAGGTATTTAACTACATAAGAACTAAACCTTGGATGGATATGGTCGGCACTAGGATATACGCTCGCTGTCAACACTGACGATACACCAAAGGACTAAAGAGGGTACATAAATCCCTAAAATAGCTGGACGTATGATTCATGGAACATACGGTTCCTCTCTCGGTCGCGTCCAGGAAACTGGATTCATCATTGGCAGGCTCGGGGGAGGGATACGTTTGGAAAAGTGATCCACTTCCACCACTTAGTCTAGTCTAATCTAGGGTGTATGTCTTCGGAAACGGGCCACAGCGAAAACTCTATGTATTTTATTATATAAGACCTAAACCTGTGACTCGAACTTATCATTCCTTGATAATGGCATGTGGGATCATGCCGAAACGTCGGAATCAGTGGCCAGAGGCCGAACGTGAATCCAAGAAAACTTTCATATATATATATATATATATATATTGTGGAAAACAACGGGAAGCTGCCACACAAGCTGCAAAGCATAGCATGAAACTGTTATGATTTTGGTGAAAGACGTGCCCTCTGGCAGAATTACTATGGATGGACACACACATAGGCTATTTCAAAAGCGGAGATTGAAATTCGAGATATGAAGAGAACCAAACAAGTTCCATTAACGTTGGTTTGGAAATTAACCTGTTACGAGATGTCTTTTTTTAGAGGGGGTTGGTGAACACTAAATGCTAATTCCAACAAAAACAATAATAATTTTATTTAATTTATCAATTACGATACAAGCGCAGTATTCAATTCCAAAGAAAAACAACTACAAAAGTTCTATTAAAAAATAGGTCCGCAAATTAATTATTTGGTTAACATGTCCAAATTGTTACAGTACCTTGTTTAGTAATAAACTTCACTGCTGTTTAAACAAAAACTTATTTTATGTACCTGTAGTTCAACTGCATTTATGTCGTGTTTCCGAAGGGAATTAAAGCGAGTTTCAATAATTTGTGGTCTACAACATGTCAATCAAATGAAACGTGAATATTCTGAATATCTAAGTATCAGGAGATGCTGAACTATTTATTGATGTTTACATAGTTCAAGATCATAAATTGAGGTTAATACTTCTATTAACACTTATTTAAATAAATAAATGTTTAAAAACTAAAACAACACGCTTTATTAGAAAACCGAACTAAAAAAATGAAAAATAATTTTAATTTCCAACACGCTTGGGATAAAAATCATAAAAAGCACCCCACGCTTTAATGGTAAAATGATTATTTATTTTGTAGATAACTATAGTTTTAATCTAAATGTGTTGGAGATGATTTTTTTGTTGACCACTTTAATTGTGTCCCAAGAGTGTTGGAAATTAAAATTATTTTTAATTTTTTAGTTCGTTTTTCTAATAAAGCGTGTTGTTTTAGTTTTTTTAAACTATTATTTATTTTTTATTTTTTAGTTTTAATATTTTACAGAATAAGATAAAAATGTAAATATCTTTAAATTGGATACCATTGTAATATGAGCTAAAAAAAATCCTCCGGACCGGATTTGAATCAGCGATCAATGGATTATTGAAATTATATACCATTACAGTCTTCCGCTCTATCAACTGAGCTCTTATAACGATTGACTAAAAAGTTGACAAGTCCGCAACCTATTATACCGATTTTTATGTTTTTGATTTTCTGATGATTCTGGCCAGGATTTTAGAAATCATTTATGAAATTATTGTATTGTCATTGGTCCTTTACAAGTATACAACGTTTCAAGTTGATCCAATGATTTTAAGTGGGTGAAAATCGTGTTGAAAGATTCCGTTACATAATTACACAGACAATTGTTTTGCTTTTCTGATGATTCTGGTCAGGATTTAGAAAATAATTATGAAATTATTGTATTGTCATTGGTCCTTTAAAAGTATATACAGTTTCAAGTCGATCCAATGATTTTAAGTGGGTGAAAATCGCGTTGAAAGATACAGGTCAAGCTAATATAAAGCGAGTAAAAAAACGATACATTTTTGTTGTGCTTTTTAAATGGTTAATAGTTATTTCTTAAGGGTTAGATTAAAACTACTGCTTCATTATGTAAGGAACAAATAAATATCTTGCTGAATGTATATAGGTCAGATTAGTGGAGATGGGTTCGGGTTTTTTAATACCCTAGCACGGAAACCTTATTTTAGATGCATTGTATTACCCATCTTTACTTTATGGCATAGATATGATTACGGTTATATGCAGTATGTTATAGTGTTCTTGGCTCGACACACAAGCATTCACCTACATGAATCAAACCTCCATTTATTTGGGCTGGGCCCAAGGACTCGAGGAGGGGCTACAACCCTTCCTTTGATCCTATTCTGCCCTATGTTTACACAGGCTCGGAACCATGAGGAAGTTCATGAGTGTGTCCATTAGATTACAAAACAACATATTTTAAACCACTGTGGTTTGCTAAACCAGAATATTTTTTTTACCTAATATGAGATGAGATGAAAGGCGATATGAAATGAATGAGTGAATGAATGAATGAATATGAAATGACATGATGGGGGGAAGTGGAGTGGAGCGTGTTGGTAGGATGAAATTCGGAAAACGGGAGATTCCCGAAAAAATCCGAAAATTCCCAGTGTGATCCAATACTCCTACGGAAACACCAGGATTTGAATCTCAGATCCCAGTCAGGGCAGCCGCGCGTCCACGGAGATGGTATATCACTATTAGACTAGGAGAAAATAATAAACCCTGTTACTATCGCGGAATAGCGGCTTGTTCTATCTATGATATAGCTTTTTGCGCGATAGTACGTTTGTCGTACTTACAGCAATGACGACCATGATTGAAAGTTCAATTTCCTACATTTCGGGGTTGCCAACCTAATATTACATATTACAAAACCCGTGTTGGAAGTAAAACCACTCCTCCATGTATACTACATACAATGTATATACAAAAAATCCAAAAGGTAGTGTTAATATACATTATATGAAACAAATCACTGCATTTTAAATGAACTGAACTTTATTTGAAACAATATAAAACAATAAATACGTACTTGCCGCCATTTTATCACGGCCTCCTGTAGTTTCAACTAATAAACAATGCCCACACTGTTCACGTTAGTCGATTGTTTATAATGTACGCAAATATTTCCAACAAATATGTTATTATTTGATTATTATTTATCATTTTGAAAACACCATCGCGCAAAAAATAATGTACAACGCACGTTTGTGAAATATTTTACAGATTCTTGGGAATTAAAAATCTCGCTATCGCTCGGGTTTTAAATATTTTCCTCGATTCTGTAAAATCAATTTCCTAACCTCGCATCGTAATATACTATTACAGTTTTACACTTCACCTTGAATACTGCATTCAACTTGGATTCGTAAATTACGAGTCCTGTAATTTTTTTGCCACATTTTCACAATTTCACCTAGTAATAAAATTATTCATATACTTCAGAAAGCAAAAATCACTCCGTGCAGAAATTTCCTATGTACAATTGCATTCATACCCTTCATCTACTAGATTTAAGTATATTTTAAATCCAAGAGCAATTATGTATCACTAGATAAAAATACGTGTCTCCAAAATCATAGTTGTATATATTTTTTTTATATTTCAGTGCGAGGGAATTTATTTATTCACTCCTTATACTTGACCGACTTCATCTGCAAACAATAAGAATGATTCGTTTCTCAAGGAAAGAAATGTACAAAGTTTTCATAATTTATTTATAAACAGGTTTACAATGTAATAAAACATCTTCCTGTGTCCAAAGCTTTTTTAAATTTTTATCTTCTTTCTCCGTTCTTCTCTATCTTCCCATTCCCATTCTTACAGGCCTAGCTCCCTCATACCTCTTCTTACAGCATCCATCCATTTAAATCCATGTCGACCTCTCTTTTATTTCCCAGGTGGAATCCATTTCAAAGCTTGTCTGGGTAATCTTTTCTTTGGCATCCAACGTATATGACCATACCATTCTAGTTGTCTGTATCTCACAAAATCTAATATTGAATTTTGGACTTTCATTTGTTGTCTGATGATTGTATTTCTGATTTTTTTCCAATTTAGACATTCTCATAATTTATGAGCTAATTTTGTGATATTTATCTCGGAACACACACAAAAAAATTCGATCCCAGTGCACAAGTGGTTACTGTACTAGCCTCTGGTTTCGTATCGTAGTCATTGATTCTTTGACGTTTCCTTTACAAGAGAAGTGAAGCCATGGATTCGTGTAGTAGATTTACAGAACGTGAAATAATCTTAGCCTGAAAAGGAAGGCTCCTTAAAAATGTTTTCAGTAATTTTAAACCAATTTTGAATTGAGTCACTGACGACTATGTGATGTCATTCTTTTTAAACCTTCATTTTGATTTTCAATTAAGTAAATAGCATGTAGGCTATAGCCTATAAGTCTTGTCATGACAATTTAATGATTTTTATTTTGTATTAAAAGTCATATTTCTCATATTTTTTTTTATAAATGAAACTAACATCCGACACCCCAAATCTCTAGTAACAGGTCTTTCCAAAACTCTAACTGAGGATACAGTACAGGAATTGTAGTAGTGATAGTAATAGTAATAGTTTTGAGATATGAGGAAGGTTCTGGTGAGATCGTATATTTAAATCGTGATTGGAGGATAGAATATGAAAGCAAGAAGATACTTAGCTGGTGTATAAATAGGCCTATATATAATTTTGTATAGAAGAATAAAATAAATGTTTTTTATACGATCATGGAGACGGAGTCAGCGTAGTTCGCGGAAGGATGAAGAAATATGGCCACTTTATATATATATATATATATATAATATATATATATAATAATTATTAGTCACAGAAATGGACTTTTTAAGAAGATCGGCAAGAATATCAAAATTAGATAAAATAAAAAATTAATACAATAAGAGAAATAATGAATTTAGAAAAGGATATTGTACAAGAGATTGAAGAAATCCAACTAAGATGGTATGGACATATCATGAGAAGAAGGGACACAGAAACAAACAAAGAAGTATTGAAATGGATACCTCCTGGAAAAAGGAAACGTGGTTGACCAAAGCCACGTGGATAAAGGGAGTTAAACAACACGAAGAAGAGACATATGACAGAAGCAGACACGCAAGACCGGGAAGTAAAAAAACTTGTATATTTTGGTAGAGGATACCTGTGTAAATAACAGAAAAAATCCTGAAATAAATATATATATATATATATATATATATATATATATATATATGTGTGTGTTGTGTGTGTGTGTGTGTGTGTGTGTGTGTGTGTGTGTGTGTGTTAAACTAAGAGAACTGCACGAAAACGGGAAACGGAATGGAACAGAACATCAAAAGGAGCAGTGACTAAATTATTTTTCCCAAGTGTTAAGAGCAAGCCACAAATAAATAAACCATTAACAGGGAACGTAACGAAATTCCTCACTACACACGGTAGAGCCAATAAGTATTTCTACAGATTTAAAATAAAAGACACGCGCATGTGTACATGCGGAGCACCAGAACAGACAGTAGTAAATATTTCATTTGAATGTCTAAACTAGAGAGAAACTCATTCAAGCATTCAATGCTAATTTTAAATATAAAATATTGACATATAAGCCCTAATGAAGATAAATTAGTTAGTGTATATGCAAGGAAATGTATAGACAACATTAAATAGATTGATTCTTCTTCTTCTTCTTTTCATGTGATAGACCTAGTGGTCTGTTACGGACTCAATCCACCGTTTGAATGGTCTGCCCAAAGATCTCTTGCCTGGTGGCTGGTAATTTAATATCTGACGTGGTATTCTTGTTCTGCTCATTCTTCGTACGTGAGATTTCCAGTTGTTTCTGTATTTTTGTACATATTCCTTGACTGATTCTGTGTGTAATTCTTTGAGAATCTCAGAATTCCTTTTATGGTCTGTCCTTGAATATCCCGCAGCATATCTCATAAATTTCATTTCTGCCGCAGTTCGTCTTTGTTCATCTACACTGCGAATTGTCCAGGCCTCACTGCCGTAACATAATATGGGTCTGGCCAGTGTTTTATAAATTCTAGTTCGTGTATTGCTGTACTGTGTTTGGCTTGAAAATATTATTTATAATTCCTGTTAATCTGTTAAATTTTATAATTTTTTGACTAAAATTTGATTTAGATAATATTTATGCAGTTAATAGTTAATTCGAAACCCTTGAGATTTTAAAAGTAACTAAAGCATATTAGGCCTACATAAACAGGAAAATAAGTCATTGTATGATAAACTATAACATAAATAAGACAACATAACAGAAATTTAGAAAATTCAAAATATGCTAACCACCTATTCCAATTTAATCATTGTTTCGATCCAAATTTTGAAATTTTACATATTTGTGATAAGGGTAAGAAGTTAGATCTTTTGGAGGCTGTAGAAATTAATAAATTTAAAAGTTGTAACAAACTGTTAAATTCTCAACTTGATTTGAATGAATCCCCTTTGTTAAATTAAAAAATTTAAATAAATATTGTTGTATTGTTGCTTAGATCAGTTGGAACACAATTCATAATTTCTTAACATGTCTAAAGAAGGTACAGTGTACCGAAACAGCTGTCACTGAATTATATAATAAATATGAATTATTTAATAAATAAATAAGGATGATGTGAACATAAACTATGTAAATAATTTATTACAAGGCAAGTAGTATTACATCCATAGTAATGGAACATAAAACAATATGTGTAGAAATAAACTTACGTACATCTGATACATATATTATTAAAACGTAGTTTATATGCTAGTACATCGTTAAAATGTTACAATAATTAAAATGCAGAATCACGAAAATTTGCAGTAGAATAGTGTTAACGATTTTAATAAAATATCATGGAACAGCTACACTAATAGGCCTACATCAATACATTCTGAATCAATTATGTCGAAAGTTAGAAGCTCGTTTGGATAGCATGGAGGAAATCTTGTAAATGATAAAATACTTCCAATGTGTGTATGTGTTTGCTAAATTTTATTTAATTAAAAAAGTTACAAAAGTATTTATTAAAATTAACTCATGAAATCCAATACTTTTACTAGGAAAATATGAATAATTGTTTTAATTAAACTTGAGATGTTGATTCCACCATATTGTCAATGATAATTCCATAAATCCGTAAATTTGTAGGAAATCATTATGAGAGAAACACTTGTAGGCTGAAATCAAGTAGGCTTATCTAAATTCCTCAATAATTCTGTAATTGCCTAATTTTACATCTTGGCAGCCTTGCATACTTTTTATCATACTCGAATATATTCACCAAAATAAATTTATGAAATAGGAACAAATACATTTTAAATCAATTGAATGTTTTTTTCAATTTTGGACCAAAGAGAGATGAACAGGCAGGTGAGTGGATAAGATACATAACAGTGAGTTACATGTTCTTTATAGGAAGCCAAATATAATAATAACGTTAAGTTTCGTAGACTGCGATGGGCAGGACATGTGGCACGAATGGGAAATGAAAGATGTGCATGAAAGCTTCTTGTAGGAAAATCAGAGGGAAAACGTCCAGTTGGTAGACCAATAATGAGGTGAGAGAATATCATTAACTATGATTTGAGGGAACTAGATTATACAGGGGATGATTGGAAAGCATTAGCTCAGGATATGGATATATGGAGAGCGTATGACTGCGCTGCCATGAACCTACGGGTTCGATAGTACCAGTGAGTTAATAAGATAAATGTTTTCGGATTTAACATTACTTTCTAGAGGAGAAAGTTGTATGACTAGTAATCTGATTTTTTTAATTAGGCCTAATTGATTTCACTACAATTTATTAACTCCAAAGCTATGCTACTATCAGTATCTGCACAGACAACTTTAACGTTTAATAAATAATTATGAAACTCAAATTACGAAGGGGCACGCCGTAGCGTAATGGTTAAGGCACTGAGCTACAAGCCAGAGGGTCGAGGGTTCAAGTCCCATTGGGGTCAGGATTTTTAAACTGACCCAAACCCTCTGGCGGCACTATGGCCCTGGAGTCGACTCAGCCTCTAACGGAAATGAGTACCAGTCACTTGTTCTGGGGGTAAAGGCGGCCTTCGCGCAGGGCTGACAACCCGGCTGACATAAAGTGCCGATTGTCTAGAAAAAGTGGAAGCCTTAATCTCCTACTACCCCAAGGGCCTTCGGGCCTGTTGTGGGATCCCTTTACTTAATGGGGCACGCCGTAGCTTAGTGGTTAAGGCCTGAGCTACAAGCCGGAGGGTCGAGGGTTCAAGTCCCGTTGGGATCAGGATTTTTAAACTGACCCAAACCCTCTGGCGGCACTATGGCCCTGGGGTCGACTCAGCCTCTAACGGAAATGAGTACCAGACGCTTGTTCTGGGGGTAAAGGCGGCCGTCACGCAGGGCTGACAACCCGGCTGACATAAAGTGCCGATAGTCTAGAAGAAGTGGGAGCCTTAACCTTCTACTACCCCAAGGGCCTCCGGGTCTGTTGTGGGATCACTTTACTTTTACTTTTAGTCAAATTATGAATTTATTGGACACAGAAATAAATTATTATATGAAACGACAAAAACAACTAGAACACAAAGTTTCAAGAAATGGATTAGAAATAAAATAATAATAATAAACGTAATCGAGTTACATCAGTGTGTTCCAGTCCCCCACAAGCTGATGCAAAATTCTGGATTCTCTTGATACCAAGTCCAATTCCCAACTTCTGTTAGGAATTACAATTCCGTTTCCGTGTGATGTAGAATTTGTCTGGCGTCGGCTTCGTGTTGAATTCTAACTTTGTATGCTGCAAAGAGAACGCATACTTCCCTCCTCTTTTATTCTGCTTTGAGGTTTAAAGAAAAAACCTTGAAGTGCCGCAACAAAGTAGAAATTCAAATAAAAAGAAACAAAAGAAAATACAGGAGACGGAGAAACGTGTCTTTGGCCCATGAAACTTTTAAATTACAGAGTTGATATTCCTCCTTCCCGAAATTGCCCTTGACCTAAGCCATTCCACCTTCTTTCATCAAGGGAGATCATTCTAAAGATTACTGACGCTAAAATGTATCTGTTATGATTAAAATCAACTATTTTAATGCATTGTGGCATGAAATAATGTATTTATTATGAGATTTTTACTCCGGAACTGTTTGTTCCGTTCTCTGAGTGGCCAATTAATAATTGGTTACTTCATACATATTTTCCCTTAGCCTCACGAAAAGAAAGTTTGTACATTTTCTCATTACTTAAAATATCAAGAGAAACTATCACATTCTTTTCTTCGTTTAAATATTTTGCAGACCATCAACTTGCATTCACTTTATTTAGTTTATTTCTAAAGTACATTTTTTGTCACTTATTTTATATTGATAATTTTAGTTTTTTCATAGTGTGAAATTAAAATTATTTCCTAATTTGTGTTAAGAATATTTCTAGGGGTTTTTCTGTATTCATACGTAGGCGAATTTTAAACGGGTCCCTGCAGTTATGAGCTATAACGTAAAGAGGCGGCAAGCTCTCATTACGTAATTAGGAGTGAACACTATTCATTGTTGCCTGGCGACAGGCTTCACTAAGGCTGTTATAGAATGTTACGATGCAAGGTTGGGAAGTGGTTTTTACAGAATCAAGGAAAATGTTTAAAAACCGAACAAATAGCGATGTTTTTAATTCCCGAGATTATGTAAAACACTTCACAAAAGTGCGTTGTACATTATTTTTTGCGCGATGGTGTTTTCAAAATAATAAATAATAATATATTTGATGATCTTGAAGATCATCATAGAAACTCCGGCCGTGAAAGTCTACGTGAATACAATAATATCTTTGTTGGAAATATTTGCGTTCATTATAAACAATTTACTAACGTTAACAATGTGGGCAATGTTTATTAGTTGAAACAACAAGAGGCCATTAGACCAATTTAGTAATAAAATGGCGGCAATTGCGTATGTATTGCTTCAAATAAAGTTCAGTTCATTTAAAATGAAATGATTTGTTTCGTATAATGTATATTAACACTGCCTCAAGGATATTTTTTGTTGTATATACATTTTATGTAGTATACATAGAGGGCAGTGGTTTTACTTCCCACACGCGTGTTCGTAATATGTAGTATTACAGTATATTCATTTTTATCACCGTATAGTTATTTAGGTTGGCAACCCCGAAATGTAGGAAGTTGAACTTTCAATCATGGTCACCATTGCTGTAAGTACGACAAAACGCACTATCGCACAAAAATGTAATTAACAAATCAAATACAATGTAGGCCTATATAAAATCCCTTAAGGGCGTTTGACATCACACTTAATACTCAACTCAGAGGGATCTGGATTGTGAATTATGCTGTAGTGAAATAAATTACAATTTACTTGTTATACGAACTGTCGTGGAATTGAAGAAATGAAATTGAACAAAGATCCAGTGTCTGACGAAATAATTATTAGTGGAAATATAATATGTCGTAACTAAATACTCTTACCGAAACAATAGAAATATAAGACAAGTATATCGTAGCCATACAACTACATTCAGGGGAGGTCAATATAATTTGTTTCTTCTGTATAATCAATTTCTATAAAATTGATTTTCTACATATATTCCAACAGTACCTAGATAGAAATGGGAAATCAGCAAAGTGTCCATGCTCAGATAACCAAACAGCTATACATCTTCTAATTAACTGCAAGGTACAATGCAAAAAAAAAAAAAAATTCACATGAAGAATCCCCAACATAATGTTGCGGAAAGTGATCAAAATGCCACGAATAATCCAGTTCATAAATGGAATCTTCAAGACACTAGAATAAACATTATAATAGAATGGGACTAAAGTGAATAACTACAAAGCAATAAGCTCTACCACATTCTAGACACTAACTGAAAAACTGCACAAGAAGAACCAAATTTCATATTTTAACACGTATCATTTCTTAGCCTAAATATCCTACGATATAGCCTCATGGTGAAAGGCATATCATAGGAATTTGCTCAAATGAAAAAAAAAAAATATATATATATAATTCTGCCCGAGGGCAGGTCTTTCATTGCAATCATATCATTTTCATGCTATGTTTTGCAGCTAAACTAGAAAACTATAGATGTGGTAGCTTTCCGCACCGGTGAAGGATGATGGTGATGATGGCCCGACGATTTTCGGGGACCATTGGGCTCTAAGCATCCTGACATTTGTCTTACTGGTGAGGAAAACACCCGAAAAAAACTCACCCAGGAGCCTGTCCCGACCGGGAATCGAAACCGGGCCTGCTGCGTGGCAAGGCCTCGAGACCACAACAGGGGACATATATATATACACCGACGATTCTTTGAAGTTCCATACTTCTCTGTGACATATGACAAATAGATTTTAAGTTCCTCTCAGAAAGAAATCGCGTCATCGAATTTCTCTCCTTCATAATATTCTATCGACCTTGACCAGGATCAAACATCCGATGTTCGAGTTCTAGGCGGTAGTACTACTTCTAACTCACCGAGGTTGACATTTAATAACTAAATTCATCTGCAATGTATAATCAGGGTCAGTGCCTGTAAATTCAATTTTAAATTAAAATAAGCAATGAGCCTAATTATAATTAGTAATGCTTCTAACCCGATATTTACTTCCGATTATTGCAGGCCTTTTTTATTAGGAATTTTTCTTTACTACAGTAGCTTTTTCTTCAATCCCAAACTAATTGTATTCTTTCAAAAATCCCTGTTTTGCGCATCTTTTCCCGTCAATTCCATTGTATTCATACTCTTCCTGATCCCATCCATCCATCGTTCCAGTGGTTTACTTCTTCTTGTTCCGCCTTCAAAATTCCATTCCAAAATCATCTTCTCCCACTCTTTTAATGTGCCCAAATCATCTCACTTTTCGTTCTTCATTTACTTCAAGAATATTATTAACCACTATAATCACCTCTCTAACTCTTTGGTTTCTAATAATTTTATCCATTCTTAATTTTCTTGGCTCTCTACGCCAATAGTCCGTTTCTGCAGCCAACAATTTACTTGCATGTGGGCCTGTCTAATGTCCAACTTTCATCTCCATATAACATTGCACTTTTGAACTAATGAATTATAAATTATTCTTTTTGTGTTATTTATAACATTCTTTCTCCAAAGAATTTAATTCAGCATACCAACTATTTTTCTATCTGCACTTATTATTTTTTTTTGGTTTGGGCTGAGCTTCTTCCACCAGTTTCTAAAATGGATCTCAAATATTTAAATTGATTGACTTCGTGAATTTCTTCTTGTTCAATCTCCTGGTTTTCACCATCTTCCACCTTCAATTTTAAATATTACATGTCTACTTACAAAAGCATTAGGGTGTGTTAAATATTACATGTCTACTTACAAAAGCATTAGGGTGTGTTAAATATTACATGTCTACTTACAAAAGCATTAGGGTGTGTTAAATATTACATGTCTACTTACAAAAGCATTAGGGTGTGTTAAATATTACATGTCTACTTACAAAAGCATTAGGGGTGTGTTAAATATTACATGTCTACTTACAAAAGCATTAGGGTGTGTTAAATATTACATGTCTACTTACAAAAGCATTAGGGTGTGTTAAATATTACATGTCTACTTACAAAAGCATTAGGGTGTGTTAAATATTACATGTCTACTTACAAAAGCATTAGGGTGTGTTAAATATTACACGTCTACTTACAAAAGCCTTAGGGTGTGTTAAATATGACATGTCTACTTACAAAAGCATTAGGGTGTGTTAAATATGACATGTCTACTTACAAAAGCATTAGGGTGTGTTAAATATGACATGTCTACTTACAAAAGCATTAGGGTGTGTTAAATATGACATGTCTACTTACAAAAGCATTAGGGTGTGTTAAATATGACATGTCTACTTACAAAAGCATTAGGGTGTGTTTGAAAACGATGCGAAGAAGAAAACAGCTTCATAGTTTAAATAATAAGTCCGTCTGTTTAGTTTAGTAGTCGTCTGTTTCTGCTAGTCTCAAAAACCAGTGTGTGATCTCCTTTTTCTAAGTGGCATATCTTTTAAGTCTCGAGAATTCTTTACTTTGCCACATTTCCCTGTTGACACAGGGACTGTAAGCGTTAACAATAACAATAGCAGTGGAAATATTAGTAGTAGATGATAATTTATTTACTCGTATTGACATTTTTTAACATATCGGTCTCGGTAGGCTAGTGGACTTAAGTTCCTTGCCTCTATAGTCCAACCGCCGATTCTCCGCCCTGACGTTTTCACGACAGTGTTGCCGATATAGATATTCGGTCGGAGGGTCCGCTTTATGTACCACGCGGAATATCAAATCATGGCGGTTAGCACAAATACAGCCGACAATATCACAGCAATTTCAAACCTTACTAGTAGCCTCAAGAACAGTAATTGGTTGTGGCAGACGTCCACTTTCACTTCAACTATTTCATTATTGACAGTAGAGGGCGGGTTTCTCCCTTTACCCCTCGTGCAATCTAAACGTCAGGGCTGAAGACTCAGCGGCTGGATTGTAGTCCTATGGATCGCTGATTCATGTCAGGTCGAAGTAGATGAACTTTCAGGATCGCAAAATTCGAAAGATAAGTCATCCGGGAGGGAATTTAGGCCATGAGGAAACCAATTGGCATTCGTTGACATCTGTAGAGAAACAAACGTAACTAAATTAGCTTGGTTAAGCAGCACCATTGCATCATGTTTAGATATCTTTAACATTAGCGTCGCGATTAAAAACTGGGAGAGAATCGACAAATATTGCTAACAGTCCTCTTATTTCGAGCTTTATATTATTTTACGTGTCAGTTCACACAGTTTTACTTCTCTTCCAAATGATGTGTTGCACGAATTAGAACGTTCTGAACCCGGGAGCCTTGATTTCATAAGTGAACGTCATAGCAACACACACGAACTAGAATTTATAAAACACTGGCCAGACCCATATTATGTTACGGCAGTGAGGCTTGGACAATTCGCAGTGTAGATGAACACAGACTAACTGCGGCAGAAATGAAATTTATGAGTCGTACTGCAGGTTACTCAAGAACAGACCATAAAAGGAATTCTGAGATTCTCAGACAATTACAAACAGAATCAATCGTGCAATATGTACAAAAATACAGAAACAACTGGAAATCTCACGTAAGAAGAATTAGCAGAACAAGAATACCACGTCAAATCTTAAATTACCAGCCACCAGGCAAGAGATCTTTGGGCAAACATTTCAAACGTTGGATTGAGACCATAACAGACCACTAGGTCTATCACACGAAAGGAATAATAATAATAATAATAATAATAATAATAATAATAATAATAATAATAATAATAATAATAATAATAATAATAATAATAAGTCATACCTTGTAGACCTAAGGAAATCACAAATATTTATATCTGGTAGAACCAGAAAAGAAAGCGACTTTCTTAGCAATGAGGAAAACCGTGAAGAAACTAAATGAGGTTGGTCTGCAACGGGGATTTCAACAATATGTTATTTATATGATTTCCACATGTCGTCAAGGTATACAGTATTGGCAAACAATATTTTCTCCAAAAAATCTGTATGTTCGGCGATCACATCAGCCTATTGCGGTTTAACTGATTAAGATTAATGCAATGATAAAATTCACAACTACCATTGCGTGTCTGCGTAAGGAAAGTGTCAACTTTCTAAAGGTGTGACTTAGAATTTAAAATAACTGTTATAGACCTATCTGATATGTGCCCCAAATACATATTAAGTATCTCATAACACAACTTTAGGATAATTTAAGTATTAAGTTTTCTGTTTGCATGCGGTTCATTGTTTATTTTCATGTACACGTTGATATACTTACTTACTTACTTACTTACTCACTGGCACTATCGAACCCGTAGGTTCATGGCCGCGCGGACATAAGCTCTCCATACATCCCTATCCTGAGCTAATTCTTTCCAATCATTACCTGTATAATCTACTTCCCTCAAATCATAGTTAATGTTGTTCTCCCACCTCATTCTTGGTCTACCAACTGGGCGTTTTCCCTCTGGCTTTCCTACAAGAAGCTTTCATGCACGTCTTTCATTCCCCATACGTGCAACATGTCCTGCCCATCGCAGTCTACGAGACTTAACTGTTCTTATTATATCTGGCTTCCTATAAAGACCATTTAGTTCATTGTTATGTAGTCTTCTCCATTCACCTGTCTCTTCATCTCTCTTTGGTCCAAAAACCTTCCTAAGAACTTTATTCTCAAATACACCTACACTATCCATTCATCCATAGTAATTCTGCCCGAGGACAGGTCTTTCACTGCAATCATAGCATTTTCATGCTATGCTTTGCAGCTTTACTAGGGAATTGTAGGTGTGGTATTATCGCCTCACTATGATGCTTAACAATCGGCTCGCTTTGTTATTAAAATACAAAGATCCCGAGTACGGCTACTACGACGATGTTGCCACATTGCTTTTCTTCCCTCCGTTTCAATTGAAACACGAAACGTGCTGCAGTCGATCCAGTTATACAATTGTATACCGTAATTAATTGTTATAATTATCGGTGATTTATTGTGATATGTAGCTCGAATAATACAACATATCTACATATTATATTTGTTTAGTAAGTGATTTCAACATGTGGCGGCCATGCGAAAATATTTCAGACCGAATGGATAATGTAACACAAGAGGAAGAACCTCTTAATAGTAACAATAAATTACATTGACAGGCTCTTAGTAAGCAGTATCAACAGTTGGTTTGTAATTAATGTTTATGATTATATTAAAGAAAACAATCTCTGAAGCGAAAATATTTCAGACCGAACAGTTAATAAATAATAATAATAATAATAATAATAATAATAATAGCAATAATAATAATAGCAACAATAATAATAATAGCAATAATAATAATAATAATAGCAATAATAATAATAATAATAATATCAACAATAATAATAATAAATTAAAATCCAAACTATGGCCAACTCACTGGCTCTGTCGAACTCGTAGGTTCATGGCCGCGCGGACATTAGCTCTCCATACATCCCTATCCTTAGCTAGTGTTTTCCAATCATCCCCTGTATAATCTAATTCTCTCAAATCATGGATAATGTTATTCTCCCACCTCATTCTTGGTCTACAACTAGGCGTTTCCCTCTGATTTTCCTACCAGAAATTTCCATGCACCTCTTTCATCCCCATATGTGCAACATGTCCTGCCCATCGCAGCCTATGAGACTTAATTGTTCTTATTATTTCTGGCTTCTTATACATATCATGTAGCTCACTAGTATGTAGTTTTCTCCATTCACCTGTCTGTTCATCTCTTTTTTATCCAAAACATTTCCTAAGAACTTTATTCTCAAATATTCGTAATCTTCTTTCCCCCCTTAAAGTAAGAGTCTATGTTTCGCACTCATATAATATAAAAGGTAAAGATATCCCATTACAGGACTAGGAAGCCCTTGGGGTAGTAGGAGGTTAAGGCTCCCACTTTTCTGGACAATCGGCACATTATGTCAGTCAGGTTGTCAGACCTGCGTGACGGCCGTCTTTACCCCAGAACAAGTGTCTGGTACTCATTTCAGTTAGAGGCTTGAGTCGACCCCAGGGTCATAGTGCCGCCAGAAGATTTGGGTCAGTTTAAAATTCCTGACCCACCGGGACTCGTACCCTCGACCTTGTAGTGTAGTGCCTTAACAAAAAACTCCTAAGAACTTTATTCTCAAATATTCGTAATCTTCTTTTCCCCCTTAAAGTAAGAGTCCATGTTTCGCATGCATATAATATAATTGGGTGTTTCATATATTTTCAGTTTAACATTTTTTGAAAGGAGCTGGGAAGACATGAGTCCCTGAATAATAACATGCATTTCTAGAATTGAGCCTATGTTAATTACTTTGTGCATCTCATTCCTATTTGTGATTATTTTTCCTAGATAGTTGAAATCAGCCACTTCTTCAAAATTTCGATCATTTGTCATTTGATGTCCATTTCCATTAGGCCTATATAATGCATTTATATGTGTGAATATATACTTAATTTTATTGATGTTTACTTCCGGTCCCAATTTCTCAGTGTTCAATAGAGTGCGTGTGTTGGCCCTTAGTATCTCCTCGTTATCGCTCAATAATAATACTATAACACTAGTATAAAAATAAATAATTTTAATTTTAAAAGTTAAACAATACCAAATCCATCCATCCATAGTAATTCTGCCCGAAGGCAGGTCCTTCACTGCAATCATATAATTTTCAATTTATGCTTGCAGCTTTACTAGGGAATTGTAGGTGTGGTAGCTTCCCGTTGCTTTCCACACCGGTGAAGGATGATGGTGAAGATGATGATGATGATAATGACCATATGATTTTGGAGACCGTTTGAACCTTAACGTTTTCCTGACATTTGTCTAACAGGTGAGGAAAAACCCCGATAAAAACCTCACCCAGAAAAACTGCCCCGACCGGGGATCGAACCCGGGCCCGCTGCGTGACAAGGCAGCACGCTACCTCGAGACCACAGCGCTGGACTAATAGCAAATAATAACATAAAATTAAATAATAACATAAATAATCAATATCTTCTGACCTTGTGTAATAAACGCTCATAGCTCTATGAGAAACGTGACAACATCGCATGTCAAGTATTGCCGCGCGGCACCCGCTTTTATATAAACTGTTAACCATCCGAGTGAGGCTATAATAGCTTCCCGATGCTTTCCACATCGGTGAAGGATGATGATGATAATGATAAGGATGATGATGATGATGGCCATATAATTTCGGGGACCGTTTGGGCCTTAAAGGTTTCCTGACATTTGTCTTACAGATGAGGAAAAAACCCCTAAAAACATCACCCAGAAAAACTATCCCCAGCGGGATCGAACCTGGCCCGCTGAGTGACAAGGCAGCACGCTACCTCGAGACCACAGCGGTGGACACCTACATTATGTTATATCCGAAGTTAAGTAGGCTAATGTCGTTTTTAATGTAATGTTGTGTGTCTGATAGAATTTTGAAGGTGTGTTTCACTGGGAGTGAGTTGCAAATGGGCGTGCAGTTTACGTGGATCTTTATTATCAAAAACTAAAGCGAGTTCATGAAATTTTGTGATTTTTGTTAGAAAAATCCAAGTAATATTTTGTTTAAAAAGGACATTACTCATGAGACAGTATCCATTTTTGGTCCACCGCTGTGGTCTCGAGGTAGCGTGCTGCCTTGTCACGCAGCGGGCTCAGGTTCGATTCCCGGTCGGACAGGCTCCTGGGTGAGGTTTTTTCCTGGTTTTTCCTCACCTATAAGACAAATATCAGGAAGCTTAGGGCCCAACGGTCCCAGAAAATCATCCGCCATCATCATCCTTATAATTATCAACATGATCCTTCACCGGTGTGGAAAGAAACGGGAAGCTATAATTCCGTAGTAAAGCTGCAAATCATAACGTGAAAATGCTATGATTGCAGTGAAAGACCTACCCTCGGGCAGAATTACAATGGATGGATAGATTCATATTTTAATGAAAATAAATACAAATTTAACCAATTGTTAGTTCCTCGTATCAGTTATGTTTAAATGCACAATTATCTTTTCAAGATGGACTCAGAATAAGTTAAGTTTAAGATGTACCAATTTCAACATTTGAAGAGATTGTTTTTGTTCTTACTAGAACTTGGGTTTTCATGTACTAAAAATTACCTATAAATGTTTATTTTATAGAGTGTTATGTTATATATACCAAACACTTAACAGCACGTACAAAAGGGGGGAAAAAACTTTCTTCACGTATCTATTGAATTACATCCATACTTGCGTCAAGAGCACGAAGGAACAAGAAATTGTAATTTATACAGGCTACATACCGTAAGTTTTCAGACTTGAATGATTTTAGTCAAACAAAATGGCTGTATTCCATCGCACTTTTTATATCAAAAAAACAAATTTTCGTTTCACCAAAACACGGAGCTCTCAACTATGGTCAAATATCATCATCATCATCATCATCATCATCCGTCACGAATTAGGCTTTTGTAAACCTGTTTCAGCCGCATCTAGCAGTCTTTTAAGAGGTTTTCCTCGGATTGTATTACATCATCATTTTTGGGATTCTTGAATTATCCATTTTTTACATGGTCTAGGCCTAGCCAGTTTAATTTACATCCGTTGAGCTTTTCTTGCACTGAATCTACTTCTAATTGTTCTAAAATTTGATCATTATTTTTTTCAAACTAAATGAGTGTATCCTGCTGTCCTTCAGAGAAATTTAATATCCGTTGCTTTGATTCTGCTCCTGTCTATTTTCTTAATATCCAAATCTCACTTCCGTGTAAATGGGAGGGTAATGCCAAAGTATTATATGTTCTTATTCTTGTGGATTGTTTACTAATTCAGCTTTTAATGTATTATCTTTTATCATTACCATAATCGTCATCGTTGTCGTCATTCTTCATATTTCAAACGTTACTGTTGCAATTTACATAATTATCGTGTTTGTCAACATTTTTTTTTCACTTGTATCAATTTATTCATAATATTTACAAAAAAAAACATAACATATTTGTGGCTTCATTAATTTAATATAAGACTAGTCAAATTTGTATTTTCTAATATGTTATTCTCTTTTACAACCTTTTACAAGAGAAGAAATGAGAATATTTGAGAGGAATTAAAAGTACAACCACTTCTTCAACAAATAGAAGAACACACGAACAATTTGATAGAACATCTGCAAAGAATGACAGAAGATAGGATACCAAAAATGTCACTGATGTATAATCCTATAGGACGAAGATCGATGGGAAGACCAAGAAAGCGCTGGGCTGAACATATGTGAGATCGGAACAGGCAAATACCTAATCCGTGAAGGATGAAGAAGATGATGATGATGACTAGTCAAATTACTGATGAAATTAGACACCGCGGTTTGTGATTTGACTGTTCGTCAAGTTAATTTGATCGTCTGTCTCATTGATCTGGTTACATCGTATTAATTTTTTACATAGCTATGGTATTTAGAAAACATTAAATAATCGATACAAAATTCACTTATATTCAATATTTGGAAACACAGATCGATGCCCGAGTGTATTAACTGAAGCAGTCGGCGATTGAGACTCGCATTCGGGAAGTCCTGTGTTCAAACCCTCTTGCGAATGAAGGGTTTACCTGATTTTACTCAGTTTTCAAAGCATGTGCTGGGCTGGAATGTCAATACCAGAACCATTCCATCACATTCACCATTTCGTAGTATAATTAGGCGAAATAAATGGAAGCAACATTACGATCTTACAAGGGAACTGTCAACAATTGGATGCCGAAATCAACCTTGAATTCTTTCCGAAAGAAGCATTGTGACGTACCAAGGCCGTGTCCAAAAAATATCTGCCGATTATAATCGCAAGGCACATAAATCGTAGCCAGAATACAGGAATGGCGACCCACGGTGAGAAGTAGATGAATGTCCTTACTAGAATAGAGCGGAGTGGAGTGAGGTGGGCACGGTGCGGACGCGAAGTTTTAATGGTTATACAATCCACCAAGTCAGGAGCTGTATTACTTCCCTGTAGGTTTAAATGAGATATTTGGGGTGCTGGATTTTAATACCTTGCAATTAAAAGCGCAAGATTATTTTTGGACGGTCTTGGTAAGCCTAAAACACAGCGGTTCTCCAGGAGAAATTTTAAGCATGGGATGTTTCGACATGCATTGTTTGACTGTTTCCTTGCTAGATATAAATCGTTTATAATAAATAAAAATTAAAAAGATTGTCGAATCCGATTCTTTTAAGGGATTATCAAAACACGATGATAGAAAATTAAGTTTAAGTAACATTTATCGAAAGTATGTTGAAAATATTGAACTAAATTTAACATTACTACAGACATAAAAAAAAGAGTAGCATACATTGAGCTGGATGCCTTTTTGATTCAATGCCCCAAGTTTATAATTTCGGACTTTTCTGTTCTCCTGGTATTTGCTTAATTGTACCCCACTTCTGAGGTTGGGACGCCAGGAAAGCGGGGTTAGGTTGCCTCGATGATATGACGGGTGATGATGATGATAGTGGTGCGCCAAGAGAGTCCTTAATCCTAAGCTTAATCTAAGACGAGGATGAATGGTGATATTTATGATGACCATAAGATGTTCGGGCCTTGAAGTTCCCTGACATTTGGCTTACAGTTGGGGAAAACCCGCGAAATAAATCTTACCTAGGAAATTTGTCATAACCGGACTCGAACTCGGGTCCACTGCGTGACAAGGCAGCACGCTACCTTGAGACCACAGAGCTGGATGTATGTTGAATGGTAATAGTGATAAAACAAAGGACTGTTCAATGCTTTGAACTTTATACTCTGGATAAAACACCAGTGAAATAAAAACAATTACTAAAAACTTTATACAGCACAATCAATCTACAGTCCTGAGGTTCATTTAATAATTTTTATTTTTTATTAATCTCTATCCGCAGGTGAAAAATTCTGAATTTTACACTTTTGTGTTTTATAACAATACAAAATATGAATGTTCTTTCTATGTTTACCTCGTTTTCTCTAGTATTTTCTTGTTGAGTTTTATTTTTCCTCAAGATTTAATACAATGAGTACATACATACAAAGGCATTCACAAGCCAAATATGGACAATTGTGTTTAGAAAAAAGCCCACATGTTCAAGACCTGAAATCGAATCCGGTGCCTCTAGCTCTATAGCCAGAAATACTGCCATGAAGCCAGCTGCTTTCTCCACAACTGTCAGAGATAGAGTTAGACTAGATTCAAAACATTTCACTTCTTTCATTTCCTGGCGACAGCATTTTCTAGAATACGGGTGGTGTAGAACCAGTTGAGGCTAAGTTTATTAGAAGGGTTAATATAATTCTTCTTCATCTTCCCTTCACGGGCTAGGAAAAATGCCTGTTCCGCCTCACAGTTGTTCTTCACTGGCCTTCCTACATTTCTTGAACCTCTTGGTTTGCAGTTATGTACTGCTTTTGGTAATCTTGTTACGTTCATTTTTTCTACATGTCTAAACCATTTTTCTCTATATTTTTTGATTTTATCATTTAATGGACACATATTTAACTCTGTTCTTATATCTTCATTCTTTATCCGATCCAGTATTGTGCAGCCTGTTGTTCTTCTAAGGAAGTTCATTTCTACGCTTTGTATTCTACTTTGTAATTTTTTGGTCATTACCCAAGTTTCACTCCCATAAAGTATGTTTCATAAAACTTCAATCTAGTATCATTTCTTGTTTTGTTCTTTAATGTTCTATGTATAGTTCCACATAGATATCATTTGAAATCTTGACAGTTTCACATTTAAGTCTCTTTCAGTTTTTGTGTTTATAGTAAAGTTACAACCCAAATAGTTAAAATTTGTTACTTGTTCCAGTTAATATAATGGACAATTCCAAATTATAAAATTAATACTTTTCCGATTTACTATACTTGGTTATACATCTACAACAATCAACAATTTAAAAAATCATAGGAGATATCAAACCCAAATGTCTTATTATTGGGATACTAAAATGGAGAATGGATGAAGTCCAAGATCCAGAACATTAGCAAACAACATATTTGACTATTTACAATAACTTACTGATACGTTATCGCTTCTATTATAACGTACAGTATAGAAATGATAGTATAGGCCTAGATAGTGCTTAATATGGAAATAAAAAGCACCTAAATGGGGTTTCACTCTTTAATTTATAGACATAATTACGATTTTTTGTCCAATGTCACAAGGTTGTCTTTTATGACACATCTGGCTTTCTCCCCTGGTACTGCTGGAATTGTTTCTTAAATTGGGGCACCTGGAAGGCAGAGTTACATTACCCCGTTGATATGATTAGTAATGAATGATAGTGAAGTGTCAGTTGAGTCCATAACATAAACTTAATATAAATTACAGATCATAAGCAATCACAGGAATCCCTTTATGGAAAAATTCATATGGTCAGACCGGGAATCTTACCCGGACCTCATGAACAATAGACATTAGCCCATGAGACTGGTTAATTATTAACTTACTACAGTAGTTTAAAAATTGCATGTGTTAGAACAAAGTCACACATGCATTATACAATTAACCAGTAAATCAAAACCGAATGCAATTTGTCATTGAATCACAGAACAAACCAAAAATACCCCACTAAAATTTGTGGCCAAATTCTCAAAACGGCTGGGACATATAATCAAAAATAAACATTTTTGTATTTTTTTTTCCAAATGCCCCAGATTTGTCTTTCGACATTCCTGGTTTCTCTCCTGGCATGGCGTAATGTAACCCACTTCTGAGGTTGGGGCGCCTGGAAGGCGGGGTTACGTTGCCCCGATGATATGATGGGTGATGATGATGATAATGGTGCGCCAGGAGAGGCCCTAATCCTAAGCTTAACCTAAGATGAATATGAATGATGATTGCGGTGGTCATATAATTTCGGGGACCGTTTGGGCCTTAAAGGTTTTCCTGACATTTGTCTTACAGGTGAGGAAAAACCCCGATAAAAACCTCACCCAGAAATCTGTCCCGACCGGGGATCGAACCCGGGCCCGCTGTGTGACAAGGCAGCACGCTACCCCGAGACCACAGCGGTGGACATTTTTGTAATTATTATTTCCTGTAAATGGTATGAAATATATTTGTTTTTATTTTGTGACATTCCTAGCACCAGCGTATGAAACAAAGAAAACATTTTGAAATCACCACGTCTATAAATCGTGTTAATAGTGCAAGGAAACATTTTGGAATCATATTAACGATGCTAAGATGTAATGGGATTGTTTTAAGCCACTATTTAAAAAACCGTGATGTCATCCCACCCCACTTCAAACACTGGGCCTAGATTATATCGCTATCAAATGATTTGTAAAGACATAAGTATACTGGAGCTGGGATTTTCAAATGATTATTATAGTTATTAATTATATCCTATCGTATTTTCTTCTTTATCTACTTCTGTCAAATATTTTAATATTTTCCATATAAGTCCTGACAGTGCTCATTATTGCATATAGCTAAAAAAGGAATAGTCAAAATTGACTGATCATTTTTATTTCATTTTTCATGTCGAATCTCTCAATACTTTGTAGGATAAATACAAGATGTCTCTAAAGTCACTACCCATTTCAATGAAGGAAGGCAATGGTTGAAAAAAAAATCAATGTTATTGTGGAGTTTTACACATATTCTATTGCCTTTCTACATGATAGCCATCGCGAGAAAACTTACTCCATCTTTCAGTTTTGAAAAATGTAGACCTTAACATTTAAACCAGTCCACCGCTTTGGTCTCGAGGTAGCGTGCTGCCTTGTCACGCAGCGGGTCCGGGTTCGATCCCTGGTCGGGGCAGTTTTTCTGGGTGAGGTTTTTATCGGGGTTTTTCCTCACCTGTAAGACAAATGTCAGGAAAATTTTAAGGCCCAAATGGTCCCCGAAATCATAGGACCATCATCATCACCATCCTTATCATCATCATCATCATCATCACCATCAACATCATCATTCTTCACTGGTGTGGAAAGCAACGGGAAGCTACCACACCTACAATTCCCTAGTAAAGCTGCAAAACGTAGCATTAAAATGCTATTATTGCAGTGAGAGACCTGCCCTAGGGCAGAATTACTATGGATGGAACATTTAAACCGTAAAAAAGCCTGCTGCTTCTGTGATACGATTCCGTAAATCAAGCAGACGTGATAAGGACGTTTCCGTAGAGTGAAACATACAATTTTTGATACTGTGTTGCGAGGGGCATTTAACTCCCTACTGAGGCGTCGAGTTGATGTGTTCGGATTTCACTGGTAATTTGAACCTGCCGCGCTGTTTCTACTAATATGCGTGGTCGTCCACGACATGCCTCACCACACACACTGCCGGTATGCTTAAATTTGTTTACAAGCAGATTAATGTGTGCATTTGTTGGGGTTGGTTTACGGAATTTACGAGTAAATTCAGCTCTGCTCTTCATATGAAAATCAGTTCTTCCGTGCTAAACATGTTCAACTAAGCTAACAGTACACGCAAAGAAAAGAAAAAAAATATATTTTCAGGGAAACCGATAGTGACTTTAGAAACACCCTGTATTTAACTGTAGTAAATTTACAAAAGTCAAGTCTTCTTTGTTATGATCTTGACTAAATCTTCTATTGATCTATTGTACAGGCTAATCGTTAGACATTCACCTTCCTTCAAAATGAATGGGCTTACTTTAAATCTTTCCTAGAATGAAGACGATCTTTTTTTACTGCTTTTGATACTGTGGATCTTTGCAATAATGTTCCTACATGACCTGTTACTGGCGCAAATTTTATCGTTCAAATATCTCTGGTAAAGTGGACTAGGGTAAGCTCGGGTGAATAGGGACAAAAAATAGGAAAATCTGTAATATCGTTTCATTATTGGTTAGACATATTTGTTGTGTATTTCATGATGTAATATAACCTTTCATCAATATTTTGTACCAGTTACATTTTCATCAATCGAATACACGAGAAATTATTGACATTTGTTAGGGTGAATAGGGACAGTCTTTTGGGTGAATCAAGACAATTTCAAATGGCTTATTTCGGTATAATTTTTGTCACAATTTTATAACATAATTTTGTATATAAACTATCAACGACTCATATTTATTTATTTATCTCCGACACATTTTTCATGATACCATTCACGTACTTTATCATGATATATTTTGTAAACAAAAACCACACATAATGTTATTCTTTTCCGGATCTCCACATCATCATCATAATTTTGTACTTCAGATTCTGACGAAGCGATGATAAAATTGTGCTTATTGCATTTCTCACCGCGAAGCAAAAAGCTGTCTTTCTTACATTGTTAAAATTTAATTCAAATCCACGTGCAGAAAATGGAAGAAATCCTTGTAGTTTCGATTTTTTTCAGCAAATGTCCCACTGCTACAGTGACGGTGAAAACAAGAACGAGGTACCCCAAATAACTCTGTCGGATGATACAATACAATAGTTACAAATAAATTAGTGAAATACCCTGTCCCTATTCAGCCCAAAATTAGTGTCCCTATTGGCCTGTAATACAGCATTTTAATTTTGATAGATTGACAAGACTTAAACCCAATCTCTTGGGGATAAATACTTCATAATTTAGCAAACATTAATTCATAATTGGACCATCAGTTAACAAGAGACACATTTCAAAAAATGAAAGTATTAAATGTACGAAACTATTTTTGCACTTACCTGTCGAAATTCTTTGTTATGGAACCTTCACAAAAGCAAACATGAAACAAAATGATACTTGAAGTACACAGATTAGTTGGCATATGCCTGCACTAGTCTTAGATTTCAGTGGAGAGAACAAAATTAAAAAGTGTCCCATTTGACCCTTTGTCGCGATTCAGCCGAGTTTACACTATTTGTTGGGGGCACGCCGTAGCGTAGTGGTTAAGGCACTGAGCTACAAGCCGAAGGGTCGAAGGTTCAAGTCCCGTTGGGGTCAGGATTTTTAAACTGACCCAAACCCTCTGGCGGCACTATGGCCCTGGGGTCGACTCAGCCTCTAACGGAAATGAGTACCAGACGCTTGTTCTGGGGGTAAAGGCGGCCGTCACGCAGGGCTGACAACCCGGCTGACATAAAGTGCCGATGTCTAGAAAAAGTGGGAGCCTTAACCTCCTACTACCCAAAGGGCCTCCGGGCCTGTTGTGGGATCACTTTACTTTTTTTTACACTATTTGTTAGCGTATTCCGGAAGAATGTAACTATTGAGGGAGTATTCACATGAAAATATTGTTTTAAAATGTTGACTGAACTTTATCGATCACACACACACACACACACACACACACACACACACACACACATATATGTATATATATATATAGGAACTTCGGATAATTGGACCCATATTTTGATAACTTGTTTTTTTTTCTTTTAAGTAAGGGATTTGAATTTTGTTTAATTACAGTAATTATCATTCATGTTATAACTATGAAATAGCTATGTTATTTTATTCAAATGTGGAAACTTCTTCATAATTTATAAACTTTTTTATATTACAAGGAAAGTCCACTTTAATCTCTATATTCCGGTAAAGTGGACCCGAGAGTCCATCCTAGCGTTTAGACTATTTTAAGTTTATTTACAGACAGACACAAATTAATCTGAAAGTGTTTATGGCTGATCATAATTAAAAAGCGTTGATATTTATTTAATGTTTTGAAAAATTATCGTTGAATATATAATTCACACGTCATTCTTCTGCAGACAGCGATGGTCTTAGGGTTTAGGGTTCAGATAAAATTACAAGGACATAGAATAAAAAATATTAAGTGTATGCCTTTTACATATAGCACCCTTGGTAAAATATACGTATTCGTTTAGACCCAGGTCAACTTTAACCGCCTCGTGGAGCGTCTACATTAACCGAATTCTTTTGTTATCTTTAATTATTTTATACAGCAGCCATGTCACATAATATCAAACCAAACCCATCAGTATATTAAAACAGCATTTATATAATATAATTAAGAGTTTTTTCAACATTTGTAATATTCAATAGCTGAAATTAAGAATTAATTCTTAGCTTGAAAAACTTTTAAATGGTCGTTTTCATAAATATCACAAATAAACCCTTCTTCTCGCAAAGAATAAAAGAAACGGGCCTTGAACACGTCAAAGTTAAGGAAGGGAAGAAGTTAAAATATTTTCTGTTCCAAGGCAGCGCCAATTAAAAAAAAATATATTAACAGGGTCCACTCAAAACCGAAGGGTACAGATTACTCGAACTTCCTCTAAATGTTCCAGCAGATTTTTTTCACAACCAAACTCGGCATATCCCTATCAATTAAGAAAAGTAGCAGCAGTAATACGTTATTAGACTAATATATATATATATATATATATATATATATATACACAATGTTATTTACAAATGGATGGCTGGACAGCAAGACTTAGGTTCTGTTGACAGGCTATATAAATAAATTAATATCTAGTCATAATATAAAACAAAATAATAGATAAAATTAGAATTACATTACAAATCAAACAATTAAGTTAAGTAGTATAATTAATTAATATTAATAACTAACTAATACACGGCGCTGCTAAACCTAAATAAACTATAATGTGTTTTTTTGCAATTAGTTGAGTAAGTAAAAGGAAAAATAAACATAAATTTAAATCGTTATTCTTTTTAGATACCCCGTGCTGATTACCCGGCGTTGCCAGGGAATCTACGCATCCCGATGTATTTGGCATAAATGAGCTGAAAGACAAAATTATAATAAAAGCTAAAATTATAATAAAAGCTAAAATTATAATAATAATTATTAAGGCATGATCATGAAAGTAAATTAGTTGTTCTATAATAGGAGATGCTCTATCTTTATTTTGAGTTATCCATAAAAGAATACCCGCCGTGCGCTGCTATGCTTGCCCGGAAATCTACTTATCCCGATCTTCTTGGCATTAATGAAAGACAAAAATGTTTATTGTGAGTCATCGTTAAAAGATAAACATGTGCTATCGCGGACTTTTCTGTAGAGTTTTTTGAGAATATTCAATTTTGTGTACAATAGTTTTAGTGTATTTGTTATGGGTTAGGCAGCGTAAACCATTTAAATTTACAAAAAGCTATATTTTTTGACGTTTCTTTCATTACAGAAGATGATTTTTAAAGGTGAAAGGCTTGAGCATTAAAACTCTCTTACAGCCTATAACCTTCCCGGGAAAAACCTGAACATTTTGCAAAAAGCCCCATGACAATCGGATGAATAGTATGGCAGCACATGTTTGCCCGGGAATCTACTTATCCCGATTTCCTTGGCATCAATGAAAGACAAAAAATGGCTATTGTGTGTTATCTGTAGAAGATAAATATATGCTGTCGCGGACTTATTTGTAGAGATTTTTTAGATATTCAATTCTGTGTACATTAATTTCGTGTATTTGTTATAGTTCAGTCAGCGTAAGCCATTTAAGGATACAAAAAGGGACATTTCCACGTTTTTCATTACAAAGGGTGTTTTTTTAAGGGTGTAGAAGTTGAGTATCTCAACTCTCTTATAGTCTATGTTAATCCCGGGAATCTCCTGAAGATTTTGAAAAAAAAAACTCATCACAATCGGATCAACGTATGGCCGCGCATAAAGTACGAACAAACAAACAAATAAACATTCATTTTTATATATTAGATTACAATAATTGTAATCTAATATATAAAAGTGTTTGTTTGTTTGTTTGTTTGTTTGTTCCTTCGTACTTTATGCGATTGTGATGGGGTTTTTAGTTCACACGCGTTTATTTATTCACGAATGAGTGTTTTTCTTATTTTCTGCGTCTTGTCCAGAAATCTTCCCACGATTGAGTTATCCAATTTTCTTGGTTTACCATTAACTCGTAGTATGCCAAACTATTTGAATTTAGAAATCTTTCCGTGAACAGCTCACGCCTCCAATTTCTAGTACATGTATTTCTTATTGGGAGCTCCCGTACATTGGACATAATCGCATATCGTAATCGGTGGTATTTTTTTTAGAAATTTAAATAGTAAGATCTATTTCGTTCATCAGAAAAAACAGACCAATAGAATAAAATAAACTAAAAATCACTCTATAGGTAGTAATTTTCCTTTTCACAACAAAACTTGGCATATGTCATTGAAATATAACGAGATATATTCACTCCAAAGTAAAGTATCAGTCCATTATGAGTAGGGATTTAACTGAAAGCAGAAATTTAATAACCGGTCTAGCGGCGTCATGTTGGTTTCACAAAGAATCTTGGCAAATAACATTTGAATAAAATAAGTAAGATCTAGTTCATTTATTAGCAATATTAAACCATGGCGAATTAAAGCTAACCTAACTAACTAACTCACTCACTGGCACTATCGAACCCGAAGGTTCATAGCCGCGCGGACATAAGCTTTCCACACATTCCTATCCTGCGCTAATGCTTTCGAATCATCCCATGTATAATCTACTTTCTCAAATCATGGTTAATGTTATTCTCCCGCCTCGTTCTAGTTCTACCAACTGGACACTTTCCCTTCGGTTTTCCTACAACAAGCAATGAAAGTGGTGGTGTTGCTTGCATGATTAAATTGCCCCAGAGCAATTGCTGCCGAAAGGGTTTCCCATGCCGGATAGGTCGATGGCGATAAGCCAGACGAAAACTAAAAGTACCGTGGTCGAAAGACTGACGGTCTTTCTTCGTAAAAAAATACAACCATCAACAAATGCAGACATTGTATAATTTGACTGGGCTATCATTTTTCCAGAGTTAAATGAAAGCTAACAAGGTATCCACAATTTTAAAATTGCTCTAGTGGCCGCAATTTATGTTTCCTCACAATGAAAGTAGATACAAACGATTTAATTAACAAAATAAATGTATGTCCCGTTAACCAGCAAAATCGAACCATTTAGTACATTAGATGAGAAATTCGTTTAGTTTATAGAGTTCTTCCGTGAAGGATTTCTTTAAAACTCAAGTTCTGACATAAAAATACTCCATATCGCGTCAGGCCTACCAGCCAGCTGCTGGCCTCATGTGCTATTTACAAATGTGGAGTATCATCTAGCCAGTATAGGTGTGACATGTGATCAACATGTCGACTTCCTCAGCCGTTATATCTGGTTTTCTCAATCTAGGATTTTTTTATGTGGGGATATGCTAATTTCTTTTATTTTTTTCCGTAAAGCAAAGAAGTATTTCATGCACAATAAAGGGCCAAACCAATTTGACAATACAAATGGCCACATTGTGCCCTATTCTATGAAAAAAGCTCAGAAAAATGAGATAAAGAAAAACATTTCTTAGATAATGAAGAGAATTATTTCTCAACGTAGTCCTTTTGTAACAAACTTAGTACGTAGTCCTTGCTATCTTCTCGTACAATATCTCGTCTACTAAGTGAAGAAAATACACAATCATTTGATATAATTGAATAGAATGTGTGTACTGCAGTACTGTGTTGAACAACTGTCTCTAATAACTACATTTATAGTTGCAAATCAAATTTAAACTTGAAAAGGCAGCAAACTTTGCGCAGAAGCCTGAGGTTAGTTTACATTCCGTAAAATTATGACGCAGTAAAACCTTGATTTAATACAGCACGAGTTAAACGATTTACTTCCCTTCCAAAGGAACCTGTATTCAGGATTATTCTTCTCCCCCTAAAATCAATCGACTTCAGCCGGATTTGAAACCCAGAACCTCGGAACCATAGGCGAACATGGTAAGATATAAAGTTGTTTTTTTCCCCTTTTTTTTAGATCTTTTTTTTTTTAATTTATCCGGAGAGAGTAGGGTCTTAGGAAGAAACTGTGAAGTTTCTGGAACATTGTATTTCCACTATTTGAATGAACGTTCCTTAGAAATGTGCAAGTGGAATACAAAACAATTCTTTTAATTCATCATCATCATCATCACAGTCCATTCACTAATTTAGAATATTTATTGATATTTTTCGGGCTCAATAGAAATACCATCCAGAAGTATTTTGAGTGGGCCGTCCTGGCGTTCTTCTTCCTAGACCCTACAAGTTGATAGCTTAATATCTGATTTGACTATAAAACACTTTGAACTGACGATATTTATGAAGATAAAATTTTCAAAAACAATTATAAGACAGACTCCATAATATGATAGGAAGAATTGATCAATAGTTGAAAGAAAATGAAAAATGGCAAGGCAATTGGCAAATATGGCTTTAAATCTGAATTGTATAAATATGTAGCAAATAATTTCATTAATCTTTTAGTTCCGTTGTTGAACTATATGTTTTTTTAACAATAGTGAACGTTTAACTTATACATACCCTAGAAAAAACAAATTATATTTTACGATCCATTTATGTACTGTATCTACATGCTCTTTATAGAAAACCAGATATAATAAGAACAATTAAGCAGACTGCGATGGGCAGGAGATGTGGCACGAATGCAGAATGAAAGAGGGACATGGGAGCTTCTTGTAGGAAAACCAAAGAGAAAAGGTCCAGTTGGTAAACCAAGTATGAGGTGGGAGAATAATATTACTCATGATTTGAGAAAGTAGATTATAGGGGATGATTAGAACGCATTAGCGCAGGATAGCTTATGTCCACGCGGCCAAGAAAATATGAGTTGGATAGTGTCAGTGAGTTAGTTATTTATATACCATATATATATATATATATATATATATATATATATATATATATATTGAAAACAATAATTATAATTTACAATCTATTTATATATCTATATTAGAACAATGATTATAAAAATGAACTATTAATTATTTAAATTTAGAGAAATGAGGCTAATTTTCTATCTGTTCAAGAGCTGCATAATGCAACATGCAAAGTTGAAAACGAGTACAACAGGTTTTCCTTGTATCGTTACAAGTGTACTACTTATGAATTATTTATATTACTTAATATGATTAATTACAATTTCCAAGAAGCAAGTTTATTCTGTCACGCACGAATGGAATTCGTCACAAAAAAAAAAACTTAATACCCTGAGGTTACGTTGTTAGTTCATGCGAAGATGAGGCGGTCTCGATAAGTTCGCAAGTAAAGCTTAAACTTGAGACCATGAAACACAAACCAACCTTATAGGCTACTCAAATCACAATATTCGCATTATTCGGATTGGAAATTACAATCAACTAGCTCACACTCGGCGTGCGCTGCTGTGTTTAGTTGAACAAGTAAAAATAAAAATAATTTTAAATTTGTAAAGTAATTATTTTTTCATATCCCGTGTACATGGCATTTCCCGATCTTCTTGGCATCAATGGGATAAAGGACAAAAATAAACATATGCTGTCGCGGACGTTTTTGTAGATTTTTTTGAGATATTCAATTCTGTGTACATTAATTTGGTGCATTTGTTATGGTTTAGGCAGCGTAAGCCATTTAAACGTCTTCTTTAGTGCACCAATGCCCTTTTACTTTTTTTAGTTCCGGCCTTATAGGACGTACGATTATACGTTATGTATTTTAATTGTCTTAGAAAAAGTCTCTAATCCCCATTTAAATCGGTGAAGTATTTTGACTCCCGAAAGAACAGCCAAACAGGCTCACACTCATTTTTATACAGGCTATAAAGATTTAATT
This sequence comes from Diploptera punctata, assembly GCA_030220185.1. Lineage (NCBI taxonomy): Eukaryota > Metazoa > Arthropoda > Insecta > Blattodea > Blaberidae > Diploptera > Diploptera punctata. The sequence goes on from JASPKZ010005698.1 coordinate 442,276, forward strand.
AATTGATTTGGCGTTTACTTGATGAAAATCAATTTTTTATATTATTTAAAAAATAAAAACTTAGAGTTTTATACGATTTTCATATTTATTTAAATATAAATTAGTTACAGCTGTTTCAGTACTTTGTAACTTCTTCATACGAATACCAAACTTTAACAGTTTTATTTTTATTTAATTAATATAAAGATTTATTTTTCTTCTACTTCTTATGTTTCTTCTATCGTTCTTTGTGGACTGTTCGCTTTAGTGTTCGAGATTAGCGGCCACAGTTAATAAATTTGTAAGGGAGTAAAAATTCTTAATATGATTTCTTTTGAAAGGGAAGCAAAACCGTGGATTACGTGTCATAGCTTTATAGTAGAGCCTATGCGAAAGAAGCTCAAACCTGAAATAAAAACCTCTGAGCCAAATCTTTTGACGTTTTAGCTAAAATTTCAATTACTACGCTTATGGCTTCATATACTAAATAATTTTCTTGAAATAAAATACTAATGCTCTTTCTCTTATTAATTCGAAATTATAACAGGTAACTATCCAGATATCTGTGATGTGTGGAAATGACCAATGTCATCTGTGTTCCCACATGGATTATAGCGGATAATTTTGAAACACGAACAATATCCTGGCATAGTTAATATATGCTGCACGTTTTGTTTATATTTACTCGCATAATCTTAATATCGTCCATTTATTACACTTTCTTTCAATTTGGATACGATCTCTTAATGTGGTCATATAAAGAACTTGGACTTTTTTATTTATGTGTAATTTCTTCCATTGCCATTTAAGCGTAATGTTTACCATTTACTGTGTTAGTCCTTAATATTTGTATTTTGTTAACTCCTGTAGTGATTTGTTTCTTAGATTCGTTTCACTGCTGATAAATTAGTAATTTATAAAACTTAGTGATATGTAAGTTATATAGCTTGTAGAAGAATTTGGCACCTCCAGTTATATACTTTTTATAGTGTCTGCTAATATGTTCCTAGTTCAATTCTTAAGAAACCATTAGTTCTTCACCTAATAGAGTTTTAAGCTTGAGTTTACAGTCATAAAATAAAATAAGTTAAAATATACCTTCTTAGGTAAGATCCTCAACTTATAAAATATGTATTCTTTATGCTTGTAGGCCTTTCAGAACATCCGTTCCATCTTCAGCAGGTCCTTCTTCGCTACAATATCTAGTATGATGGTTGATACTGGACCACATTAGGACCAGCAGCATCAACCATCATACTAGATATTGTAGCGAAGAAGGGTCTGCTGAAGATGAAACGGATGTTCTGAAAGGCTACAGGCATACAGAATACATATTTTTTAAGTTGAGGACGACGGATCTTACCTAAGGAGGTATATTTAAATTAATTTTATTCTATGACTCTCCACCTCAACGGTTTTAACAATGAATTTTATTAGTATTGAGTTTACAGTGCTGAAGGCAAAAAGTAAAGTTATAGTTTAACATGAATATCACTTAACAGATTTAGTCATGTGGATGAAGTGATTGGTTTCAATTCTAAAATGTATACCTTATAAAACAGTCGTCGTCAACTATAATAACTTCTGTTAGAATTTTGTTAACTCCTGTAGTGATTTGTTTCTTAGGTTAGTTTCACTGCTGATTGCATATTTCAAGGATGTGCTTCATCCTCAGGAATTCTTATGGTACTGAAATTATTTGTATATTTCATACAGAGGGATTTGGTTGTTCAGTGTGTTCTCATTTAGCATATTTTTGTTTTCTGTTTCCTCGATAATTTGAATCACTTCCACGCTATTGATTTTTTGTCTATTGTTCTCTTTGTGGATTATTGATACTGTTTTGTCCATTTTGTTAAATTCTGAGGATGAAGCATGTCTTTGAGAAACCTTTAATTTTAACAGTGTAACGACGTTTCTAACATAAGTTATTATAGTTGAGGATAACTGTTTTATAAGGTACAAATTTTAAAATTGAATTACTTTTTAACCTCAACGGTGTTCACACAGGATTATTAAAAGTATAGAAGTGATTGGATCAGTACGAAACAGCTGTTTAGGACAATATTCAGGTGAGATGGCGGCGATAATGTGGTGGTACAGGAGAGAAGGCGATAAGTTCATTCCCTATTCCTAATACATTTTCCACATGTAGACTTAACTTGAAAAGTCTCTACGTCTATGAGCTTTCACATTAAAACTCTGTGAAATATGATTGCATCAATTACGTTTTATCTATAAGCTCTACTCTCCCGTATTATAAATCTGCTGCAAGAAGTCGAGTCGCTGCGTTGTCTTGGATCTCACACCTCGATTAGTATATCATACTTATTATAAAGTTCCTATTATCATTACAGATCTCGGTAATTATTTAGATTGTTGAATCCAGCCCTTCCTTTTGAACCATGTTTGTACTCATCTGGTCAAAATATTATCTCACCGTTGATTGGAATGAGAGGGCCGTCCTGTAATTAATGGAATCTCACTTATCAGGATTTCTTTATGGAGGCAAATCAAGGCGATAGTAGTTTTTATTAGACTCTCAATACTTCTATAAACCATTGTAATCATAATTGAGGTTATGTAGTTAATTTAAAAAAAAATATTAATGTAAGCACGATAGGTTTTTTATATCAGTCTTCCTCATTTAAAATGCATTTCTGTTTAAAAACTTCCTCAATTAGTTAATACCATTGATAGCTCTTTCAGAATATGCTCCATCTTCCATCTTAGTACCAAATAACATGCCGTAGATGGAACATAGGTCTATTCTGAAAGGCCTACATGATTTTTACTAATTGACGAACTTTTTAAACAGAAATCCATTTTAATTGAGGAAGACTGATATAAAAAAGGAACTTATTTTAATATTAAAAAAAGAAATGAAATATGAAAATAATACAACATGGAAATATCCTCACAAAAATAAAAAAAATAAACAATGGCCTTCAAGGGTGCTCATCCAGTTCGAACAAAGGTGATATTAGAAAATAAACCAATAGAACAAGTGGTAAGATATAACTTCCTAGGTTGCGAAGTATCATACACCGTGGAAACAGATATAAATAACAAACTAAATAAGTTTACTCATATAACAGGAACACTGAAAAGAACTTTGCAAAATAAAGCCAGGAAAGACTTTATAATGAAATTATACAAGACAATGGTAGTGCCTATTATTACTTATGGATCCGAAACATGCACAGTGACAACACAACAATCTGCCAGAATAAAAGCTGCTGAAATGAGATTCCTCAGACCAATAGCATGATATCAAAGAACAGACAAAAACATAACACAGAAATAAGACAACTAAAAGTAGAGGAATTAAACACAACAATAGAGGAATACAGAACAAACTGGAAAGAACACTTGGCAAGGATGACTGAGAATAGAATACCAAAAGCAGCATACAGCTATTCACCACGAGGAAGAAGAAGTTTGGGAAGACCAAAGAAAAAGATGGAAAGAGCAGCAATTTGGAGCCGGAACAGGCTAGTAAATAAACCTAAACCGTGAAGAAGAAGAAGAAGAAATAACTAGAACTGTTGGTAGACCTAAAATGAGATGGCAGGGCGATGTTTGGGAGGATTTGAAGAAGATGAGGGTGACAAATCTCAAATTGGCAGAAGATAGAAGAGTCTGGAGGAAGATTATTGAGAAGGCCAAAACATTCAATTTCGAAGTTGTAAGTGCCTTAAGATGATGATGATTAGATTTAATAATAAAACGAATAATGAACTAGTTGGCAGTGTCTTAGCTTCTTTCTTGTACTGCACTATAAACATCAGGGATATTTGAGATAGTGTGGAAAATGCATTGCGCTATTGTACTAAATGCCTCGGGATTGGTGGTCATCATTTTCAACAGTTTTTATGAATTCAAGTTGATTTTGGGTACAATATAGGATCAAAACGTTTAAATTTCATGGTAAACCACCGTTGAGGTTATCAAGTATAATGTTAAAATCCACACCTGATAGTTCAGTCATCCTCAATTAAAACAAATTGCAATTTAAAAACTTCGTCAAAAATTATTCAATGTAGGCCTTTCTGAAACGTGTTCCATAATTAGAATTAAATTGAACGTATCAATGTTTTTACAATATATTACGAAACTCCGTTGAGGTTACTGTGCTAAAGTTTTAATAATTGTAAAACAGTACCTGATATCTCAGTCGTCCTCAATAGTTTAGTGTTGTTTTATAGGAGGCCTTTCGATAACTTATGTACCAAACTGAAAGCAGAAGATGATACATAAGTTATCGAAAGACCTCCTAATAAAACAACACTGCAAATTATTAAGGACGATTGAGATACCAGGTACTGTTATACAATTATTAAAACTTTAAATAGAACGTGAAACTTTCCTCATACTTACTGATCATTCAAAATTCCATAGAATTCAAAGTGGATATTTCAAACCAGTGTTTCCTCATCTTGAAACATTTAATTCTGACTTCTCTATCATCTGAGTTGATTTGATCGTGATTAAATTTGACCCGAGACATGAGAAGGGAAACATAATATTAATTAAATAAAAATAAAACGTAGTTTTATTTGATTTTCATATTTATTATATAATTCAGTGACAGCTGTTTCGGTACACTGTACCTTCTTCAGACATGTTAACAAATTATGAATTGTGTTCCAACTGATCTAAGCAACAATATAACAATATTTATTTAAATTTTTAAACATAATAACTAAAAATAGTCTGTATTAATGTAGTCTCCTTTTAGTATTCGGGATCGCTGAGACGAATAGTGAATTTAAACATATTCATTATTGTGGATTCGAGGTAGCGTGCTGCCTTGTCACGCAGCGGGCCCGGGTTCGATCCCCGGTCGGGGCAGTTTTTCTGGGTAAGGTTTTTATCGGGGTTTTTCCTCACCTGTAAGACAAATGTCAGGAAAAATTTAAGGCCCAAACGGTCCCCGAAATCATATGGCCAACATAATCATCATCATCATCATCATTCTTCACAGGTGTGGAAAGCAACGGGAAGCTACCACACCTACACAATTCCCTAGTAAAGCTGCAAGCATAGCATGGAAATGCTATGATTGCAGTGAAGGACCTGCCTTCGGGCAGAATCACTATGGATGGATATGAGATAATCACACAAATCTAAAACTATTTTAAATTCGCTTCCATTTAATGAATATAGGATGACACTTTAGGCCTATTTATTTATATTGTACGAACACTCACGGGCGTATTTAGTATAACTGCGAAAGATGGCGGTCTTTAGCTTTACTTGCAATGAGTTGTAATGATTGTTATTAAGTGACATTAGTTCTTTGTTCAGACTGGATGGACAAACTGTCCAGAGCACCGCGACCTGAAATAACTATTGCGCTATCCCAGTATTATGTAGATGAATGGAATGGAAGTCTACTCTACAGTGTCGTCAGTTGTAGGTTCAATACACCAGGTTCTACCTCCATAATTCATACCGCCATTATTGGTTGAACCCGAGGTCGCGAGGAAGGACTAGAGTCCTCACATTGGCCCTTTCTAACATTTTTATCGCTCAGGCTCGGATTCATGAGGCAACACAGTGGCGGTACCCCAGTAGTTCCCCGCAACCACATATTGTCAACACCTGTCCATTTCTAACCAAACTATTTTTTCCTAACATGAGATGATATGAAATGAATTAATGAGAAATGAAATTACATGAAGGGAAGGGAAGAGCGAAGAGGGGATGGAAAGTGTTGGTGAGATGAAATTCGGGAAACGGGAGAACCTCGAGGAACTCCGAAAATGACCGGTGTAGCCAACCACCAATACCCTTTGGAATCATCAGGATTCGAACCTAGAATCCCAGTTGAGGCAGCCGCGCGAACTAGCCACCTGTCTACCGAGACGGCTTCAAGTGACAGTTAAAACTACGCTAAACTGACTTAATATTTGTGGAACAGTCAAAACTGTAATAGTATTTAATAGTATTTAGTACACCGGTGTGGTCTCGATGTAGCGTGCAGCCTTCTCTTGCAGCGGGTCTGAGTTCAATCCTCGGTCGGGACAAATCACGGGTGTGTGGAAGTTTTTCCGACGGTGTAAACACCTAGTGAGATAAATGTCAAGGAAGGCTTTTAATGTACATAATGCTCCCGCGCATCATCTGCCATCATTATCATATTCAACATCATTACAGTAAGTTTAGGATTAAGGCCTATCTTGGCGATTCATCCAAATAGCTATCATACAATAACGGGGCAACATTTCTCCGCCTTCCAGGCGCCCAATGTCAAAATTCCAGGAGAGAATACCATAAATGTCGTAATGACAACCTGATGGTATTGAATTAAAAACATAATAAAATATTAGTATTTCAATTTTAAATTTGTACCTTATAAAACAGTCGTCCTCAACTATAATAACTTCTGTTATAAGAGTAGTCACACTATTAAAATTCTAGGTGTTTCAAAGACATGATTCATCCTCAGGAATTCTTATGGTACTGAAATTACAGAGGGCTTTGTTTGTTGGGTGTGTTCTCATTTAGCAAATTTTTATTTTCTACTTCCTTCATAATTTTCAATTGATGGGTGTGTTCTCATTTAACATATATTTATTTTCTTCTTCCTTGATAATTTCAATGAGATTGAAATTATCAAGGAAACAGAAGAAATGTTAAATTAGAACACACCCAACAACCAAATATGAAATATACAAATAATTTCAGTACCATAAGAATTCCTGAGGATGAAGCATGTCTTTGAAAGGCCTAGAATTTTAATAGTGTGACGACGTTCATAACAGAAGTTATTATAGTTGAAAACGACTGTTTTATAAGGTACAAATTTAAAATTGAAATAGTTTTAACCTCAACGGTGTTCAAACATTATTATTAAAAGTATAGAAATACTAGTATTTATATCCCATACGTTGTCCTCAGAATGTTGCATGGAGAAAAATCGTACCGGATTTGCCTGACTGGTATGTTTATTTTTATAATAACTGTTTAGCTAAACTGCGTAACGATTGTAGGTCACCGGAAGAATGAATACAAATGTTACAAGAGTAGATAAGGAAGAAATGCTGCGCTATTTCAAATCTATTGTTCAGCTCAACGTTTAGATGAAAATATTAATGCAACAAATGCTGATTTTAGACATTTGTTTTGCATAAACATAGAGAAAAATTATGTTTTATTCATACGTATTTTTAAGTAACGAACCGATGGTCTTCAAGCCATTTTTTGTTTTACTTCCGATTGTCGACCTATAAACTGTTTAGGTCAATTAATTTTAATATTTCGTAAATATTTGTACAAGGTATAGAAGCAATTACACTGTCAATTTTCTTGGTCAAAAAATGGAAATTTATGAGATTTTTAATGTCTTGTTATTAAATAATAGCCACTTCAACAATTATTGTTGTATCGCAACTTTAGCTATTGGTGTGTGTGTCGTGACCTGGCCCTCGGGTAGATCAGACAATTTGAAGGTAGGATTCGTTGTGAGTCCAAGAACTCCAGTGAATGCAGAACTTAATTTAATATATTTATTAAAGACGATGATTAAAAAGTTACAATATTGTGCCTCTAACTGTGATAGAGACGAGGTCGGAACCATGAAGAATAAGCCCTGATGCCAAGGACATCAGCCGTTATAAAACCTCTGATAAGCGGGCGTGGCATGGACGCTGAGTTGGAATGTATCACCCTCATTTCCAAATAAGGACATATCTCTTCTAAAGTTACGTATGAAGACCGGAATTTACCAGCCATGTTATCTTACTGTCTTCAACTAGGAGATGGAGAGTAATCTTATCTTGACTCGACGCCCCTGTATTAGACTGGGGATGGTGAGTAATATTATCCAAACTCAACGCCCCTGCCTGTTTCAACTTGAATATCCACATGTAATTATTATTATAGGCCTATATTAAAGTGTCCAGTACGCAATTTCCCTTCATAATATAAATACATTCTGATTGTTAATTCAATACTTTAATATATATATATATATGGATTCTATGCTATTGGCTAACAGTGCAATAATTAATTAGTATATGCGGTAATAATGCTACAGCCAGCACATGTGTGATTTGTGAAGTTGGGCGTCCTTTCCTCCTCTAAAGACGTGTGGTGTCCAGAAGAGATCTCTTAATGCTAAGAAATAAATGTATAGTGATATAACAGTAATGCGTCTGTCTGATGTCATGACACCTGAACTCTTATATCCGCCAGAGACAACATCCATCCATAGTAACTCTGCCCGTAGGCAGGTCCTTCACTGCAATCATAGCATTTTCATGCTATGCTTGCAGCTTTACTAGGTAATTGTAGGTGTGGTCGCTTCCCGTTGCATTCCACACCGGTGAAGGATGATGATGATGATGGCCATATGATTTCGGGGACCGTTTGGGCCTTAAAGTTTTCCTGACATTTGTCTTACAGGTGAGGAAAAACTCCAATAAAAACCTCACCCAGAAAAACTGTCCCGACCGGGGATCGAACTCGGGCCCGCTGCGTGACAAGGCAGTACGCTACCTCGAGATCACAGGGACAAAATATGAAGAGTATTTTTTTCAAAACTGAATACAGTAAAAAAATAATAAGTTATTAAGGTAGAGCTTTCCGATTTATGATCTCATGCCATTAACGCAGTTTTACATCTCGCCTTAAGTTTTAGGTGTCACCCGCTGCCCGGGCCTTGCAGTAACAGGACCTGTCGGGAGAGGGATCCCCTAGTGAGCGATCAGCTCAATGTCAGGGCCTCCTCCGAGATAACACAACACTCACCCATTACATAATCATAATGATGTTCGGCGGTGACCGTTTGGACCTTGAAAGTTTCCTGACGTTTGTCTTAAGGGTGAGGAAAAACTCAAAAAATAAAAAAAACTCAGGAAACTTGTCCCGACCGGGGATTGAACCTGGCCTGCTGCGTACGAGGCTGCGAAGCTACCTTGAGACCACAGCGGTGGACCAGATTTCTAATAAACTATGCAATAATATTTAAACAAATGTGAACGTATCCCAGTGAAATGCACTCCATGGTGTTTTTACCTTATCATGGTGGAATGACTAGCGTGGAGTGACCCCGAGAGCTATGCCGGCGCACATACGGAAAAATGCATGATCTAGGTGGACGAAATTAATGGCATCGCTCCTATTAGACATATTTTCACGAAACGTCACACAATTGTTAACCATTGCATTTTATATACGTATAGAAACATTACTTTTGATTGAGGAAAAAAAAATCCCTTATAGGAGGGTGAAATTTTATAAAATATACAATTTCTATCCTATTAGACACATTTTCGCGAAACTTCACAATTTTATTAACCATTTCATTTTCTTCACGTATATAAAAGTCTCATTACTTTTGTTTGAAAAAACCACCCTTTACATGAGGGTGAAATTTTATAAAATTTACAATTGCTCTCCTATTAGACATAATTTCACGAAAATTCAACATTAGTTAACCACTGAATTTTCTGCATGTATAGAAACTCTCATTACATTTGTTTGATTAAGAAACTACCTCTTACATGAGGGTGAAATTTTATAAAATACACAATTGCTCTCCTGATAGACATAATGTCACGAAACTTCACACATTTGTTAACCATTACATTTTCTGCATAGAAACTCTCGTTACTTTTGTTTGAATAATCCACCCCTTACAGGAGGGTGATATTTTATAAAATTTACAATTGCTCTCCTACTAGACATATTTTCACGAAAATTCAACATTAGTTAACCACTGCATTTTCTGCATGTATAGAAACTCTCGTTACTTTTGTTTGAAAAAATCACCCCTTACAGGAGGGCGAAATTTCATAAAATTTACAATTGCTCTCCATTAGATATATTTTCATGAAACTTCACACATTTGTTAACCAATGCATTTTCTGCATGTATAGAAACTCTCATTACTTATGTTTGATTAAAAAATCACCCCTTACAGGAGGGTGACATTTTATAAAATTTATATTTGCTCTCCTATGGACATATTTTCACGAAACTAGAACTTTTACCCATTAATAAATAGCATTTATGTCACTTAAGTCACCTGGAATACTTTCTAATACCTCATCTTGTACAAGCACTAATAGTTGCACTGTATGATCTAAAAGATCTTTTAGAGGAACCTCAGCTCCGCTCTCTGTTACCAGGATAACACTGTTGTTTTACTTGTGAAATGATATTATATGGTGGGTGTATGTTGGCATCTCATGCCTTTGCTGCTGCCTGAATATGAGTATAATCATATTTTCCTAATCCTAAAACAACAATAAGTGCCATAGCGTCTTCTGAAGTAAAGGGATTCAAATCTGGATAGAGCACGGCTCCATTACCCTCTTCATCTTTTTTTAATCTTCATGGTGATATATTTGCGGAGAGCTTCACTATTTCAGCAGATGTCCTATTTCAACTCTTCCTTATACACTTCTGAGTAGCATAAGTAATTTTATCTGGAGATATGTATGACAGTAGTGGAGATACAGTCCTTGTCTTCGTTCTATCCGAACTTTCACTAAAAGTTTTCTCGGTCTTCCTGGTTTGTCCTTAATGCTGTCAATTAATATATGTAGGTTTATATCTGTCCCGCGCCGTAGCCGAGCGGTTAAGGTAGGAAGCCTTGGCGCAGAGCTACGGGACTTGCGCTGGTTCGAGTCTCCATGGGGGAAGAAATTTTCTCATGGTATTTCGGCCAGTATGGGACCGGTGCCCACCCAGCATCGTGAGGCAATTGGGTAGCTACAATAAGTAGCGGCTCCAGGTTGAGGAACCAGCTATAACGGCTGGGGGACTCGACATGCTAACCACATGTCACCCCTACACTGGCTGTTGATCATCCACGTCTGTGACTGACACATGTGGATGTGAAGGGCCAGCAGCCGGCTGGTAAAAGGGCAACCGCTGAAAAGTGGAAAGACCCTCAATCGGAGGTTTATATCTGTGTGTAATCACTGATATTTTTTTCTTTTTACAGTTTTCATTTATTTGCCTACTTGCCTTCTACTTCGAAATTAGGATTGATGTAAATGCACTCAGCTTACGTTTCAAACATTTTTCTATCTCAGAACGGCACTTGTTTACTCTAAATTTCTCTAAAATATAATATAAATCTCCTAAGAACGCTTGGTAGTGGATATTTTAAAAAATTGGCTGTCTTTAAATAGTAAAAATTATTCATAGTTTGTGATTTACACACTGTCCTCCGAATTACTAGTATGAGTGCATACACGACTACGTGTAAAGAAATGGCTCTGTTTAAGAAAGGGATTAATAGTGATATCTAATTTTTTTATATAATAATCTAAATGAGTGTAGAAAACATTCTAACATAGAAAGAAAAGATGGAACAGGACAGACTTTTTTATAACCCTTGTCAAATCTTGTTCTCCGATCCGATTGAGGGTCTTTCCACTTTTCAGCGGTTGCCCTTTTACCAGCCGGCTGCTGGCCCTTCACATCCACATGTGTCAGTCACAGACGTGGATGATCAACAGCCAGTGTAGGGGTGACATGTGGTTAGCATGTCGAGTCCCCCAGCCGTTATAGCTGGTTCCTCAACCTGGAGCCGCTACTTATTGTAGCTACCCAATTGCCTCACGATGCTGGGTGGGCACCGGTCCCATACTGGCCGAAATGCCATGAGAAAATGTCTTCCCCCATGGAGACTCGAACCAGCGCAAGTCCCGTAGCTCTGCGCCAAGGCTTCCTACCTTAACCGCTCGGTTGATTGTAATTTTATGTAATTACAGTACTTTATAAAATGCTTCATAAATTAATAAACAATTAATATAATTACAAATAATTCATATATTATGAAAGAGCATACTCTCTACTACAGAATCCATGCGAAAACGTCACTCACACGACGAAGTAACACGAATACTGCGAGGAAATAATCAGGGGTAAATTTTATCTTTCAAGGACTCTGCGCACATGGCGTTCTGGGTGATAACTTTCGTTGCGTGTAGCGAGGATACAATTGACAGCGTAATCAAAACAATCATACAGTTTAAAACTTTAATTCATATAGTATGTTTCACTACCTTTTTCACATTTCGTAGTAAGTTCAAAAATCATTTTGTCCAGCTAGATTGGGTATTTTTCCGTATGTGCGGCGGTAGCATTGCTGCCGAAATGGTTGAAGGTGTTAAGCCAGACGAAAAAAGTAACTTGGTCGAAAGAGAGACGATTTTTCACCGTAAAAAATACAACGTCAAGAAACGCGGACAAGGGTCCACTGGGGTAAAATTTACCGGAGATAAAATAGTCCCCAATCCGGGCGGGGATTACTTCAGGGAATCCATTCCAAAAGCTCAAACGCAAGGACATGATTCTAGAAACATGGAATGTTAGGAAATTATATACTATTAGGGCACTATAAAGTCTCTTAGATTGCGATGGGCAGGCATGTGGCACGAATGGGGAATGAAAAGAAGGTCATGGAAGCTTCTTGAAGGGAAACCAGAGGGATATCGCCCAGGTGGTAGACCAAGAATGAGGTGGGAGAATAACATTAACCATGATTTTAGGGAAGTATAATATACAGGGGAGACTGAAAAACATTAGCTTAGGATAGGGATATGAAGAGCTTATGTCCCCCCGGCCATGAACCTATGGGTTCGATAGTGCCAGTGAGTTAGTTATTTAGTTATCCATTGAAATGCGTGTGTGAATGTAAATATGTTTACCAAATCTGAAAATGTGCGTCCATATAGTTTTAATCAGACTTATTCTCGCGTAACTGAATACCTCCGATAACTTAGGCCTATATTATGTAATATGTCCACCGCTGTGGTCTCAAGGTAGCGCGCTGCCTTGTCACGCAGCGGGCCCGGGTTCGATCCCGGTCGGGACAGTTTTTCTGGATGAGGTTTTTATCGGGGATTTTCCTCACCTGTAAGACAAATGTCAGGAAAACTTTAAGGTCCAAACGGTCCCCGAAATCATCATCATTCATATTCATCTTAGGTTAAGCTTAGGATTAGGGACTCTCCTGGCGCACCATTATCATCATCCATCATATCATCATCGGGGCAACGTAACCCCGCCTTCCAGGCGCCCCAACCTCAGAAGTGGGTTACAAGTACGCCATGCCAGGAGAGAACACCAGGAATGTCGAAAGACAATCTGGGGCATTTGCAAAAAAAAAAATATATATATTATGTAGTATTCCTTTTAAAACTAAACTGCACATGTTCAACTTATCTGTAACATATGTTTAAATTTCCTGCTGTTAGCGAATTCTAAAACAATGAAGCTATTGAGGCTGTTCTCAAGAAAATATTTATGAAAAACTCACATTTTCACCGATCTAGTAGACACCGTAAAGGACTACGGCCAAAATTTAGCAGCTGCTAATTTTGTATCATCGAAGCCAAACTTGGCATCTATCAATTAATTAAAATAATTAAGTTTGAGTTCGTTAACCAGCAAAATCGGGCCATTAAGTATAGGAGTTCACCTGAAACGAAAATTAAAAAATCGCTCTAGCGGTCGCAATTTTCGATGTTTCACAGCGAAACTCAATATGTGCCATTAAAATAAATCGAGGAAGGGATTCTCCAAAAATAAGCTAAATCTGACCATTGGAAGTGAGGGTTTACCTGAGACGTGAAATTAAAAACTGACTAGTAACCATGTTTGGTTCGTCACAATGTATATGATACAATTTAATTAACCCTTCAATTGGCTATGCACTATACTATTAGATACATTAGTTTAATTTATTTAATAATTTTATTAAAGTAATGGAAACATTAATCAGTTGGTATTTTTTAAATTGGTGTTAAATTATACAAAAAAATGCGAACAGGTTATAACTAGGCAGCGCATTTTCGTTCCGATACAAGTTAGGCAAGTTATCGATTAGTATAGCCTGGAGGTTACTGAGTTCAAACTGTCTCTCTGAATGTTGACTTCAGGCCGCTACCAAAGTTCGCTACATAATAATAACTTGGTGCTTTACATAAACAATGTTCACAATGGAACATCACTATTTATTAACATTATGGCTCGTTTGTGATTATCTATTTGCAGTTTTAAACTGCTTATTCGTTCGGGAACCAAAATGCACTGCCTGGTAATAACTTAGGTTTATGCATATTTTGTTTTCACTACAGTCCTAAACATTTAAATAAGCTGGCATCAAAAATTGAGATTTTCTAATTTGGCGAGAGAACTGTACATTCCGTAAACAGCAAAATGGTACCATAAATTCGACATGGTGCAATTTAACAAGAGAACTATATATTCCATAAACAGCAAAATGGTACCATAAATTCGAATTGGTGCAATTTAACAAGATATTCCGTAAACATCAAAATGGTACCATAAATTCGACTTGGTGCAATTTAACAAGATATTCCGTAAACAGCAAAATGGTACCATAAATTCGACTTGGTGCAATCTAACAAGAGAACTATATATTCCATAAACAGCAAAATGGTATCATAAATTCGACTTGGTGCAATTTAACAAGATATTTCGTAAACAGCAAAATGGTACCATAAATTCGACTTGGTGCAATCTAACAAGAGAACTATATATTCCGTAAACAGCAAAATGGTACCATAAATTCGACTTGGTGCAATCTAACAAGAGAACTATATATTCCGTAAACAGCAAAATGGTACCATTAATTCGACTTGGTGCAATCTAACAAGATAACTATATATTCCGTAAACAGCAAAATGGTACCATACATTCGACTTGGTGCAATCTAACAAGAGAACTATATATTCCGTAAACAGCAAAATGGTACCATAAATTCGACTTGGTGCAATCTAACAAGAGAACTATATATTCCGTAAACAGCAAAATGGTACCATAGATTCGACTTGGTGCAATCTAACAAGAGAACTATATATTCCGTAAACAGCAAAATGGTACCATTAATTCGACTTGGTGCAATCTAACAAGATAACTATATATTCCGTAAACAGCAAAATGGTACCATACATTCGACTTGGTGCAATCTAACAAGAGAACTATATATTCCGTAAACAGCAAAATGGTACCATAAATTCGACTTGGTGCAATCTAACAAGAGAACTATATATTCCGTAAACAGCAAAATGGTACCATAGATTCGACTTGGTGCAATCTAACAAGAGAACTATATATTCCGTAAACAGCAAAATGGTACCATACATTCGACTTGGTGCAATCTAACAAGAGAACTATATATTCCGTAAACAGCAAAATGGTACCATAAATTCGACTTGGTGCAGTCTAACAAGAGAACTATATATTCCATAAACAGCAAAATGGTATCATAAATTCGACTTGGTGCAATTTAACAAGATATTCCGTAAACAGCAAAATGGTACCATAAATTCGACTTGGTGCAATCTAACAAGAGAACTATATATTCCGTAAACAGCAAAATGGTACCATAAATTCGACTTGGTGCAATCTAACAAGAGAACTATATATTCCGTAAACATCAAAATGGTACCATTAATTCGACTTGGTGCAATCTAACAAGATAACTATATATTCCGTAAACAGCAAAATGGTACCATACATTCGACTTGGTGCAATCTAACAAGAGAACTATATATTCCGTAAACAGCAAAATGGTACCATAAATTCGACTTGGTGCAATCTAACAAGAGAACTATATATTCCGTAAACAGCAAAATGGTACCATAGATTCGACTTGGTGCAATCTAACAAGAGAACTATATATTCCGTAAACAGCAAAATGGTACCATTAATTCGACTTGGTGCAATCTAACAAGATAACTATATATTCCGTAAACAGCAAAATGGTACCATACATTCGACTTGGTGCAATCTAACAAGAGAACTATATATTCCGTAAACAGCAAAATGGTACCATAAATTCGACTTGGTGCAATCTAACAAGAGAACTATATATTCCGTAAACAGCAAAATGGTACCATAAATTCGACTTGGTGCAATCTAACAAGAGAACTATATATTCCGTAAACAGCAAAATGGTACCATACATTCGACTTGGTGCAATCTAACAAGAGAACTATATATTCCGTAAACAGCAAAATGGTACCATAAATTCGACTTGGTGCAATCTAACAAGAGAACTATATATTCCATAAACAGCAAAATGGTATCATAAATTCGACTTGGTGCAATTTAACAAGATATTCCGTAAACAGCAAAATGATACCATAAATTCGACTTGGTGCAATCTAACAAGAGAACTATATATTCCGTAAACAGCAAAATGGTACCATAAATTCGACTTGGTGCAATCTAACAAGAGAACTATATATTCCGTAAACAGCAAAATGGTACCATTAATTCGACTTGGTGCAATCTAACAAGATAACTATAAATTCCGTAAACAGCAAAATGGTACCATACATTCGACTTGGTGCAATCTAACAAGAGAACTATATATTCCGTAAACAGCAAAATGGTACCATAAATTCGACTTGGTGCAATCTAACAAGAGAACTATATATTCCGTAAACCAGCAAAATGGTACCATAGATTCGACTTGGTGAGGAATTGGCTTAGTTCATGCAGTATTTTATATCTCACTTGACATATGCTATCTAGAAGTATTTTACGGAACTGATGATCTGATGTAATTTACATTAACTAAATGGTCTGTTTGGGCGCTGTAGCCCCACTAGCCTATCATTTAGGCCTACCTAAAATACGAGAAAAAAATACTAGAAACTGAAAATTAGGAAATTAAATCCGCGACCTCTGCAACGATATCTCCAGACCGTTGAGGTGTTTAGGTTTATAATTTAATTTTATATTTCTTTTCTCCCTCCTCGAGTTGCGACCCAGCTACTTAAAACTCCGACATTTTAACATGAGCACGTTTTCTCTTCCATTGAAGAGGTTAGTGTGCATACATGTAGAGCATTATAAGCACATCCTCTTGTGGCTTAAACTAAATACATACTGCACACTTCTCATTGTACTCCAGGTGTTTGCATGAGCGTTTCACACCTGCGCATGAATTATCATTCCACTCGCACAAATTCTACTGCCAACGAATTAAATTATTGAGCGCAAGTGGCTGAATGTGAAAGTAAACATAATTATGTTATTCCGCACACTTTGTAAACTGCTCTGTTTTAGACAAAATAGCATCGCCATCTAGCCTGTTGCAGGCCTCGACCGCCCTGGCAATACGCCTACATTCTCTTGTTCTTCTCTTGTTTTCCTCCATCTTTTCACTTCCATTACCCTGAGATTTTGTTCTACATCATCCATTCATCTGATGGGAGTTCTTCCTATTTTCATCTTGCCAATAACTTGATGTAAGCTTACTTTTTGCGCGATAGTGCGATTTGTCGTACTTACATCAATGGTGACCATGATTGAAAGTTCAACTTCCTACATTTCGGGGTTGCCAACCTAAATGAAGGGATTGCAATAAAAGTTAAAATTATAGCGGGGCAATTGTAACTTCAATTAATTGGCATTCAAGGAGGAAACGGCTATTAAAATCATTTAATACAGTAATAAAAATAATTATAATGAAATATTACATATTACAAACCACATTTGGGAAGTAAAACCACTGACCTTTATGTATACTACGTACAATGTATATATAAAAATTATCCAAACGGTAGTGCTAATATATATTATATGAAACAAATCACTGTGTTTTAAATGAACTTAACTTTATTTCAAACAATATAATACAATAAATACGTACATGCCGCCATTTTATGACTAGATTAGTGTCACGGCCTCCTGTAGTTTCAACTAGTATACATTGCCCACACTGTTAACGTTAGTCAATTGTTTATAATGAACACAAATATTTCCAACAAATATGTTATTATTTTATTATTATTTATTATTTTGAAAACACCATCGCGCAAAAAATAATGTACAACGCACGTTTGTGAAGTGTGTTACAGAATCTCGGAAATTAAAAACTTCCCTATCGCTCGGTTTATAAACATTTTCATCGCTTCTGTAAAAACCACTTCCTAACCACGCATCTTAATATACTATTACGACATATAATTTTTTTTTCCAGATGCCCCAGGTTGTTATTTCGACATTTCTGGTATTCTCTCCTAGCATGGCGTACTTGTAACCCACTTCTGAGGTTGGGGCGCCTGGAAGGCGGGGTTACGCTGCCCATTGATATGAGAGTTGATGATGGTAATGATACGCCAGGAGAGGCCTTAAACTAAACTTAAGTTTTTGTTATTGATTTCGTACATCTCAATGATGGATAAATCATATTTGAAGAGAAAAATTATACATGTAAAAAGCCGTACTGGCTGTAATGTATAATTCCCAAATATGTCTTCTTAATAAAGGAGCCGCCATTTGCAAGTAGAAGCATGGCTTCATAGCATTTGGTGGACGGGAATTACAATGTATATAGAGAAAGATTTGCGTTTAGATCGGTACTTGCTCAGGTAGCTCAGTTGGTAGAGCACTTGGTCTAGAGAACCAAGGGTCCCGGGTTCAAGTCCCGGTCTGAGCGTATAATTTTTCTCTTCAAATAAACTTAAGTTAATTAGGTGAATATGATATTGTTGCCCACCGCTGTGGTCTCGAGGTAGCGTGCTGCCTTGTCACGCAGCGGGCCGGGGTTCGATCCCCAGTCGGGGCAGTTTTTCTGGGTGAGGTTTTTATCGGGGTTTTTCCTCACCTGTAAGACAAATGTCAGGAAAACTTTAAGGCCCAAACGGTTCCCGAAATCATATGGCCATCATCCTTAGCATTCTTACCATTATCATTATCATCATCATCCTTCACCGGTGTGGAAAGCAACGGGAAGCTACCACACCTACACAATTCCCTAGTAAAGCTGCAAGCATAGCATGAAAATGCTATGATTGCAGTGAAGGACCTGCCTTCGGGCAGAATTACTATGGATGGATGATATTGTTGACGATGGCCAGATGATGTTCGGGGATAGTATGGGCCTTAAAGTTTCCTGGCATTCGTCTTACAGGCGAGGAAAAACCCCGAAAAAAAAACCTCACCCAGGAAACTTGCCTTGACCGGGGATCGAACCCGGGCCCTCTGCATGACAAGGCAGCACGCTATCTCGAGACGAGAGAGGTGGACCGACATACTGAAGAATGCAAAAGAAAATTTAATAGAAATCCTATAGCCGAAGACATAATACAGTATGCAACCAATGTATGTAGTTGATGTGTAATGAACTTGGACATTTATTCAAAACATTGAACTAATTAACTAACTCACTGGCAATATCGAAGCCCATAGGTTTATGGCCGCGCGGACATATTCTCTCCACGCATTCCTATCCTAAGCTAACGTTTTTCAGTCATTCCCTGAATAATCTACTTCCCTCATATCATGGTTAAGGTTATTATCTCACCAACTTACTAAGGGTTTTCCTTTGGTTTTCGTACAAGAAGCTTCCATGTTCTCTTTCATTTCCCATTCGTGCCACGTGTCCTACCCATAGCAGTCTACGAGACTTAACAATTCTTATTGTATCTCGTTTCCTGTAAAGACCATGTAATTCACTGTTACGCAAGTCTTCTCCATTCGCCTGTCTGTCCTTCTCTCTTTGGACCAAACAATTTCCTAAGAAATAATGTTGAGTGATTCCGGGTTATGTGGCCGTGGTCCATAGTTGGTGTTGATACCAGACGTTTCGCCCTCAACCATAGATGCCCTCCGCAGTTGAGGGCGAAACGTCTGGTATCAACACCAACTATGGACCACGGCCACATAACCCGGAATCACTCAACATTACGATTACCGGCCGTGAAAGCCTGCATTCAACCAATTTCCTGAGAACTTTATACTCAAATGCTCGTAATCTTTTCTCCTCCCTTAAATTATAACTACAAATTATATTATAATAATGGTAGTTACGAGTTCTAGGGTGGACAATTTCTGATTGATTACTCCTTTCTATCTTTCCCTATCCACATCCCATTGACGTGATCATAAATCAGCAGTAATCGCTATGTTCTTCCATGTCTAATGAAGAGACACGTTCTATAAGTTCTGAATGCTTCATTTATGAAGACAAGCCTCACGATCTATTCATCGTTTAAATATTCGTATATTCAAGCCATAAACTAGATGTAAAATGTCTCCTTAAGTTATGTATGATTTTGTAGGCTATATTACTGTGTATTTGATATATGATATAGTAATTTGAATGGTACACAGAAAGAACCAGATAAGTCACTTTTGTTGTCGAAATGGAGTTTGAGAGTCATAAGAATCTCCACGAAAGCACAAAGAGTAGGGTGCGTATAGGCAAACAGTTTACGGATACTTTTGAAATCCAGAATGGGTTGAAGCAAGGAGATGCACTATCTCCTCTACCGTTTAATTTTGTACTAGAGCATGCCATCAAATCTGTAGAGGGTGAAGAAGGCCTACAACTCAATGGTATTAATAAGCTGTTAGTATATGCTGATGATGTAGTACTATTGGGCGATAGCGAGGAGATAATAAAGGTCAACACGCACACACTATTGAGTAACACTAAGAAATTTGGGCTGGAAGTAAATATCAATAAAACTAGATATATGGTCACACATAGAAATACATTATAAATGGAAATGGACAGCTAATGACAAATGAGGGAAATTTTGAGGAAGTGGCTGAATTCAAATACCTAGGAACAATAATCACAAATAGGAATGAGATGCACAAAGTAATTAAACATCGGCTCAATTCTGGAAATGCGTGCTATTATGCATTGCAGAGGCTCTTGACTTCCCAACTCATGTCAAAAAAGTTAAACTGAAAATATATAAAACTATTATTCTACCAGTTATATTATATGGATATTAAGTATATTTGACTTCCAATCAAAAAGTTTGTATTTGCAAGACAAATAATCTTTATAATAATAATTATAACCGTATTCATTATTATTTTATCTACAATCGTAATAAGTCTAGCCTCAATTTTATCAAAAAAAATGATTGATGAAACATGGACTCTTACTTTAAGGGAGGAAAGGAGATTACGAGTATTTGAGAACAAAGTTCTTACGAAACTTTTCGGACCAAAGATAGATGAACAGACAGGTGAATGGAGAAGACTACTAACAGTTAATTACATGGTCTTTATAGGAAGCCAAATATAATAAAAACAGTTAAGTCTCATAGACTGCGATGGGCAGGACATGTGGCACATGAAAGACGTGCATGGAAACCAGAGGGAAAACGCCCAGTTGGTAGACAAAATAATGAAGTGGGAGAATAACATTAACTATGATTTGAAGTAAGTAAATTACACAGGAGATAATTGGAAAACATTAGCTCAGAATAGGGATGTATGGAGAGCTTATGTCCGTGCGGCCATGAACCTATGGGTTCGATAGTGCCAGTGAATAAGTCAGTTAGTTAGTTAGATATACGTCGGATGTGAGCTAGTAAGAAATAACTATTAGTTATCCAGGAGGTTTTTAAATCCAAATATTAGAAAGAGGCGACTTTAGGTCATGAGGTACATTAATTACAACTAACTAACTAAGTCACTGGCACTATTGAACCCGTAGGTTCATGACCGCGCGGAAATAAGCTCTCCATATATCCCTATCATGAGCTAATGTTTTCCAATCATTTCCTGTATAATCTACTTCCCTCAAATCATAGTTAATGTTATTCTCCCACCTCATTCTTGGACTACTAACTTGGCGTTTTCCCTCTGGTTTTCCTTCAATAAGCTTCCATGCACGTCTTTCATTCCCCATTCGTACCACATGTCCCGCCCATCACAGTCTATGAGATTTAATTGTTCTTTTTATATCTGGCTTCTTATAAAATCCATGTAATTAACTGTTATGTAGTCTTCTCCATTCACCTGTCTGCTCATCTCTCTTTGGTCCAAACATTTTCCTAAGAACTTTATTCTCAAATACTCGTAATCTCTTTTCCTCTCTTAAAGTAAGAGTCCATGTTTCGTATCCATATAATATAACTGGCAGAATAATAGTTTTATATATATTTCAGTTTAACGTTTTTTGAAAGGAGTTGGGACATCAAACGTCTCTGTAATGCATAATAGCACGCATTTCCAGAATTACTATTTGTGATTATTGTTCCTTTGAATTCAGACACTTCCTCAAAATTTCCCTCATTTGTCATTAGCTGTCTATTTCCATTATATAATGTATTTCTGTGTGTGACCATATATTTAGTTTTATTGATATTTACATCCAGTTCCAATTTCTTAGTGTTACTCAATAGTGTGTGCGTGTTAGCCTTAATATCTCCTTGCTATCACCGAATAGTACTACATCATTTGCATAAACTAACAGCCTATATGTAGGATAACATAATCTGTTTCTTCAGAGATATAATTTTTCCGTTGCAATGAATAAGGTGGATTTTTTGTTTGGTTATTTCTGATTGATTTGTTGCAATTATGATAAAAGATAGAGTGGATATAAGGTTAACTACGTCTGTAACTGGGTGACCGCGTCTACAGATAGCTTATTATATAATACTAAACAACGTGAACAGTATCAATCCATTTTTGTCACTCTTATACCAGTTTTTCAAACACCAGTCAGTAATAAGCTTACACAAATAGTTTATAATATAAAATATATATGAAAATCATATAAAACTTTAAAGTTTTATTTTTATTGAATTAAATACAACTATATTGTTATGCACCCTTATTTTTCTATAGGCCTACCTAACAGTACAGCAAACATTCTCATTGACACTAACTCAGTCAAGAGTCTATGTCAGTGAAACCCAAACTCTTTTCTTCTTCTACTTCTTCCTTTCCAGGATTAGGTCAATGCGACCTGTTCCGGTCCATCGTTTCCTTGGCCGTCCCAAAGACCTTTTTCCGTGTTATTTGTAGGCGTTGATCTTTTTGGGTAATCTTGTATTTTCCATTCCGTCTAAATGTTCTTTCCATTGGTATTTGTGCTCGTCTAGTTTATCGAGAATTGAAAATATCTCCAGTTCATGTCGTATTGAATCATTGTGTAATCTATCCATGCGTGTACATACTTTTACGGATCTTAAAGATTTCATTTCAGTGGCTTGAATGTGTGATATATCCTTTTTTGTAAGTACCCAAAATTCAGATCCATATGAAAGAACAGGAACAGCCATAATTTTATAAAACTTGAGCTGAGTTTCTCTTCTAGTCTTTCGGAGGGTTGTTCTTATGGTGCAACATATCATTTGATATCGGTTTAATTTATTGTGTACTAGCATACCCGACAGACGTTGTCCTGCCCGAACGTTCAATTCTCATGTCATGGGCGGACGATAAAAATGTTACTTTTTTACCATAAAATTCAGCAATTAGGACATAATTAGATATTATTAAATAAGAAAGCCTCTTACAGCCTTCTGTTGTGGCTCAAGAAGTGTGAATGATGACGTCACATAGTCATGAACATTAGAATTGTACCCTCCTTTGCAGATAAGTTAAGAACCGTCATATAACAATTATATTAGAGTGAAAAAAAAAAGAAAGATAAATTGATGAGAGTGAGTCAAAACTTTTTCTTTTTATTTCATTTCTGACCCACTGTGCACCGATCCCATACTGGCCGACATTCCATGAGAAAAATGTCTTCCCCCGTAGAGACTCGAACCAGCGTAAGTCCCGTAGTTTTGCGCCAAAACTTCTTGCCTTAACCACTCGGCTACGGCGCAAGACTCTAGGTATTAATGAAAGACAAAAATGGTTATTGTGAGTTATCCATAAGAGATAAGGGACTCTTGGTATCAATGAAAGACAAAATTGGTTTTTGTGAGTTATCCGTAAGAGATAAACATATGCTGTCGCGGACTTTTTTGTAGAGCTTTTTGAGATATTCAATTCTGTGTACATTAATTTTGTGTATATCTTATGGTTTAGGCAGCGTAAGCCATTTAAGCGTCCAAAGAGCTACTTTTTTCACGTTTTCCACTACAAAGGGCGATTTTTAAGGGTGTAGGAGTTGAGTATCACAACTCTCTTACAGCCTATGTCCATCCCGGGAATCTCCTGAACATTTTGCAAAAACCCCATCACAATCGGATCAACAGTATGGCCGCGCATAAAGTACAAACAAACAAACAAACAAACAAACAAACATACATACATACATACATACATACAAACAAACAAACAAACAAACATTAATTTTTATATATAAGATATCCCAATCCTAGCTGTATGTTATATCTGAACCAAGATAATTAAAGTGTGCTATCTGTTCTATTATTTCATTACTGATTACTATTTTTGCTCTGACTGGCACTTTGCCCTGAAAAACCATAATTTTAGTTTTTGAAGTTGAGACTTTGAGATTATAATAGAGTCCTTATTGATCAACATGTAAATGGCTCTTTGTAAATCATCCTCTGTTCTTGAGATATAATGACGTCACATTGGAAGTTTGTTCCATCTCTTTTCTTTAATGTTATGACGGCGAATGAACTCCTTCTCCTTCTGACTCTCATTCTTGAAGATTACGTGAAACTGTCATAGTTCCACTTAGAGTTGATGGAAGTAACTTTCCATTTCCTATTTTTATTTAAGTTTGGGCATCATCAGTCTATATACCGTACTGCAGTAAACATTTAATCTAGTCTATATATTAACACCTTACTTAAGGTAGGCCTATGGTATGTCCACCCTATATCATATAAGGAATTACATTGTGTTTTAGACTAATTGTAAGACTACCAAAACTTGAAAGTCAGTGTTACTTTTGAGAACTAAATGAATTACACATATTTTATTTGTACATTAAATTGGTTCCTTTTCTTCCCGCCAGAAGAAGGGCAATATCTACATAAAAAATTAAGAAGATGACTGCAATTAGAAAAAATCGAAGTGAAAATGGTAGGCGGACAGAATTCTTGAATCCTTTTCTAAATGAATAACCATTCTCGCACATATAAATAATAGTGCCTTAAACAAGGCTTGAGTTAAAAGATGAAAAAAGCCAGTCTAGCAAATCCTAAAGATAAAATACTTATTATTAAACCCGTCTGCACATATGTATCGTTACATGAAATATTCTAGCGAATAAATTAATAAATAAAAACAGCAAATCATGATTTATAAAAAATACTGCCACGCAGGAACTTGGTAAACTAAACTAATTTCTCAGCTATTCGAAATTATGGTCTTACGTATTCAGTAAATCAGCAAAATAGTTATTCTTCTTCACTTCCTGGTTTAGGCATTAATTTCCTGTTCCGACTTCACTAATGGATCTAAGACCATCTCTTCCGAGGACGCCCGACATTTCTTCTTCCTCTCGGAAAATAATGTAAGATTTTGTTTCGTAATCTACTTTCCTCCATTATTTTTACATGCGTTAAATTAGAAAAACACTGACTGGACTGACTGGATAAGGCGAAGTCTAGCTTCACCCAGTGTGCTGCGTATGTTAGAACCCACTAGGGCTCTTTGGCAGCTAAGTTAATAGTGGCTATCATTACGGGGTTGTAGTTCACTTAACCCGAGCCTATTTGGCGGCGCTAGCGTTTGTGTGCAAATGGTGATGAAATTTGGACAGAGATAGGGATGTGATGACCTGAAGCAGGACATCAGAAACCACATTGCTTTCAAGCCGAGAGTCGGAAATCCAGCATTGTGGAATGAGCCACGCTACTCCAGGTGAGAGCACATCGCCAAATCTCTGGCTGGATTTAATGAGGAGTAAATCGGATGAATATGTTTCTATGTACAGCACGCCACTGTGGCAAGCGTCCAATACTGCGTACCATAAAATTTGTATGCAAAGATGTAAATTTGTGCATCTTGCTTACATTTTTAGTTATCATGGCATCAATATGGGGAAGTTGCGCTACGTTGCGTAGGTCTGTCATCCTTGTGAAACGCGGTGCTTGAAAAATTATTTTCAAACACTTATTCTGTATAATTTGTATTCTTAGTTTATGCTGTTTTGCAAGGATGCTCCAGGCCTCACATCCGTACAGTAGCATGCTGCGGATCACGCTTTTATACAGTAAAAGCTTGATCTTACGTGACAATGTATTCGACCTGAAAAATGGGTATAAAATTGCAATTGCTGCATTTGCTTTATGTTGTAGATGTCGAATATGAATTTTGAACGTAAGCTTGGGGTCCAGATGGACCCCAAGATACTTCACTGAAGGTTCTAGGCGAAGATTTTGAGTTCCCAAGGTTAGTTGGATGGGTGACCGTCTGGTTGATTTAGTGAAAAGGATCGCCTGGGTTTTTGTCGTGTTTATCTTTATGTTCCATAACTGGAACCAAATATAGATACGGTTGAGAGCGGTTTGGAATACATGGATTCGATTAGGAAGAGATTTGAAGGTAGTCTGGTAAAAGAAACAGGTATCATCGGCGAATGATGCGGTATGGATGTATAGAAAAACACAATGTCTGATGCCAGCTTATTTAAAAGCGTCCGACCGCAGTGAAAATAAATAATGCATAACCATAAATTATTACTAGGGCTAGGATTTGCATGTAATAAAAGATAGGCATAAGATTGCAATGCAGATAGTATGTATTATTCAACTGTTTGTGTGTGAAACCAAAACAAAAGACAGTCAGAACTCTAACTTCTCATTATATTATTCAACTGTTTGTGTGTGAAACAAAAACAAAAGATAGTCATAAGCAGGGAGCGGGGTTCTAGTAAGTATTCAATGAAGTTAAGAATGCACGGAATATAAGGAGGGATGACGTACCTGTGACCTTGCAGTGTTCAGTAAAAACAAAATGATGTTCGGTGGAAGGTATTACACCCTGCTTCAAAATCAGTTTTACCAACATAAGGAATTATAGAAGGAAGCAAACAATCGTACGGTTAGTTATTTGTAATGTGCAATAAAACTACTTCATTTTGAGTAAGGGTTTAAAGTACAGAAATATTTTTATACATCATTATTACAATTATTGCAATGTATAATAATGTACTTCCGAAATGCACGAAAATAAATCTCATACGATTTAGCACGTAGACAATTTGTATATTTTGGAAAACTACGTTCCACATCGCACAACGTAATAGGAGCAAATAAAAAAATCAAAGTATGGGGGTTGCTTGAGATTTCCTGACTGATCAACACGTCACTCATTCTGCACATTTCTGCGTACCCAGTATTCTTCTTTAAGACACTTTTAAGTTTATTTGCTACTCTTTCTTTAACAGTTCCCACTTTTACTTCACTCAGTGTTTCTAAAACTTATTCTATTGCCTCCAGAGCTTCCGGCATTGTTAGATTAGATTATTGTAAATGTTTTATTGTAGTTGCAACCTTACTGATATTATTTGGAATATAAGAAAGGTTTTCAAACAAAACTGGTGAAATTATTTGCTTCACTGCACGTATAGCGAGATTTTTTGTATCGTCAAATACATTAATTATGCTTACAATTTTGTCGTAATACTGGGTATAGTATATTGCAGTCTGTAGCCATGTTCCCCACCGAGTTACAATTGGCTGTGGAGGCAGGGGACTCCAAGGTGCCATATATTTAAATATTTTAATTCTTGATGGTCCCTTGAGAAAAATATTTTTCATGTTGTTTAGAAATGTATCAACATCCGGAAAACAGGCTCTAATTTCTTCCGCAACTCGGTGGAGATATGTGCTAGGCATTTTAAATGTATTAATTTTGGTTATGATTGTTGTATTGTTGTAGCATATTTTCTCATATATGCAGCCCCATCCGTAACAAATAAAATATTTTCTCTTTTTTTAATATGGGCAGGTCATAGGAGGAACAATGAATAATTAAATAAGCGAGTAATTGTAGAGTGGTTAACCGCCTCCATCTCTTCGGATGTTAAGAGAAATGTTTTAGGTGGACCATCAGGCGTTAGGGTACTACAATAACATTGGCGATTGACCTATGAGCGGCAGCTATTGTTTCGTCTATCAACACAAAAATCTGCTATTTCATCCCTTAAGTAATTTAGGCATTTTTCATAGGCTGTTGGTAGATATGTTTTTTGTAATTGTGTTTCTGAAGGCATTTTTTTGTTAGCATATTTGTTTACGAAACAAGGATGCTGTGCTTATTTTAAAGGAATATCGGCTCTTATTAATGCTTGACACAAATTATCGAAACATTCTGATCTGTAGTTTGGGTCTGCGGAGGTTGAAGCTACACTTTCCCTTTTATTTATTTATTTTTAAATAATACATTTTCCTTGTGTTTTCTTGAATTACAGTGTTGTTTAACATGATGTTTGAAACTTCATTTGAGCTCTATCTGACAAACCTTACATTTGATGGTTTCGCTATTTGAGCCAGATTCCTCTACAAACGATGCTAATTGTGATGATGATGATTTTGTGGTATTACTCTATTTTACTTTAGGTATATTTCCACAGTTCTTTACTATTCTGTATGCAGCGAATAAATTAAACAGTCGCTACCAAACACTCTGTTGTAGAAGAAGTGTCCTGCGCAGTACATACTCCGTGTGACAGGTAATATGAAGCGTCTGTTTATTTACTCAAACCCCGCTCCCTGGTCATAAGTCTAACTTCTCATTATACTATGTTGCAATCTTAACTTTTAGTACATAAAAATCCTAGCCCAAATTATTATTTAATTCCATATTGTTGATTACCAATTTAAATAATATCTCATTAATTTTTCCATTATTTATAAAAATATGAAATGGTAAATTAAACTAATTTGCCTTATAGGATACACTACTAATTTAAGGGTTAATTACATTATATGGAATATATTGCGACGAATCAAACATCAGAGTAAATTTTTAATTTCGGATTTCAAGTAACCCCCCCCCCAATTGTCGGTATCCGCTATTTTTTGGAGAAAACCTTCTCTGGTTTATTTTAATAGCATATACTTAGGTTCGTTGAGAAAAAAAAAATAAAATTGCGACCTCTAGGGCGAGCTTTCAATTTTCGTTTCAGGTGAACTCCTACTCCTAATGGTCCAATTTTGCTGGTTACAGAATTAGACCTTAATTTTTTTAATTTATATATATATATATATATATATATATATATATATATGATTATTAAAATAGATACAATATGCCAAGTTTGGTTTCGATTAAAAGAATTGCGGTCGCTAGAGTGTTAACAGATATTTTTGGGGTCTACTTGATAGGATCGGTGAAGGTCTGTAAAACTTTTAAAAACATGTATATTTCATTAGAACAACCTCAATAGCTTCATTCTTTGGAATTCCTAAAATAAAATGGATATATATGTTAGATCTATACTACGAATTTGTATACAATTGCCAATAAAGAGTGCATTATTGAGCGAAGTACTAACAGAGCTCAGCATTTTGCAAATAAGGGCAAAATATATTATCTTTTGTTCATCTATTTAACTATATTGTACAATGTTTGGATTCTGGTTCATCCTCGCTTAACTCATTCTACCTCTAGTGTTGTGGACAGCTCGCTTTATGTGATTCACGGCGGAATTAACTTCATATGTCCAATACCCAAACTTCCAGCTCCATACTTAATTTATCTTTGATAAGCTGAATATAAAATTATTACTGCTTAATTCATGTTGGTGCGGAATATGTTCTTGTTGTGTTCATGGGTAACGATTTAGAATTCACGTGCATAAATGTGCTACTTTTAAACGCCACTACTCAACTAGGAGTTAATGTTGTTTATTGTCTGTCCAACGGATCTGTGCCCCCGTAAAATATGCGAACTAAAGCATACTTCCTTTTCTGCCTCGGCAAATCATTTCCCTCCCTGCAATTTTATCTCTCTTTTCTTCTTCTATCTATCTCTCTCTTACACTTGCACTTCAGTATTGTCAACTTGACTCCAACCTTCCATCATTCAATATTCGAGAGCCATGATACTGGAGGAAGTTTGGCAACATCCCTATTCGATGGCTGTTGTTTGACGTAGTGGGAGGGGAGTGCGATGGAATGGTGTGAGTATTGACGTGTACTTTTCTAAGAACGATGCCAGCGCTATAGGGGCACAGATCCGTTGGTCCGAGTATAGTATCGTCCGAGAGAGGCTTCATCTACAACCGACGACAGCTTCTGACTTCATAGCTATTACTGGTATTACAATCTTCGTACTCGAAAGTTCAAAAGTATTTGAACAAAATATTTATAACAGGAGTCTTCCACGCATGGCCCACAGAGCTCTTTGCTAAAATCCCTTTAAAAACACTGATAATTGACATACAATATTATAATTAGGGAGCTGGTAGCTTGCAGCATTTTACAATTCAATACTTTTTTCATAAGTAATGACACTTATTAGGACTATTTAACGAATAAAATTAAGCTGTTTACTCACAAATAATTATTTAAATATAGTTATTTTAAAATATTTATATGTCTAATATAAACGGCGATGTTTGAAAACAAATGAGGAACGTTTGTTATGTTTCATTTGTTCATCACTGCAACCAGATCATATTATTTATTGCCAAAGGATAGCAATATTGTAAGAATGCACCCTAGTGAAAAAAAATGAGACATATCAAACTGTTTATAATTAACATTATACATTATTAATTAATTTCTGATGACCAGTGATGTAAATATGTCAATTATATTTTTCTGGAACCTAAATTCCTTGGAAATAATTCGTTTAAGATAGTGCAAACAGTGGTTTCTTTTTTTTTGTGGTATAATCAATTGCTACAAATGTTTTTATATTATATCCCGCAAGTACTATCTGGTTATATTCGTGCACAATCTGGTAGCCACATGCATTCTAGAATTCTTACATCTTAATATATATAAACTGTTATATTCAACATATTTCTTAGAGAACCAGTCACTGCAAAATAACGATCTGACCTTTTCAGAATGTTAAAAAGGTGGAGCTTGATTTTAAAGTGATAAAATTAAGTTAATAAAATTGAGGTGAAAGACGACTGTGATTGTATGTAAATCAACATTTATTGAAATGTGATTGGTCATTGACTCCCATTTGGGGCACGAGTTTAAATAGTCGCTGTAAATTAATTAATTCTAATTTAATGTTTTATGTAAATTCATAGAATTGATTTATAAACTAAAATAAATATGAAATTATTGTATTGTCATGGCTCGTATACATGTATACAAACTTTCAAGTCTATCCTATGTTTCTAAGTGGGTGAAAATCGTGTTCAAAGATTCCGTTACATAAATACAAATACACTTTTTTTTGATTTTCTGATGATTCTGGCCAGGAATTTAGGAAATAAATATGAAATTATTGTATTGTCACGGGTCCTTTACAAGTATACACAATTTCAAGTCGATCCAATTATTTTAAGTGGGTGAAAATCGTGTTGAAAGATTTAGTTACATAGATAGATACAGGTCAAGCTAATATAAAGCGTGTAAGAACAATATTTATGTTATCTGTACGTACTTAACTCCATATTAAACATTTTTATTGTTTGTCACAATATTACATTTCAACAGTAAAATAATGCAGCTTTCATCTCATCTAATCTAACCATTATTATTATTATTATTATTATTATTATTATTATTTTAGTTAACAAAATTTCCACAACATACATCTAAAGAGTCCACCGCTGTGGTCTCGAGGTAGTGTGCTGCCTTGTCACGCAGCGGGCCTGGGTTCGATCCCCGGTCGGGGCAGTTTTTCTGGGTGAGGTTTTTATCGGGGTTTTTCCTCACCTGTAAGACAAATGTCAGGAAAACTTTAAGGCCCAAACGGTCCCCGAAATCATATGGCCACCATCATCATCCTTCACCGGTGTGGAAAGCAACGGGAAGCTACCACAACTACAATTCCCTAGTAAAGCTGCAAGCATAACATGAAAATGCAATGATTGCAGTGAAGGACCTGCCTTCAGGCAAAATTACTATGGGTGGATGGAAATCTAAATGACCAATTTTAATTTCGAATACGTATGTTCATTACGAACATCCCATTAAAAAACTTCAACACGTCTCATTTTATGATAATTGAATTGGTTTTTGCTAAAAGACATATTCTCTAATTTTTGCAAAATTGTGTCAACTGCAGATTCAACATCCTTATATGTTGGTACACATTCTGTTATTAAATCATCTTCATCCAGCCTGCATACAGAGGTAGTTGACCATTTCAATTTTAGTGTCATGCTAAAATTTCCATACTCCAGATAACAGTGACCTTGTCAATTAGCTCAATTGCAGAAAGGGCTATTTAGCAATGACCGATTCATTGTATGCTTTGCAGTCCGCGAATTGAATAAAATAAATGAAAACTCACCTACGTTAAACCATTTTCTCTAATATGAGACTTTTATAGAATTGTATAGAGTATCCGATCTTCTAATATTCCATTTGAAGTATTATTTCACTTTAGTGCATTGGATAACCACCTGCAAAGTGCTCTAATGTTTTATCAACGCCATTGTTACAGTGCACTCAGGATGGAAGTATTGTAATACTAAAGGAACCTGAAAGGAAATATGATTATTGGTTGTTAAAATATTTTTGGAGAACATTATGTAATATTTTGAAGAATAAGTTTTCTTTGTAGATTGCTGTAAGTGATGCTGATTGTTGTGTGGTAGTGTTGTACAGTAAAAGCTCGTTATTCGCGGGTTAAAAAATGGCGACGTAGTCCTGTATTCGCGGGTAAAAATTATTTATTCGCGGATCCAGTCGGTATATTAGAAGGGTTAGTATCCTTTATTAACACATCGGCAACTTTTTTTACTGCAGGCACGTGTCAAAACGGCTTTTTCAAAGAGTGATTCAAATCAAATGTGCAAATTAATATCAAAACAAAACAAACCTTATTGTCACCAAGCCTGAAGTTCGTTGTTAAAAGCCACCGCTAGTGTATTTCACGTGCTGCTATGTCCGTTGATAAATGCCTCCCTCGCCACGATCGGTGATTCATTATTTCAACTTGTCATTCGTTGCAATATTTTTGACTGAATAACACGCGACTCTTCTGCTTCGTTGCCAATTTATAATGTCGAGTAAAAGGAAAATTGTTCAAAATTTCTCATTAATTGAGTTTATTTTGAAACCTTGGAGCGTATTCCCTATATACCCATACAAATTACCATTCCATATTCGCGGCTTCTATGTTCGCGACATATTTGCGGATCATATCCCCCGCGAATAAGGAGCTTTTGTGTAATGGATTTTCAACGCCGTTCATCCAAAGGTTCTCCAAACAGTTTCTGTTACGTAATAATAATCATCATCATTAACATATTATGTTAAGGTTATTTTTGTGAAACTGTTCCTTAGTCTGAATATGCTTTCGATAGGCCCACCGTCGTTTTGGTTTTCCTCAACTACGCCTGTGCTGAGAATACCTTGAATATACAATAACATAACATTATGTGGTGAAGGACTTGACCTGCCAGAGAATATAATATTCCTGGCAAGAACAATATTAAATGTGAACCGCAAGTAAATCCTGAATAAATACTACTCCCCCCATCACACATGTGAAAAACTTTGTAAAAGTACTAAATTAGAGTGGTAAGTCAGCTCATTTCAATATTTTAAAAATCTGTTCCTTAAATTGTGAGAAGCTAAATTGAAAAGAATTCCGCGCCGTAGTCGAGTGGTCTAAGACATAATGTATTGGTGCAGAGTTACAGGACTTGCGCTGGTTTGAATACCCGTGGAGGAAGAAATTTTGCCCTGAAATTTCGGTCAGTGTGGGACCGGTCCCACCTAACATCGTGACGGATTTCGGTAGTTAACAATCAATAGAGGCTGCAGGTTGAAAAAACCAATTATAACGACTAGTGAACCCGACGTTCTGATCCCATACTGGCTGGATGATCGTCCATCTCTGTGATTAACACATTTAGTTATGATGCCAGCAGTCGGTTGGTAGGTCAGGGACTTCTAGGTGTGTCGCACAGTGGAGTCAAATAGAAAAAAAAAACCATTTTGTACGTTCACAAATTATATCATTTTAAATGAAACTTTTTTTAAAACCTAGAGAATTGGCAGTATGCAACAATTTTGCGTCTGTTGTCAGATAATTTTAGAGAACCATGATAGGCAATTGCCATCAATCAGTAAAGAAATCATTGACAAAATATAAAGACAATTGCATTAACGTATGTTGTTGACTATTTAACTCATGGCCCAAATGGGAGTCAATGACCAATCATGTTTCAATGAACTTTGTTTTACAACCAATCACAGCCGTGTTTCATCTCGATATTTAACAACTTAAGTTTATCATATTAAAGAAAGCTCCTCCTATTTAATATTCTGAATAGGTCAGAGTATTATTTTGCAGGGACTGATTCTCTAAGAAATAAGTTGAATATAACAATTTATATATTAAGATGTAAGAATCCTAAAAATACAAGTGGCTCCCAGACTGTATATATAGTACACGAATGTAACCAGCTACCGCTTGCGGGATATAATAGAAAACAATTGTAGAATTGATTGTATCACAATAAAAAGAAATCACTGTTTGCACTTTCTTAAACGTATTATTTCCCGGGTCTTTTAATTCCAGAAAAATATAATTGACATATTTACATCATAGGACAATACAAATTAATTAATACCCTATAATGTTGGTTATATTATACAGTTTGACGTGTTTCATTTTTTCTCCACTAGGGTGCATTCTTACAATATCGCAATCCTATTTGGCAATAAATAATATGCTCTGGTTGCAGTGCATCAACAAATGAAACATAACAAATGTTTTTAATTTGTTTTCAAATATCGCTGTTTACATTAAATATATAAACATTTTAAAATATCTGTATTTAAATAATGATTTGTGAATAAACAGCTTAATTTTATTCGTTAAGTAGTCCTAACAAGTGCACTATTGATTTCCAAATTCCCTATATAAATTGGAAATTACTCGTGGCATTATTTATGAAAATGATTTCTTTACATATTTCCGAAGAACTTGGGGACTGTAAATGTTGAGCGGCAGAAATATTTCACAAAATATCACGACTATAGAGTAACGCTACGAAGGAAAATAAAATGTAGCTATTATGAAAAATACTCATAACTCATAACATAAGAAATGGATAATTCTTTTCTGATTTTTATTAAACATTTTATTAAACATTTTTTATTAAACATTTTAAAAGATCTCATTTTAATAATTTATTTGCCAATTATTTTTTAATATTTAGTTAATTATTATTTTAATAAATTTAATGAAATTAAGATCGTAAAAAATCTATATATCACAAATAAAAACAATAGAGCCTATAAAATGTAAGAAAAGTCATAATTTTTAGTTAAAAATGTATAACATAAAACTTTACGTGTTACAAACTTTTAACTATCACTTTCGTGTTCAGCAGGTGTGAATTGGTTAAATCCGCGTTGGAAAAAAAACAGTAGAAGTCTGTTGACTAGTGTTACTGTAATTAGGTATTATTATTATTATTATTATTATTATTATTATTATTATTATTATTATTATTATTATTATTATTATTATTATTATTATTATTATCATCATTATTATTATAAAAAATACAACATGAAAATATCTCCAGAAAAAAAAACAACGGCGTTCAAGGGCACTCATCCGGTTCGGACAATGATAATATTGGAAAATAAACCAATAGAACAAATGGTAAGATATAACTTCCTAGGTTGCGAAATATCATACACAGCAGAAACAGATATAAATAACAAACTAAATAAGTTTAATTATATAACAGGAACACTAAAAACAACTTTGAAAAATAAAGCCAGGAAAGACTCTATAATGAAATTATACAAGACAATGGCAGTTATTATTACTCATGAATCCGAAACATGGACAGTGACAACACAACAATCTGCCAGAATATAAGCTGCTGAAATGAAATTCCTCAGACCAATAGCAGGATATCAAAGAACAGACAAAAACATAACACAGAAATAAGACAACAACTAAAAGTAGATGAATTAAACACAACAATAGTGAAATACAGAACAAACTGAAAAGAACACTTAACAAGGAAGATCGAGAATGGAATATCAAAAGCAGCATAAAACTATTCACCACGAGGTAGAAGAAGTTTGGGAAGACCAAAGAAAAAATGGAAACAGCAGCTATTTGGTGCCGGAATAGGCAAGTAAATAAGCCTAAACCGCGACAAAGAAGAAGAAGATTATTATTTTATTTGTATTATTTTATTAAAGCATTTTATTTGTGCATATTTATTGACATTTTAAGATTATTTAAAGAAATGCCTCCTTGCATATTTAATATACGTTCTGAATTAATTTGAGATCAATGCAAATGAACCTTATTAAACCAGAAAGTAAATTATCATTTCAGGCAATTCCAATTTGATAAACTATATAACATATACGTATTATTTTATTTAAAGACGCTCTCTAAAATTTCAGTTCATTAGCGTCGCAATTCAAAGTATATAGGTCTTTCTTATTTTCAGTCATCTTATTTAAACTAACCTAGGCATTTAATGGACAATGCATTGGTCATGGAAGGTCAGTAGGTTACATTAGGACGCCCTGACCTTAACACTTAAGATCTTTTATGAGGATCTAAATGGCTTGCTGCACGCGCGTCTTCAGTTACTGCAGCAGATCCACCAGGATAGAAGTGATTTAAACATACACCGTGTCCCATTCAAACCTCCCACATTTTAATTAATCATAACTCTCAAAGTATGCGGGATTATGAAATGAGGTTGGTATTAAAACGAAGAGAAAGTCAATGAATGTTTGATTTGATTGTTGCAGTTAATTCGTCTGTCGCATGTTGGACAATAATGACATAAAACAAAATGGCGAACACAAACTGTTTTCTGGTATGCAGAGACAACGTCAATAATTACAGTGCAAATAAATTAACGGAGAAAATATGGAGGAAATGCCTGATGGGAAGACCATTAAGGCATGGCTTGAGGAGTTTCTGGCGACTGGAAGCGTTAAAAAAGAATCAGGAGGTGCTCGTACACGTGATTCAGAAGAAAAGAATGAAGAAATGGTGCACATATAGAGGTGTTTTAATGCGTGACAATGAACATTCTTTGAGTTTCTGTTTCGTTTAATACCGGCCTCATTTCATAATTCCGCACACTTTGTTAGTTATGATTAATTAAAATGTGGAGGTTTGAATGGGACACCCTGTATACTAATGTAGAAAAAATAAAACTAACTATATTACATATGACTTAAATAAAGTGACCAAACTTTATTTAGTTTAAAATATTAATTATTTTACTACGTATATGCGCCGCGTTTCGCAACCTCTCTGCCTATAGTAGCCAAAATTTCAAAACCACGCGATCTGCTACCTTGGTAACAAAAATTTCATAACCACGCGATCAGCTACCAATTTGCGCCCTGGTGGGGACTTTTTGAACCCTGCACCATTAGCCAGCTTACTGCTACCGTATTGCGCTGCCGTGTTTCGATTTTACTACCTTGTGTGTGTGTGTGTGTGTGTGTGTATATATATATATATATATATTAGCATAGAGTTCATAACTATCAGTACTGTTCAAAACCTTTGCCCGGGCCCATGAGAGGCAAAGATTGATCCATCCTTCCTATCCAAATTCATAAACATTAATCAACAACACTATAGTAATTTATGATGTTTAGTTAACCTGAATGTATTATTATCAACCATGAAAGCTAGACGGGAAAAAGGAGCTCAAATGACTTTTGAGCAAGCTTATGTACATGAATATGCAAGACAGCTGTAGCGTAGCTAACATACAATAATTAAACATTGAATCTTACTTAAAAGAAATGATATTTAATATTAAATTGCACGTCTGAAGTTTGAAAAATGAAATTAAAGAAATACATGACTTTGATAATTCATGAATTAAAAGACAAATAATAATTAATACCAAAAATAACGTAACTCACACAATCAACCCCTCACACATACTTTCGTCCTTGCCAGGATGCCATACCCTGGCCTGCCGGACCAAACCCAAAATATGCAGTTCGCGTCCTCCAGACGACAAAGCAATGTTCCAACCAAAATCTACGATCGAATGATAATGTTCAGAATATGTATAGTCTATTTGAGCGTTCCGAGGTAGAAGGGGAAGTTGCGCACTACAAACAGAGCAAAGGAGGGGTAGAAAGGAGAGTGGGGGTAGATACAGAGAGAAAGGAAATTGGCATAGTTCACGAATCTCACTATGGAGGGAGGATAACAGCACTGATGTAACGAACCGAAATACCACTTTCCGTTCATATACTCGATAAAAATATAAACATGTTAGCCTCATTGGCTAGTGGTCAGCGTTTCTGATTACAGTACACGAGCTTCCGGGTTCGATTCGCGGTCCAACCATAAGAATTTTTCCACAAAGGGAATTATTTCTGTAGTTGCCCATGGTCTGGAATTTATGTTAAGTTTAGGTTAAGACCTCTTCTGGCGCTTCATTATCATTTATTACCAATCACATCATCGGGGAAACGTAACTCCGCCTTCTAGGCGACCCAACTTCAGACGTCCGTTATAATTAAGCCAATGCCAGGAGAGAATACCAGAAATGTCGAAAATACAACTTGACGCATTGGGAGAGAAAAGAAAAAAGGTTACTTCTACATTTAGAGCTAATTAGTGTATCAAGTTTGTAAAACTTGTTAAGCCAATGCTGCTTCCTATGGACTTTCAGTACTAAATAACATCATCATCATCTTCTTCTTCCAGGAATTAAGCCTGTTGGCTCGTTCCGGTTTGATGAAAGATAGAATTGTTAAAATTGTTCAGACCATCTTCTGTGTGGGCGACCAACATTTCTCCTTCCGCGCGGTTTATAATGTAGCAATAATTTTGGAAATCTTCCTTCTGACATTCTATCAATATGTTCTTTCTAGTCGTTCCTATATTTAATTATTCGGTCTGTAAGTTTGAATATATTTAGTTACTTTCTTATATCTTCATTTCTTTTCTTATCCAGCAGAGTATATCCTGCTATATTTCTTAAAAATCTCATCTCAGCTGCTTCCAGTCTTTGTTCTTGTCTTTTAGTGATCGTCCAATAACAATGATATTTTATTTGTTTGATGAATAGTGAAGGTGTAACACTTTACAGCAATTTTCTACCAATCACGATAGCTTTCTGCTCTATTTATTTCTCTTTAATTAAATATCACAACACAGCATTCCTGGTTCTAGTGCTATTACAAGAGAAATCGTTGCAAGTGCTAGTAACATACCCCGTAAAACCATCACATGTAATTCTTAAAAAAAAAAAAAAGTAATGAAAATACTAGAAAGCTTTGTTCCCTAAGGCAAACGTAAAGTCTATAATTAGATGGGAAGTGTAGTGTATTCCATGCAATCACGAGTTTAGATTAACTTCTAAGAGAAATTATCTAATATATAAAAATGAATGTTCGTTTGTTTGTTTGTTTGTTTGTACTTTATGCGCGGCCATACTGTTGATCCGATTGCGATGGGGCTTTTTGCAAAATGTTCAGGAGATTCCCGGGATGAACATAGACTATAAGGGAGTTGTGATACTCAACTTCTACACCCTTAAAAATCTCCCTTTGTAGTGGAAAACGTGGAAAAAGTAGCTGCCTAAACCATAACAAATACACAAAATTAATGTATACAGATTTGAATATCTCAAAAAAGCTCTACAAAAAAAGTCGCGACAGCATATGTTTATCTCTTATGGATAACTCACAATAACCACTTTTGTCTTTCATTGATGCCAAGAAGATCGAGACAAGTACACAGATTCCTGTGCAAGCATAGCAGCACATGACGGGTATTCTTTTACGGTTAACTCACAATAATGAATTTTGTCTTTTAGCTCATTTATGCCATGAAGATCGAGATAAGTAGATTCCGGCAACACCGGGCAATCAGCACGGGGAATCTTAAAATAATTACGATTTACATTTATAATTATTTTTCATTATACTTATTCAACTAATCATAAGAAGTTCATTAATTTTTGTCATTCAGCTCATTTATGCCAAGAAGATCGGGATAAGTAGATTCCCGGACGCCGGGTAAACAGCACGGGGTATCTAAAAATAGTTACGATATAAATTCACCTTTCAATTATTTAACTAAACATAAAACACATTAGTTTTCGTATTTCAGCTCATTTATGTCAAGAAGATCGGGATAAGTAGATTCCCGGGTAATGCCGGGTAATCGGCACGGGATATCTAAAAAAATATAAATTTATAATTATGTTTCCTTTTACTTATTCACGTAAACATAAAAGCACATTAATATTCATGTATTTAGGGGTGGCAGCGCGCGCTGGGTATTACCTAGTTTTAATAAGACGCAGTTGTAAATTTAATACTTTTAAGGTTAAAAGAATTCTGTTTCAAAAATTAAAACATTTTGACTTGAATTTCGATGTAGATTAATTCATATTTTACTCTTTATTATTATTATTATTATTATTATTTTATTATTATTATTATTATTATTATTATTATTATTATTATTAGCTAATACCCGGCTTGCGCTGCTACGTCTAAATACATAAATAAAATACACACACACACACACACACACCACACACACACTCATATATATATATTATATATATATATATATATTATAAATTTACATCGTAATTACTATTAAGTATCCCGTGCTGATTTCCTGACGTTGTCCAGGAATCTATTTATCCAGATCATCTTGGCATCAACTGAACGACGTAGATGTTTATTGACATTATTTTGTAGAATTTTTTGAGATATTCAATTTTGAGTACATTAACTTGATGTATTTGTTATGGTATAAGGCAATGTAAGTCATTTAAGCGTCCAAAAGCTACTTTTAGTGCACTGATGCACATTTTTTTTTTTAAACCTTCGGACCGAGAAACATTAATCTGTGGTCCCGCTAGTAGGAAAAGTGACTGCGAGCAGTGAGTCATCAACTCGAGCCGACCAGGCATATCAACTGCACGGTACTTGCTTCAATTTGTTGGTGCATGGTAATGAAGAGCGAAAATAAGTACGTACCTTACAACAGATGATGTTGGAAATATCTTCCTCCTACATCCACACATTTTCGATACCGTGATAGTTAACACTGATTCACACGCATTAGTTGTTGTTCTGTTATTAAGTTTATTTCTGTTCTGATATAATATTTCAGTTGGTCTAAGGTGTGGAGGTTTCTTTATTCTTTATGTACCTCCATAAATGAAAATCACAAACAGTTATGGTTTAGTACATGTAACAGATTCATTCCTAGGCATGCTGTACTCTTCGAAATACCGGTTTCTTGATCAAGTCGCCTTAGAGATTTTGTTGGCGTATGTTCTAATCTTTCTTCTTTTTTGTCTAATTTATCCTCAGTCAGCATACGTTTTGTTCCTTTTGTTTCTTATCGAGCTCAGAACTCTTTTTTTTTTAATTTGTTTACAAGTCGTTGAATGATATCTCTATTTGGAGGATTCAACCTGGAAATTGTGTTCTGAATCGCCCAACGACTTCTTTGTAAGATTCTGCTTACACATAATTATCGCACATAAATAAATATCCTGTGCTGTGAACACAGATCGAGACATAATGGTAATTAAGATCATTATAGAACTTAACTAAGTACTTAAGTTTACTTTATAGCACTTTATAATTAACTATCTTGGTTCATACATAACATACAGGGATAATTGGGATATCTAATATATAAAAATGAATGCTTGTTTATTTGTTGGTTTGTTTGTTTGTTTGTTTGTTCGTACTTTATGGGCGGCCATACCGTTGATCCGATTGTGATGAGGTTTTTTTTGCAAAATGTTCAGGAGATTCCCAGGATGAATATAGTCTATAAGAGAGTTGAGATACTCAACTCCTACACCCTTTAAAAACACTCTTTGTAGTGAAAAACGTGAACAAGTCAATTTTTTTACCCTTAAATGGCTTACGCTGCCTAAACTATAACAAATACACAAAATTAATATATACAGAATTGAATATCTCAAAAACCTCTACAAAAAATCCGCAACAGCATATGTTTATCTTTTACAGATAACACGCAATAACCATTTTTATCTTTCATTGATGCCAAGGAGATCGGGATAAGTAGATTACTGAGCAAGCATGTACTGCCATACCATTCATCCGATTTTTTCATGGGGCTTTTTGCAAAATGTTCAGGATTTTCCCGGGAAGGTTATAGGTTATAAGAGTGTTTTAATGCTGAAGCCCTTCACCCTTAAAAATCACCTTCTGCAGTGAAATGACGTGGGAAAATATCTCTTTTTGTAAGCTCAAATGGCTTACGCTGCCTAAACCATAACAAATACACAAAATTTAATGTACACAGAATTGAATATCTTAAAAAATTCTACAGAAAAGTCAGCGACAGCATATGTTTATCTTTTCAGGATAACTCACAATAACCATTTTTGTCTTTCATTGATGTCATGAAGATCGGGATAAGTAGATTCCCGGGCAAGCATAGCAGCGCACGGCGGGTATTATTTTATGGATAACTCAAAATAACGAATTTTGTCTTTCAGCTCATTTATGCCAAGTACATCGGGATGCGTAGATTCCCGGGCAACGCCGGGTAATCAGCACGGGGTATCTAAAAAGAATAACTATATAAATTTATATTTATTTTTCCTTTTACTTATTCAACTAAATTCAAAAACACATTCTCATTTATTTAGGTGTAGCAGCGCATGCCGGGTATTAGCTATTCCATAATAAATTAAACCGATATCAAATGATGTGTGGCACCATAAGAAAAACCTTCCGAAAGACTCGAAGAGAAATTCAGCTCAGGTTTTATAAAATTATGGCTGTTCCTGTTCTTTTATGTGGATCTGAATCTTAAGTACTTACAAAAAATATATCTCACACATTGAAGCCACTGAAATGAAATGTTTTAGATCCGTGAAAAGGATGTACATGCATGGATAGATTACATAATGAATCAATAAGAAATGAACTGGAGTTATTTTCAATACTCGATAAACTAGAATAACACAAATATCGATGGAAAGAACATTTAGGCAGAATTGACAATACAAGATTACCCAAAACGATCAACACCTACAAACCGCATGGAAAAAGATCTTTGGGACGGCCAAGGAAACGATGGACTTGAGACCGGAACAGGTCACATTGACCTAATCCCCGAAAGGAAGAAGAAGAAGAAACGCTTTATAACACATTATAACACGATATTACAGTATTGCAGTAGAACGCGTGTTTTACCTTATAAGCATGCATCTCA
Source organism: Diploptera punctata (assembly GCA_030220185.1). Classification (NCBI taxonomy): domain Eukaryota; kingdom Metazoa; phylum Arthropoda; class Insecta; order Blattodea; family Blaberidae; genus Diploptera; species Diploptera punctata. The sequence goes on from JASPKZ010005698.1 coordinate 485,296, forward strand.
ACTTACTCCGCCAGGCACCAGTTGCACTGCTTGGCAGCGCGAGTTGATGACTCACTGCCCTCTGTCACTTTTTCCGCTAGTGGCCACAAGTCGAGTGAGACTCGATGTGTGTGTGTGTGTTTATATACATATATATATATATATATATATACATACAACCTCCTCCTAGATGTGCTAGGAATTCTTATCCCCCACTCCAATATATCGTTATCAGACTGTAAGTTATAGGATGTGTATCGAGTTTGGTTTAAATTGATCCACAGCGTTCTAGAGTTATGCTGGACATATATTGGTCGTTTTCGATTATTGTTTTTACATTTCACCATTTTCTTACCACCTCTGGTGCTAAGAGTCTATTGTCCCTTACAACATTCTTTCATATATGTAACAAGATTGGTTGATATTGCTCCTGGTAATCTAGATCAGCGGTTTCCAACCTTTTTCGACTCGCGAACCCTTTTCACATCGATCTGAGTTGGGTGAACAACTGACTTTTAAATATACATACAGGAGACATGCATAAAATTTAATTTGAAGCCAAAGTTTAATAACATAAATTATCTTAATCCTTAACGGTTAAACCCGAAGTTACTCTAATTACGGCTTAAAAGTTACACAACGTGTAGACCTAGTTGTAGCGAAATCATATGCATTCCTAAAGTTGTTACATAACTGTAAATCAGGCATTCGCGGTAAATATTAATTTATTGTGGAAATAATGTGATAAATTCTCGTTGTTACACATATGTAACAAAGGGCATTATATGGTTAATTTAATTTTAAAATAATAATAATAATTATTTTTTTAATTATCATTATTAATTATTAATGTTATTATTATCATTTTTATTTTTAACTTATTCTTCTTAACTTCACGGGCTAGCCAAATTGAATGTTCTGCCTCACAGTTGTTCTGTCCATCTTTTCACTGGCCTTCCTACATTCCTTGAACTTATTATTATTGTTATTATTATTATTATTATTATTATTACAATGCTGTAATACCTAACCTGGAAACCCGCCATTACGGAAAAGTTTTGGCGAACTCCTTGAAATTCAGGAACCACAGGTTGAGAAACAATTATTTAGAGTTATGTTGGCAGTAAATATATATATATATATATATATATATATATATATATATTATAATTTATAATAAGACTTGTATCTAGGCCTAGACATAATGACTCAATGAAGTCTATACCAGTTACTATGTATCCATTAGCATCTATTGACTTTTTATACATTTTTTTTATTACAGAAAGCTAAAACCCTTGAATTCGCCGCATTCGAGAAGAAACAATGGGAAATTAATTTCAAGGGTGTGGATTGGGAGAATTTTCAAAACGAGACACTGAAACGTCAAATGAGAGCTTTGAGCGTTCTCGGAGTGTCGGCTCTCGAAGAAGACAAGCTCAGTGAGGTGAGTACAAAGTGTTACATGAACTCTCTCATAAAGTTTTAAGGTCGATAGGTCATGTAGAGAGGGTCATTTTTTAAAGGAACATGTACTCCCAAACACATCGTTTATGAGTTCAACGTACTTGGCGTTATGCCATATAATTAATTGCTAGTTTTTCTTATTTTTGTGGGGGAGACATGTCAAAATGATGGTGTATAAAACTCGGGTTGCCAACAGAGTTCAGCTGAATTGTGATTTTTACCACATCAAATAAAATCCTGCCATACTAAACAGTTTGACGGTCGGTGCTGCGAATTTATCAAATACAGTGCAACCTGTATTTATCGTTTTCGTCGGGAGACCTGAAAGTAAACGATGAATGCGGAATAACTATCAATGTGAATGCCTGATAGACATATATTAAGAGTACCATCCATGTATTTGACGTCCCTGACGAGTCGAAAGAGAAGGTAGAACCTCTGTGCATCCCTCAGGTGCCATAAAAATCGCAACGGTTCTATCGAATAACTTACTAAACAGTAATGCGTTTTTTTATGTATTACACGTGATATTTGAGCCATAAAAAGATTGGTTCTGATAGATTACAAAGAAAAACGAGAAATTAATCGACGGATTAATATCTTAAAGTAAGTTCTGTGAAAATCATCAACTGAAATACATAGAGTATAAGAATTAATGAAACAAACTTATACTTATTTGTTAAACATTGAACTCTACAGTACATGTATAGTGTTCAAGACTGTACATACTCTTAGCTGTTTTATATGTTGACCGCCATAATGACGACAATCTGCACAGCGACTGTCGTATATGCTCCATACGTCTGTTCAGCGCCTTCAAGTCGATTTCATTCCAGTGTCGATTGGATTATTTCTGACAAATTTTAATAATATGTCTAATTATTTCTTGATCAATTATAACGAATTATTTTTCTGACCAATTTTAATTATATGACTGACTATATCTTATCAATTTTGATATTTCGAATTATCTCTGCTCAATCTTAATTATGTATTTGGGATGAATTACATCTGTGGCCAATTTTAATTTTAAGACTAATTACTTCTGACAAATTTTAGTATTATGATGAAATATTTCTGACCAATTTCAATTGTACGACGAATTATCTCTGACCCAGTTATATTATATGGATGCGAAACATGGACTCTTACTTTAAAGGAGGACAGGAGATTACAAGTATTTGAGAATAAAGTACTTAGGAAAATTTTTGGACCAAACAGAGATGAAGATACAGGTGAATGGAGAAGACTACATAACAATGAACTACATGGTCTTTATAGGAAGCCAGATATAATAAGAACAGTTAAGTCTCGTAGACTGCGATGGGCAGGACATGTTGCACGTATGGGGAATGAAAGACTTGCATGGAAGCTTCTTGTAGGAAAGCCAGAGGGAAGACGCCCAGTTGGTAGACCAAGAATGAGGTGGGAGAACAACATTAACTATGGTATGAGGGAAGTAGATTATACAGGGAATGATTGGAAAGCATTAGCTCAGGATAGGGATGTATGGAGAGTTTATGTCCGCGCGGCCATGAACCTACGGGTTCGATAGTGCCAGTGAGTGAGTAAGTAAGTAAGTATTCTCTCTGACCAATTTGAATTATATAAGGCATTATTTTTTACCAATTTCAATGATATATCTAATTATATCTGAACGAGGAATATGCTCTGACAAAGTTTAATTATATGCGTAATCATTGCTTGACCAAATTTAATTATACAGAATTCTCTCTGTGACCCATTTTAATCAAATTGTGAGTTAGTTTTGACGCATTTTAATATTATGTCGAATATCTCTAACCAATTTTAATAGGTCGAATGTCTCTGACCAATTTTAATGTCGTACTTATTTGACCAATTTTAATAATACAATGAATTATCTCTATGGTCAATTTTTATTTATGAGACGATTTACCTCTGACCAATTTTTAATTATAAGACGAATTACCTCTGACCATTTTTTAATTATAAGACGAGTTACCTATGAACAATTTCTAATTATAAGACGAATTACCTCTGACCATTTTTTAATTATAAGACGAGTTACCTCTGACCAATTTTTAATTATAAGACGAATTACTTCTGACCAATTTTTAATTATAAGCCGAGTTACCTCTGACCAATTTTTAATTATAAGATAAAATACTTCTGACCAATTTTTAAATATAAGACGAGTTACCTCTGACCAATTTTTAATTACAAGACGAATTCCTTCTGACCAATTTTTAATTATAAGACGAATTACTTCTGACCAATTTTTAATTATAAGACGAGTTACCTCTGACCAATTTTTAATTATAAGACGAATTCCTTCTGACCAATTTTTAATTATAAGACTATTTACCTCTGACCAATTTTTAATTATAAGACGAATTACTTGTGACCAATCTTTAATTATAAGACGAGTTACCTCTGACCAATTTTTAATTATAAGACTAATTACTCCTGACCAATTTTTAATTATAAGACGAATTACTTCTGACCAATTTTTAATTATAAGACGAATTACCTCTGACCAATTTTTAATTATAAAACGAATTACTTCTGACCAATTTTTAATTATAAGACGAGTTACCTCTGACCAATTTTTAATTATAAGACGAATTACTACGGACCAATTTTTAATTATAAGACGAGTTACCTCTGACCAATTTTTAATTATAAGACGAATTACTTCTGACCAATTTTTAATTATAAGACGAATTACTTCTGACCAATTTTTAATTATAAGACGAATTACTTCTGACCAATTTTTAATTATAAGAGAATTACCTCTGACCAATTTTTAATTATAAGACGAATTACTTCTGACCAATTTTTAATTATAAGACGAATTACTTCTGACCAATTTTTAATTATAAGACGAATTACTTCTGACCAATTTTTAATTATAAGATGAATTACCTCTGACCAATTTTTAATTATAAGACGAATTACTTCTGACCAATTTTTAATTATAAGACGAATTACTTCTGACCAATTTTTAATTATAAGACGAATTACTTCTGACCAATTTCTAATTATAAGACGAATTACCTCTGACCAATTTTTAATTATAAGACGAATTACCTCTGACCAATTTTTAATTATAAGACGAATTACTTCTGACCAATTTTTTAATTATATGACGAATTACTTCTGACCAATTTTTAATTATAAGACGAATTACCTCTGACCAATTTTTAATTATAAGACGAATTACCTCTGACCAATTTTTAATTATAAGACGAATTACCTCTGACCAATTTTTAATTATAAGACGAATTACTTCTGACCAATTTTTAATTATAAGGCGAATTACTTCTGACAAATTTTTAATTATAAGACGAATTACTTCTGACAAATTTTTAATTATAAGACGAATTACTTCTGACCAATTTTTAATTATAAGACGAATTACTTCTGACCAATTTTTAATTATAAGACGAATTACCTCTGACCAATTTTTAATTACAAGACGAGTTACCTCTGACCAATTTTTAATTATAAGACGAGTTACTCTGACCAATTTTTAATTATAAGACGAGTTACCTCTGTCCAATTTTTAACTATAAGACGAAATACTTCGGACCAATTTTTAATTATAAGACGAATTACCTCTGACCAATTTTTAATTATAAGACGAATTACATCTGACCAAATTTAATTATAAGTCGAATTACCTCTGACCAATCTTTAATTATAAGACGAGTTACCTCTGACCAATCCAATTTTTAATTATAAGACGAATTACCTCTGACCAATTTTTAATTATAAGACGAATTACCTCTGACCAATTTTAATTATAAGACGAATTACCTCTGACCAAATTATAATTATAAGACGAATTACCTCTAACCAATTTTTAATTATAAGACGAATTACCTTCTGACCAATTTTTAATTATAAGACGAGTTACTTCTGACCAATTTTTAATTATAAGACGAGTTACTTCTGACCAATTTTTAATTATAGACGAATTACTTCTGACCAATTTTTAATTATAAGACGAAATACTCTGACAATTTTTAATTATAAGACGAATTACTACTGACCAATTTTTAATTATAAGAAGAATTACTTCTGACAAATTTTTAGTTATAAGACGAATTACTTCTGACAAATTTTTAATTATAAGACGAATTACCTCTGACCAATTTTTAATTATAAGACGAAATACTCTGACCATTTTTAATTATAAGACGAATTACTTCTGACCAATTTTTAGTTATAAGACGAATTACTTCTGACCAATTTTTAATTATAAGACGAATTACTTCTGACCAATTTTTAATTATAAGACAAATTACTTCTGACCAATTTTTAATTATAAGACGAATTACTTCTGACCAATTTTTAATTATAAGACGAATTACTTCTGACCAATTTTTAATTATATGACGAATTACTTCTGACCAATTTTTAATTATAAGACGAATTACCTCTGACCAATTTTTAATTATAAGACGAATTACCTTGACCAATTTTAATTATAAGCCGAATTACCTCTGACCAATTTTTAATTATAAGACGAATTACCTCTGACCAATTTTTAATTATAAGACGAATTACCTCTGACCAATTTTTAATTATAAGACGAATTACCTCTGACCAATTTTTTATTATAAGACGAGTTACCTCTGACCAATTTTTAATTACAAGACGAATTACTTCTGACCAATTTTTAATTATAAGACGAATTACTTCTGACCAATTTTTAATTATAAGACGAATTACTTCTGACCAATTTTTAATTATAAGACGAGTTACCTCTGACCAATTTTTAATTATAAGACGAATTACTTCTGACCAATTTTTAATTATAAGGCGAATTACCTCTGACCAATTTTTAATTATAAGATAAATTACTTCTGACCAATTTTTAATTATAAGACGAATGACCACTGACCAATTTTTAATTATAAGACAAATTACTTTTGACCAATTTTTAATTATAGGACGAATTACCTCTGACCAATTTTTAATTATAAGACGAATTACCTCTGACCAATTTTTAATTATAAGGCGAATTACCTCTGACCAATTTTTAATTATAAGACGAGTTGCCTCTGACCAATTTTTAATTATAAGACGAATTACTTCTGACCAAGTTTTAATTATAAGACGAATTACCTCTGACCAATTTTTAATTATAAGTCGAAATACCTCTGACCAATTTTTAATTATAAGACGAGTTACCTCTGACCAATTTTTAATTATAAGACGAATTACTTCTGACCAATTTTTAATTATAAGACGAGTTAGCTCTGACAAATTTTTAATTATAAGACGAATTATTTCTGACCAATTTTTAATTATAAGAAGAATTACCTCTGACCAATTTTTAATTATAAGACGAGTTACCGCTGACCAATTTTTAATTATAAGACGAATTACTTCTGACCAATTTTTAATTATAAGACGAATTACCTCTGACCAATTTTTAATTATAAGACGAATTACATCTGACCAATTTTTAATTATAAGACGAGTTACCTCAGACCAATTTTTAATTATAAGACGAGTGACCTCTGACCAATTTTTTAATTATAAGACGAATTAACTCTGACCAATTTTTAATTATAAGACGAGTTACCTCTGACCAATTTTTAATTATAAGACGAATTACTTCTGACCAATTTTTAATTATAAGACGAATTACCTCTGACCAATTTTTAATTTATAAGACGAATTACATCTGACCAATTTTTAATTATAAGACGAATTACCTCTGACCAATCTTTAATTATAAGACGAGTTACCTCTGACCAATCCAATATTTAATTATAAGACGAATTACCTCTGACCAATTTTTAATTATAAGACGAATTACCTCTGACCAATTTTTAATTATAAGACGAATTACCTCTGACCAATTTTTAATTATAAGACGAATTACCTCTGACCAATTTGTAATTATAAGACGAATTACCTCTGACCAATTTTTAATTTTAAGACGAATTACCTCAGACCAATTTTTAATTATAAGACGAGTTACCACTGACCAATTTTTAATTATAAGACGAATTACCTCTGACCAATTTTTAATTATAAGACGAATTACTTTTGACCAATTTTTAATTATAAGACGAATTACCTCTGACCAATTTTTAATTATAATACGAGTTACCTCTGATCAATTTTTAATAATAAGACGAGTTACCTCTGACCATTTTTGAATTATAAGACGAATTACCTCTGACCAATTTTTAATTATAAGACGAGTTACCTCTGACCAATTTTTAATTATAAGACGAGTTACCTCTGACCAATTTTTAATTTTAAGACGAATTACTTCTGACTAATTTTTAATTAAAAGACGAATTACCTCTGACCAATTTTTAATTGTAAGACGAGTTACCTCTGACCAATTTTTAATTGTAAGACGAATTACTACTGACCAATTTTTAATTATAAGACGAGTTACCTCTGACCAATTTTTAATTATAAGACGAATTACTTCTGACCAATTTTTAATTATAAGACGAATTACTTCTGACCAATTTTTAATTATAAGACGAATTACTTCTGACCAATTTTTAATTATAAGAGAATTACCTCTGACCAATTTTTAATTATAAGACGAATTACTTCTGACCAATTTTTAATTATAAGACGAATTACTTCTGACCAATTTTTAATTATAAGACGAATTACTTCTGACCAATTTTTAATTATAAGACGAATTACCTCTGACCAATTTTTAATTATAAGACGAATTACATCTGACCAATTTTAATTATAAGACGAATTACTCTGACCAATTTTTAATTATAAGACGAATTACTTCTGACCAATTTTTAATTATAAGACGAATTACCTCTGACCAATTTTTAATTATAAGACGAATTACTTCTGACCAATTTTTAATTATAAGGCAATTAGCTTCTGACAAATTTTTAATTATAAGACGAATTACTTCTGCCAATTTTTAATTATAAGACGAATTACTTCTGACCAATTTTTAATTATAAGACGAATTACCTCTGACCAATTTTTAATTACAAGACGAGTTACCTCTGACCAATTTTTAATTATAAGACGAGTTACCTCTGACCAATTTTTAATTATAAGACGAATTAACTCTGACCAATTTTTAATTATAAGACGAATTACCTCTGACCAATTTATAATTATACGACGAATTACCTCTGACCAATTTTTAATTATAAGACGAATTACCTCTGACCAATTTTTAATTATAAGACGAGTTACCACTGACCAATTTTTAATTATAAGACGAATTACCTCTGACCAATTTTTAATTATAAAACGAGTTACTTCTGACCAATTTTTAATTATAAGACGAATTACTTCTGACCAATTTTTAATTATATGACGAATTACTTTTGAACAATTTTTAATTATAAGACGAAATACCTCTGACCAATTTTTAATTATAAGACGAATTACTACTGACCAATTTTTAATTATAAGACGAATTACTTCTGACAAATTTTTATTTATAAGACGAATTAACTTCTGACCACTTTTTAATTATAAGACGAATTACTTCTGACCAATTTTAATTATAAGACAATTACTTCTGACCAATTTTTAATTATAAGACGAATTACTTCTGAAATAATTTTTAATTATAAGACGAAATACCTCTGACCATTTTTAATTATAAGACGAATTACTACTGACCATTTTTTAATTATAAGACGAATTACTTCTGACAATTTTTAGTTATAAGACGAATTACTTCTGACCAATTTTTAATTATAAGACGAATTACTTCTGACCAATTTTTAATTATAAGACGAGTTACCTCTGACCAATTTTTAATTATAAGTCGAAATACCTCTGACCAATTTTTAATTATAAGACGAGTTACCTCTGACCAATTTTTAATTATAAGGCGAATTACTTCTGACCAATTTTTAATTATAAGACAGTTAATAACTCTGACCAATTTTTAATTATAAGACGAGTTACCTCTGACCAATTTTTAATTATAAGACGAATTACCTCTGACCAATTTTTAATTAAGACGAGTTACCTCTGACCAATTTTTAATTATAAGACGAATTACTTCTGACCAATTTTTAATTATAAAGACGAATTACCTCTGACCAATTTTTAATTATAAGACGAATTACTTCTGACCAATTTTTAATTATAAGACGAATTACCTCTGACCAATTTTTAATTATAAGACGAATTACCTCTGACCAATTTTTAATTATAAGACGAATTAACTCTGACCAATTTTTAATTATAAGACGAGTTACCTCTGTCCAATTTTTAATTATAAGACGAATTAACCTCTGACCAATTTTTAATTATAAGACGAATTACCTCTGACCAATTTTTTAATTATAGACGAATTACCTCTGACCAATTTTTAATTATAAGACGAATTACCTCTGACCAATTTTAATTATAAGACGAATTACTCTTGACCAATTTTTAATTATAAGACGAATTACCTCTGACCAATTTTTAATTATAAGACGAGTTACCACTGACCAATTTTTTAATTATAAGACGAATTACCTCTGAACAATTTTTAATTATAAGACGAATATACTTTTGACCAATTTTTAATTATAAGACGAATTAACCTCTGACCAATTTTTAATTATAAGACGAATTACCTCTGACCAATTTTTAATAATAAGACGAGTTACCTCTGACCATTTTTGAATTATAAGACGAATTACCTCTGACCAATTTTTAATTATAAGACGAGTTACCTCTGACCAATTTTTAATTATAAGACGAGTTACCTCTGACCAATTTTTAATTTTAAGACGAATTACTTCTGACTAATTTTTAATTAAAAGACGAATTACCTCTGACCAATTTTTAATTGTAAGACGAGTTACCTCTGACCAATTTTTAATTATAAGACGAATTACTACTGACCAATTTTTAATTATAAGACGAATTACCTCTGACCATTTTTTAATTTAAGACGAATTACTTCTGACCAATTTTTAATTATAAGACGAATTACCTTCTGACCAATTTTTAATTATAAGACGAATTACTTCTGACCAATTTTTAATTATAAGACGAATTACCTCTGACCAATTTTTAATTATAAGACGAATTACTTCTGACCAATTTTTAATTATAAGACGAAATTACTTCTGCCAATTTTTAATTATAAGACAATTCTTCTGACCAATTTTTAATTATAAGACGAATTACTTCTGACCAATTTTTATATAAGACGAATTACTTCTGACCAATTTTTAATTACAAGACGAATTACCTCTGACCAATTTTTAATTATAGACGAATTACCTCTGACCAATTTTTAATTATAAGACGAATTACCTCTGACCAATTTTTAATTATAAGACGAATTACCTCTGACCAATTTTTATTTATAAGACGAATTACTTCTGACCAATTTTTTAATTATATGACGAATTACTTCTGACCAATTTTTAATTATAAGACGAATTACCTTCTGACCAATTTTTATTTATAAGACGAATTACCTCTGACCAATTTTTAATTATAAGACGAATTACCTCTGACCAATTTTTAATTATAAGACGAATTACCTCTTCCGACCAATTTTTAATTATAAGACGAATTACCTCTGACCAATTTTTAATTATAAGACGAATTACCTCTGCCAATTTTTAATTATAAGACGAATTACTTCTGACCAATTTTTAATTATAAGACAATTACTTCTGACCAATTTTTAATTATAAGACGAATTACCTCTGACCAATTTTTAATTAAAGAACGAATTACTTCTGACCAATTTTTTAATTATAACACGAATTACTTCTGACCATTTTTTAATTATAAGACGAATTACCTCTGACCAATTTTTAATTCTAAGACAATTACTCTGACAATTTTTTATATAAGACGAATTACTCTGACCAATTTTTAATGATAAGACGAAAATACCTCTGACCAATCCAGTTTTAATTATAAACGAATTACCCTCTGACCAATTTTAATTATAAGACGAATTTACCTCTGACGTCCAAATTATAATTATACGAAGGAATTACTTCTGACCAATTTTAACTATAAGACGAATTCTTCTGACCATTTTTTTAATTATAATACGAGTTACCTCTACCAATTTTATTATAAGACGAATTACTTCTGACCAATTTTTAATTATAAGACGAATTTACCTGACCTCTGACCACTTTTTTATTTAAAGACGAATTACATCCTGACCAATTGTTAATTATAAGTCGAAATAACCTCTGACCAATCTTTAATTAAAAGACGATTACCTCTGACCAATCCATAATTAATTATAAGACGAATTCCCTCTCCATTTTTATTATAAGACCAATTACTTCTGACCAATTTTTTAATTATAAGACAATTACCTCTGACCAATTTTTTTAATTATAAGACGCATTCCCTCTGACCAATTTGTAATTATCAGACGGATTTTAACCTTCTGACAATTTTTTTATTTTAAGACGAAATTACGCTCTGACCATTTAATTATAAGACGAGTTTACCACTGACCATTTTTATTATCAGGACGCATTACCTCTGACCACTTTTTTAATTTAAGACTAATTACTTTTGACCAATTTTTTCAGTAATAGACGAATTTCCCTCTGACCAATTTGTTAATTATAAGACGATTACCTCTGACCAATCCAATATTTTAATTAAGGACGAATACCTCTGACAAATTTTAATCATAAACCAATTATTCTGACCAATTTTTTAATTAAGACGAATAACCTCTGAACCAATTTTTAATTATAGACCGATTACCTCCTCTTGAGACCAATTGTAATTATAAGACGAATACCTCGGACCAATTTTTTATTTTAAAAAAGACTTACCTACCTCTGACCAATTTTTTAATTGTAAGACTAGTTACCCCTGAACCAATTTTTAATTATAAGACGAGTTTAACCACCTCGACCAATTTTTCTTTTTATCAGACAATTACTTCTGACCAATTTTTTAATTACAAAACTAATTACTTCTGACCAATTTTTAATTATAAGACGAATTACCTTCTGACCAATTTTTTAAGTATAAGACGATTACCCTCTGCACCATTTTGAATTTGAGACGAATTTACCTCTTACCAATTTTTGAATATAAGAGACGAGTTCCCTTGACGATTTTTAATGATAAGACGGATTACCTCTGAACCAATTTTTTAATTTATAAAACGAATCCGTGTCTGACTAATTTTTATTAAGTATGACGGAATTATAGTGCGCGTCTGACACGAAACAAAACATTAATAAATTAATTGTAAGACAGTGTACCTCTGAACCAATGTTTTAATTGACTAAGACAGATTACCTCGGACCAATTTTTAATTCTAAGACGAATTTACTTCTGACCAATTTTAATTATAGAAGACGATTACCTCTGACCAATTTTAATTATAAGACGAATTACGCTGACCCATTTTTATTATAAACAATTACCTCTGACCAATTTTTATTATAACGAATTACCTCTGACCAATTTTTAATTATAAGACGAATTACTTCAGCCCAATTTTTATTATAGACAATTACTTCTGACCAATTTTGTTTTTTTTTTTTAAATTTACGACGAATTCTTCTGACCAATGTTTAATTTAAGACGAATTACTTCGACCAATTTTAATTATAATACGAATTACTCTGACCAATTTTAATTTACATACGAGTTACCTCTGACCCATTTTTCATTATAAGACAGTTACTCTTACAATTTTTAATTTATAGACGAATTAACCTCTGACCAATTTTAATTATAAGACGGAGTTACCTCTGTCCAATTTTTAACTATAAGACGAATACTTCGGACCTTCGGACAATTTTTTAATTATAAGACGAATTACCTCTGACCATTATTCATTATAAGACGAATTACATCTGACCAAATTTTTATTATAAGGCAATTACTTTCTGCAATTTTTAATATAAGCGAAGTGGCCTTCTGAAAATTACTTCTGAACCAATTTTTCAAATTATAAGACGAATTACTTCTGAACTGCACTTTTTAATGATAAGACGTGAAGTTACCTCTGACCCCTTTTTTAATTACAAACGAGTGTACCTCTGACCATTTTTAATTATCAGACGACGTACCTCGACCAATTTTTCATTATAAGAAACAATGAACCTGACCAATTTTTTAATAACGAACAAGAGTTACCCATCTGTCCAATTTTCACTATAAGACGAAATACGTCGGACCAATTTTTAATTATAAACGAATTCCTCTGACCATTTTAATTATAAGACGAATACATCTGACCAAATTTAATTATTATTCGAATTACCTCCGACCACGCTTTTTATTATAGACTAATACTTTACACTGACCAATTTTTAATTATAAGGACGAATTACTTCTTACAAATTTTTAGTTATAGACGAATGACTTCTGACCAATTTTTTAATATACAACGAATTACTTCTGACATTTTTATTAAAACCATACTTATTCTGACCAATTTTTAATATAAGAACGAATTAATTCTGACCAATTTTGTATTATAAGACGAAATACCTCTGACCAATTTTAATTATAAGACGAATTACTACTGACCAATTTTATTATAATACGAATTACTTCTGACAAAATTTTTAGTTATAAGACGCATTACTTCGACCAATTTTTAATTATAAGACGATTACTTCTGACAATTTTATTATAAGACAAATTCTCTCCACTTTTTAATTATAAGAACCGAAATTAACTCTGACCAATCAATTTAATTATAAGACGAAATGTACTTCTGACCCAATTTTTTAACATCTAAGACTAATTACTTCTGACCAATTTTTAATTAAAGACCGAATTACCTCTGACCAATTTTTAATTAATAAGAACTAAATTACTCTGAGACCAATTTTTAATTCTAATCTCGAATTACCTCTGACCAATTTTTATTATAAGACGAATTACCTCTGACCAATTTAATTATAAGACCGAATTAACCTCTGACCAGTTTTTTTATTATACGACAGTTACCTCTGACCAATGTTTTTTTTTCATACAAGACGAATTCCTTTCTGCCAATTTTTTAATTATAAGACGAATCACTTCTGATCAATTTTAATTATAATGACGAATTACCTTCTGACCAATTTTTTAATTATAAACGAGTTACCATCTGACCATTTTTTAATTATACGACAATTACTTCTGACCAATTTTTAATTTAAGGCGAATTAACTCTGACCAATTTTTAATTATAAGATAATTAACTTCGACTCAATTTTTAATTATAAGACGAATGACCTGACCATTTTTATTATAAGACAATTACTTCTGACCAATTTTTAATTATAGGACGAATTAACCTCTGACCAATTTTTCTTATAAAGACGACTAACCTCTGACCAATTTTTAATTATAAGGCAATTACACTCTGACCAATTTTTTATTTATAATACGAGTTACCAGCTGACCAATTTTTTATTATAAGACGAATTACTTCTGAACAATTTTTAATTATAAGACGATTTCCTTCTGGACTCATTTTTAATTATAAGACGAATTACTTCTGACCAATTTTTAATTAGATGACTATTACTTCTGAAAATTTTTAATATAAGACGAAATACCTCTGACCATTTTTAATTATACGACCAATTACTACTGACCATTTTTAATTATAAGACAATTCCTACTTCTGACAAATTTTTAGTTATAAAAACGAATTACTTCTACAATTTTTCTCTTCTAAGACGAATTACTTCTGACCAATTTTTAATTATAAGACCAATTACTGCTGACCAATTTTTAATTCTAAGACGTATTACTTCTGCAATTTTTAATTTAGACGAAATACCTCTGACCAATTTTTAATATAAGACGAATTACTACTGACCCAATTTTAATTATATACGAATACGCTGACACAATTTTTTAGTTATAATGACGAATTACTTCTGACCATTTTTAATTATAAGACGAATACTTCTGACCAAATTTTTAATTAAAGACAATTACTTCTGAACCAATTTTGAAATATAGAGAACGATTCAACTCTGACCAATTTTTAATTATAAGACGAATTACGTCTGACAATTTTAATTATATAGACGATTACTTCTGACCAATTTTTAATTATAAGACGAATTACCTCTGACCCAATTTTTAATTATAAGACGAATTACCTCGACCAATTTTTAATTATAAGCCGAATTATTACTCTGACCAATTTTTTTAATTATACGAATTACCTCTGACCAAGTTTTAAATTATAAGACGAATTAAACCTCTGACCACTTTTTTTATTATAAGACGGTACCTCTGGACCATTTTTAATTACAAACGAATTACTTCTGACCATTTTTAATTATAGACGATTACTTCTGACGCAATTTTTAATTATAAGACGAATTACTTCTTGACAATTTTTAATTATAAGACGAGTTACCTCTTACCATTTTAATTATAATACGAATGACTTCTGACCAATTTTTAATTATAAGACGAATGACCACTGACCATTTTTTAATTATAAAGACAAATTTTACTTCTGACCAATTTTTAATTATATGACGGAATTACCTCTGACCGATTTTTTAAGTATAAGAACGAATTCCTCTTACCAATTTTTAATTATAAGGCAATTACCTCGACCAATTTTTTAATTATAAGAAAGTTGCCTCTGACCAATTTTTATTATAAGACGAATGCTTCGGACCAAGTTTTAATTAGAAACGAACTTACCTCTACCAATTTTTTTAATTATAAGGCGAAATACCTCTACCAATTTTTAATTATAACGAGTTTTCCTCTGCCAATTTTTATTATAGACGAATTACTTCTGACCCATTTTAATAATTATAAGACGAGTTAGCTCAGGGGTGACAATTTTTTAATTATAAACGAAATTATTTCTGACCAATTTTAATTATAAGAAGAATTACTTCTGACCAATTTTTTTAATTTAAGACAGTTAACCGCTGCCAATTTTTAATTATAAAGACGAGTACTTCTCTTCTGACCATTTTAATTATAAGACGAATTAACCTGAGCTGACCATTTTTATTATAAGACGAATTACAATCTGCCCACCA
>JASPKZ010005699.1:0-92500 GCA_030220185.1 Diploptera punctata
TCGCCTCGGGTATTTAATTTCCCCGATACCACCCATATCTGTGAAACATGTTTCTATCAACCATCTGGGGAGGCGCCCGATTGGGGAATTAATAACCCCAAAGAAGATCGTTAATTGGAAAGGTAATGGAAGAAGTGGAAGAGGCAGACCTACAGATCGTTGGATAGATGAAGTGAGGAGAAGTATGGTAGCTAGAAATTTGAGGAAAGAAGATGCTCTAGACAGGAGCCTCTGGCGACAAATCACTTTGGATTGAAGGAGAGACACACTGTATTGTGGAATATACCTAATAAAAAAATATTATTAGTTAATAATGATGATAATTTATTAAATCTGGCAGAGTTAAGGTCATAAGGCCTTATTTTCTACTCAACCAATGATATATGTTTCATAATAAACAAAATTGGATAAGATCATTAAAATAGAGTAAATAATTATAATTAATACAAAGTAAATTAAAATTAAATTAAATCAATCAAATATTATTATAGAAGTGAAAAACGGAAACAATCAATCAATCCGCTCAAAAACTAACAATTATAATTATTATAAAATAAATAGATTTACGTTTATTTAAAGGAAGCTAATGACCGGTACTCCCCGATTCATTGTGCGAAGACGTTCTAGAGCCTAGCAGTAGATACGGTGTAGGAATCAGATTAGTGGGGGGTTATGTTGCGTGATGATAATAGCAGGTTGTGGTGCTATCGTGAAAACCAAATTTTTAGTACGCTTATTATTATTATTATTCAAGAAGAGAAAAATAAAAAACACTAAATTCAGAGAAATAATGGATGTCAAAAGCTGTTCTACTAGTTACTGAAGCAAGCATACTGAATGGTTTGGCCACGTAAAGAGGATATCAGAAGACAGGACACCTAAGATGCTATTAAACTTTGAAGCGGAGGGAAACACACGAAAGGGGGGACCAAAAGGGTTCAAGGAGTGAGTAGGAGTATGGTGTCGAGAGTATTAACAAGCAGTGTTGCAGAGAATAGTAATATATGGAGAAGTAAAATTTACTATGGGTTGTAAGTTGTAGAGAAATTCCTAATAAATATTATTATTATTACTTTTTATTGTGGTTATAATTGGTGTGGCAACCTGTTGCAGCAGACCGCATCGTGTAACTAACAGAGTGGTGTACACACCTTATTCTGTACTGCGGACATATCGACCTTTTGGATTCTCACCCTAATGTGACACGTTCTCAATAATCAAGCTCACAAAGGTCGCTGTTACCTGGTATTCTTTTTACTGATATCAATATTATTTGAGTAAACGCTCCGCACTTCACTACTGAATTCATTATGTGCGATCAATTACTCACTACATTTACGTTTCCAACTGCAATATTTCCTTAATCCATTGTCGTAAACCATTTTCTCGAATACTGAATCGATGAGCGGAAAAGTACAGCACTACAAGTATATCAAATGTCTTGTTCTTTCATGAGATGTTGAAAGAAATAACTTTATATGTTTTATTAGGAAAATCGTAAAGTGATTTTCAATACAGTACTACACCGAAGTTATTAAGTGATCAAGAAAGTGAAAACTTCCCACTACATATTCTTGTCTTCTCTATCTCAAATACCTCAAATCTTATAGTCAAAGGGACACCTGTACATACATTTGTGATGCCACATTTTGACTACTATGATAATATATATATATATATATATATATATATATATATATATATTATTTCAGGATTGTTTCTGTTATATACATAGGTATCCCCAAACAAAGTACACAATTTTTTCTTCTTCCATACTTCCCGGTCTCGTATGTGTTTCATATCCGAGGTTATATATTTTTGGTTTTTTTAACATTAAGTTTTTTTTCACTGTATGAGGAGCTAGTCCATAGCATCAACCCCCAACTTGGGGGACCAGATACTTTTTCTGGAGTTCACCGGAGAGCAGTTGCGTTCACTGCAGCTAAGAGTCTGATCCACCCTTTATCGGCTCATCCACCGTCTGCACCATACCGTACGTCTCCTACTCTGCTGCATCAGCCGATAGGGTCTTCACGGTAACCCTGGCTAGGGACTCTTACAAGGTACTATCAGCCGGGCCAGCTGAACCTAGACATTTAACGAGGTGTTACTCCTCCCCCCTCCTCTCTTTCTCATCCGGACTTCGGACAGGCAATGGTGGAGCTATACAGTATATAAAGCTGACTTAAATATGTAGTATAACTCTAAAACAAGCTATGACTCAATCATGACTATTGTGTTATTATCCATCCATTTACAGTCCATGTCGGGCACAGACCTCCTCTCTGTGGTTTCTTAACTAATCTTATGTAGTTACGCTTATTTCCCTACATATATCGTGAATGGTATGCGGTCGACATGTCCCCTCAAGAGTCACATAGTAGGTAATTAAGGCATTAGTTAGAACGTCAGTTAAATTTTGCTCATCGTCTAATGATTCAGAATTGATGATCCTTTACAAACCTGAACGTCTTCAGATTCGGAACTCAGAGCTTATAGTCGCTCCCAGAGGATTTTTCCTTTGGATTCTTTCATCCTAAAAATTCATCAACCAGGACCGAGTTTGAACCCGCGACCCTCGGGACTAGAGACAAGGAATAGATCACAGCGACACGCTTCAATTATATATATATTCCCGCGCCGTAGCCATGTGGTTAAGGCAAGATGACTTTGTGCAGAGCTAGGGGACTTGAGCTGGTTCGAGTCCTCGTAGGATAATTTTTTCTCATAGATTTTCGGCCAGTATGGGACCGGTGCCTATCCAGCATCACGAGAAATTTCGGTAGCTACAATAAGTAGCGGCTCCAGCTATTACGGCTGGCGGACCCGACATGCTTACTACATGTCACCCCCATACTGACTGGATGACGACCTCTGTGATTAGAACATGTGGAAATGAGGCCAGCATTCGGCTGGCAGGCCAAGGGCCTTCTAGGTCTGTCGCGCCGGGGAGTTTAGTTTTTATATATGTATGAACTAGCTAATACCCGGCGTGTGCTGCTACGCCTAAATAAATGAAAATTAATGTGCTTTTATGGTTAGTTGAATAAGTGAAAAAAAAAACATTTATATCGTAATTATTTTTAGATACCCTGTGCTGTTTACCCGGCGTTATCCGGAAATCTACTCATCCCGATCTTCTTGGCATACATAAGCTGAAAGATAAAAATGAATGTACTTCTTATGATTAGTTGAATAATTAAAATGAAAAATAATTATAAATATATATCAAAATTATTTTAAGATTCCCCGTGCTGATTACCCGGTGTTTCCCGGAAATCTCGATCTTCTTGACATAAATGAGCTAAAAGACAAAATTCGTTATTGTAAGTTATACGTAAAAGAATACTCGCCATGTGCTTGCTGTGCTCGCACAGGAATCTACGTATTTGTCTCGATCTACTTGGCATAAATGAAACACAAAATTGGTTATTGTGAGTTATTCGTAAGAGATAAATGTATGCTGTTGCGGACTTTTTTGTAGAGCGTTTTGAGGTATTCAATTCTGTGTACATTAATTTTGTGATTTTTGTAATGGTTTAGGTAGCGTAAGCCATTTAAGTGTCAAAATAGCTACTTTTTGACGTTTTTCACTACAATGGGCGTTTTTCTGGGTTTAGAAGTGCCTATGTTCATCCCGGGAATCTCCTGAACATTTTGCAAAAAGCCCCATCACAATCGGATCAACGGTATGGCCACGCATAAAGTACAAAGAAACAAACATTCATTTTTATAAATTATATATATATTGTAGTGGCTAAATCCAAATACCTAGGAAAAATGATTAACAAAATGGAATGGGGTGCAGAACAAAATTAAACATAGGCTCAAATCTGGTAACGCAGACTCTTTATACATTATAAAGATTCTTTTCATCCCAATTTTTCTCAAAAAAGTTAAAAATATATGTAACGGTTATTATTCAAATACTGCTATACGGACGAGAAACATGTTATATTAGTCTAAATGAAGGGTCATGATTAGTGGTATTTGAGAATAAAGGTCTTGGGGAAACATTTGCACCAAAGAGAGATAAACAAACGAGTGAATGGAGAACACCATATGAGGTGAACTATAGTTGAATACCAGATTTTATAAGAAAATGCAAGTCTCA
Source organism: Diploptera punctata (assembly GCA_030220185.1). Taxonomy (NCBI): domain Eukaryota; kingdom Metazoa; phylum Arthropoda; class Insecta; order Blattodea; family Blaberidae; genus Diploptera; species Diploptera punctata. The sequence continues at coordinate 4,115 of JASPKZ010005699.1, forward strand.
TATACTGGGACGGATGGGGCACGTGGTGCAAAGGGAATGAAACAGGGGCGTGGAAAAATTATTTTAGTAAAACCAGAGGGAAGTCCAGCAAATAAGCCAAGAATTTGGCGAGAGAATAACATTAACCATAATTGAGGGAGGTAAATTATACAGGGGATGATTCAAAAACATTACTCAGAAAAGGGATACATGGCGGCATTATGTCAGCGCGGCTATAAAACTCCGGCTTCGATAGCGTCATTGAGTCAGTTAATTTCGGAAATTTCCGTTACATGATGTATAAAAGAACAAAACTTCATGGGATTAAAAAGGAACTCTTCGAGTTTTCATAACATACTTTATAAGTGTTCAATGTGAGCACCATTCGTTACACGGCACACGTCTAGCCGATTGTCGAATACCTTCCAAACCTTAGTCAGCATATTTGCCGTAATAGATTCTATAGCAGCAACAATACTTCTTCTGAAGTCCGGAAGGTCGACGGGAAGTGATGGTACGTACATATGATCCTTCACGTACCCCCACAGGTAGAAATCACAAGATGTGAGATATGGAGACCGTGGAGGCCATCGAGAATAAACCATGTCACCCGGACCGGCACGTCCTATCCATCAGCGAGAAACATTATAATTCAACCACTGTCGCACATGATTAAGAAAATGAGGTGGAGCGCCGTCTTGTTGCCAAATGAAGTCTTGAGATGCGGACTCAATTAGCTGAGGAAGGAGACAAATCTGCATCATAACCAGATACGAGATACCTGACACTGTTCTTTTATTAAGAAATAACGGCCCATATATTTATTGTTTGAACATAGCACAGACCTTCGGGGAATCTCTTTCATGTTGGATTATTACATGTGGATTCGCGACCCCCCAAATACGCACATTAGGTTTATTTACCTTACCACTGGTATGAAAAATTCTTCATCGCTTAACACAAAACGACTAAAATTATCATAATTTTCTAGTGCACGTTGAATTTCCACGCAGAAATCTGTGCGTGTCACTAGGTCCGCAGGTTTTAGGGCTTGCAGTAACCGCAAACGGTAAGGTCGCACATGAAGCCGCTCTCGTACAACTATCACAATGTCGTAGTAGCACGCCGCACAGATGTTTGTGGACTACGTATGAAAGCTGCTCTGGCATTCTCGATTCTTTCATTTGGTGTTCGTGGACGTCCTGGACTTTTCCTTTTACAGATACATCCAGTTATTCCTAACTGTGTACAACATCGACGGATATTTTCATCTGTCGGATGATCAATTCCAAATTGCCGTCGGAGAGCTCGCTACACTGCAACATTGGAACCAGACCTCGCAAATTGCAACACACAGAGTGACTTCTGTACAAGAGTCGCCGTTTTCATGCTGACGATGTAATAATGACAAGAAACAAATTACTGCATACAGGATATGAAACGTTCACAGTTTTTCTTTCATTATAGCAAATAATCATGCATCCAATTTCGTTTGTATTACTTAAATTTCGTTAAATTACTTAAATCACTGTCCATCATTTTGGAACACATTGTATTTATAATATCATAACGTATGATCATGTTGCATCATCTGTTGAATCATTTTCGTGGCTACGCTGCGTCAGAATTAGAAAATAACATTGCATTCTCTTAATAGTCTATTTCCAAATTGTATACACCTCCAACCCGAGATACATTTCAGCTCGCTTTCATTTTTTATCCTCTGGTCGTAGCTTACAACTTAACCCTATATCTCAGTTACATGAAGTGTTAAAAGTATACAGTATGAAGGAACATTTCATCAATCTTCTATTTTCAGTGTCTCATTTCTGTCTTATTGAAATTAGCTACCAGAGAAATCGGTTACTGCCTATCAACAGCCATTCTAAAGTAAAACTGACATAAATTCTGAAAGATGTAGCGCCACTTTTTATCTGATATCATAAGTTACCTGATTAAAAAAATATTTATTCATGTTTTATAACACTGTATTATGTAGATTAGTTTATAAGAATTTTTGTTAGATCTAACTTCACAGTTCGAGTTGAAGATATGGCCTTTATTATTATTATTATTATTATTATTATTATTATTATTATTATTATTATTATTATTATTATTATTATTATTATTATTATTATTATTATTATTATTATTATTATTATTATTATTATGAAGATATATGGATGAACAGACAAGAATGAAAAATGTGTTGAAACAAATGTGTGGTTAACTGTGAACATGGGTACCGGAAAAATGTATATTCATTGTAAAAGCCGGAATAATAAAAAAAATAATTAAAAACATTATTATTATTATTATTATTATTATTATTATTATTATTATTATTATTATTATTATTATTATTATTATTATTATTATTAACTCATACTTCTGCCAATGGATGATATTGGCTCAGGTTGTCTGATTTATTCAATATGAGCAGAATTTCGGGAATATTATTGATTACCGAAAATAAAATTTGATTTACAGTTTGTATAATATTTCAGTATTTATTTAAGAAATATTGCATCACCTCACCTCATGTCGTGCTTCTTATTAATAAGAAGTATATGAGGTGAAGTGATACAATATTTAATTTGAACTTTTATAGGAAGAAATCACTATGATATTTAATTAGATTAAATTAAATGTTTCAGACTGGATATGAGGAGAGCTATGAAACATTTCATTTAATCCTGATACAATATTGTTAATTACTAAAATGACAAATGTTAGTGGTTGTATTTATTGATTAAATATCATTTTACGTAAGTTATTTATTTCATGATATTGTGTTTTTTATGTTTTTAACTGATAACTCACTTAAGTTCTTAATCGAAATAGTAATAATAACATCGAGTAGATCATCATGAAAATCAATGCCATTTTTACACGCTTTATATTTGCTGGCCTTTATCTGTCTATGTAATGGATCTGTATCTATGTAACGGAATTTTTAACACGATTTTCACCCACTTAAAACATTGGATGCACTTGAAACTTTGTATACTTGTACAGGACCCATGACAATACAATAATGTCATAATTTTTCTAAAATCCTGGCCACAATCACCAGAAACTCAAAAAAATAAAATAAAAAAACCGGTGTAATAGATTACGGACTTATCGACATTTTAGTCAATCGTTGTAAGAGCTCAGTTGGTATAGCGGTGGACTGTAGTGGTATATAATTTCAGTAACCCATAGGTCGCTGGTTCTAATCCGGCTGGGAGGATTTTTTTAGAAGAGTATTAAGCAATTAAATTTTTATGGGATTCCGGTTTATAACAATCAATTAAACTAAAAATTAAATAAATAAATAATAGTTTTAAAAAAACTGAAACAAGACGGTTTATTAGGAAACCAAACTAAAAAATAAAAAATAAATAATAGTTCAAAAAAAACTAAAACAACACGCTTTATTAGAAAACCGAAGTAATAAATGAAAAATAGTTTTTCCAACACACGTGGGATAAAATTAAAGTGGTCAACAAAAAAAAAATCATCTCCAACACATCTAGAATGAATTTTTTGTAGATAACTCTAGTTTTATTCTAGATGTGTTCGAGATGAATTTTTTCTTGACCACTTTAATTTTTATCCCAAGCGTGTTGAAAATTAAAATTATTTTTCATTTTTTATTTCGGTTTTCTCCATACATAAGGACTTTATTAAACTAAAACTAAGATACATACAATGGTATTTACAAATATGGATCGCACGGGCAGTACGCCGTACGTGCTCTTGACAGTCCGTTACAATAAGTTGATGTTTAAAAAAACAAAAAAGAAAAAAGAAACAATAATATTACAATTAGATATCAATACAATTACATTATACATTAACTTAGTTATGTAGAATTATTAAGAATTAATGGCATTGCAATTTGCTAACATATTTATTTATTCCTGAATAAGTGTTCTTATTTTCAGCATTTTGTCCAGAAATATACCCAGGTTTATCCAATTTTCTGGGTTTACCAGTAACTCGTAGCATGCCAATCTTCCACGATTTGAATTTAGAAATCTTTCCGGTAATAACTGATGCCTCCAATATTCTAAATCGTTACATTTTCCTAATATATGTATCTGGTCTTCAAAGTACCGCACATTGGACATATTCGCATATCGTTGCTAATTTTTAAAAATTTCCATGCCCCTAACCTGAACCAAGCATGCCCTGACCTCTCTTTAAATCCTAGATTGAGTATATAAGATTCTTTTCCCCAAACTTGTTTCAGGTCTCTTTGTAAAAATAGTTTAATTTTTTTAAACTATTATTTATTAAAGGCGAGAACTGGTTGGGTTAGTTAACTTTAAACGCTCAATTAATAATTCTTGAAACTTTACGTTCACCATCTAGACTTTTAGAATTTCTGAATATACCTTGGTATTTTTATTCACTTCAGTGAATGTTTTAATCTACTGTCGATATTTTACATAACATTGAGTACATACATTTTTACTGTTAATTTTCCGTCATTATGTTTTATGAATTTAAGTTTGAATTCTAGCACTCCAATTCCTACATATTCTATGTCTAGACATTCATTTCACCAAGTACATTTTCCATGTACGCCAAAGGGTATATCAATTTATATGTAAAATAACTAATTTACTTGTTGTCTAGTGCCGCAAGTACAATAACTTTGAAATAATTTTTCTTCATTTCCTCTTTTACTTCTCTCTCTCTCTCTCTTTCTCTCTCCTCTTCTCTCCTCTCTCTCTCTCTCTCTCTCTCTCCTCTCTCTCTTCTCTCTCTCTCTTCCTCTTTCTTCTCTCTCTCTCTCTCCTCTCTCCTCTCTCCTCGTCTCTCCTCTCTCTCTCTCTCTCTATTTATCCCTATATGGCTTCTCGTTAATTGTGGCATTGTTAGTTATCAAAGCTGCAGATAGTAAAATTTTCTACAAGGCAATTCTAAAAAATTGATACAAGAAGGAAAAATCCTATGTTTACTGTAATGAAGCCATTAACCAAATAAAAAGTGAAACATTAACTAACCAATTTTCCAAGGACATTCACAGATGCTCGATGTGGGTTTCATTTATGACAAGACAGATATCTACGCGATACTCAATTTCTCATATAATATGGCAGCATAGCCTGATGAATGTAGGCTACATCATTAGAGCTCGAAAGGATTAAAAAGTAATTACTTGCTATCAAGGACCCCTTGAAGTAGAGCCAGGTATACACATCAGTTGCGCTGCGGACACCTTCAAGACGTAATTGTATTTTAATAGTGCACATCCATATATTTGGCTATTTGTAAACTCTATCATTGAAATACAAACAAGTACATATATTCAATTCATTGACACCGAAAATTATATAGTGTCAATCCCATATATAACTTAAACAGTAGTTAAATATCTTACATTATTACTTAGACAACGCAATATTTGCAAGTTACATTTGCTCAAAAGTGTAAGTCACTATTAATAATAATAATAATAATAATAATAATAATAATAATAATAATAATAATACTTTATTTATTCTGGCAGAGTTAAGGCCATAAGGCCCTCTCTTCCACTCAACCAGCACAAATACAAATAAATATTCGACAATTATAGATATACACTGTACTAATTATAAACAGTTAAAGATACAATAAATGTAGCAATGTAAATGTCATGTACAAACAACATTTTATAGGGTAATAACAATAATGATACAATAATAATAATAATAATAATAATAATAATAATAATAATAATAATAATAATAATACTTTATTTATTCTGGCAGAGTTAACGCCATAAGGCCCTCTCTTCCACTCAACCAGCGCAAATACAAATAAATATTTGACAAGTATAGATATACACTATACTAATTATAAACAGTTAAAGATACAATAAATGTAGCAACATAAATGTCATGTACAAACAACATTTTATAGGGTAATAACAATAATGATACGATAATAATAATAATAATAATAATAATAATAATAATAATAATAATATAAATATGATACATTATACGGGAAACACCAATTAATATATAATCTTACACTGGATAATAATGAAGTCGAGTTTAGAGCAAATATAAATTTAGATTTCTTTTAAAAGATGCCAATGTCCGGCAGCCCCTTATTTCTTGTGGTAGGGAATTCCAGTTGCGAGAAGTGGAGATGGTATATGACATGGAGTGATGTGATGTCCTATGTTGCGGTATATTAGACTATGTTGTGATCTTGTGTTTAAGTTATGGTTTGAGGATAGATACTGGAAACGGGATGATAAATAATTGGGAATCGAGGTATGTAGGATCTTAAATAGGAGAATTAGACAGTGCGATTTTCTTCTCTCTTTTAGATGTAGCCATGACAGTTCGTGGAATAATGGAGAAATGTGATCGTATTTTCGAACATTAAATATGAATCTGATACACATATTATGGACACGCTGCAGTTTGTCCGACAATCCGTCACTTATGTCAGTTAGTAGAACGTCACAGTAGTCAAAATGCGGCATCACTAAAGTTTGGATTAAAATTCTATTATAAGTATCACTAAATTTAAAATGGCTGCCCCTACTAAGATCAGTAGAATGATTTTACTGGTACAATATAATTTTTTACTCTCTGACGAATATAATTTTAAGGTAGATTTTTAAATTACAGATTTAACTAAAGTCCTAAGTTTAATGATCGGATTTATTTTGCTTTTTGAGTAATGATTTTAATTAATTGCATATAACGACATTCGTTGCTAAAAATAGAAATTTCCAGCCGCTCCAGGGAGTTTTAATTTGTTTTCCAGGCGGACTCTTCCTAATAGTCAGATTTTGTTGGGTAACGAACTCGACCTTATGTTTCTTAACTGATTTCTATATCCCTGTTTGTTCTCAGAAAATAAAAATTGCATCCGCTAGAGAGTTAGCATACACACACACACACACACATATATATATATATATATATACATGCCATGGCTATCTGTCTTGTAAATAGCACCAACATGTTTAACTGAACCACCCGTTAAGGAAGTTCTTTTGGCAGAAAATAATTTTATAAACTTTTTATATCTTTATAAACAAGGTTCTTAAAAAACTTTAGCTTTAGATACATTTACATAACATATCACAACTCTGACACAAACGTTGACCCTAATATACCTTAGGTGAAAGAGGGTTTGTAAATTTCGGATAATAATAAATAATAATAATAATAATAATAATAATAATAATAATAATAATATTTGTCATGACAATTTTTGTTGTATATTAAGTAGGATCATAACGATTTGTAATATTTTTAAAAATATTTTCATGACAACAAACACAATAGGTTCATTCCTTCGGATTCTCTAAAATCACATGACGTAAATTGAGCTGACCTGGGAATGTCACAACATTAATGGTATATCATTCAACGCAGCACATCCAATTCAGCATTCTGGAATATACTCGTTGAGATAATAGCAAATATTTATTACATTTTTTTTTGTCATACGAAACTGGGAGAGTTAAATTTTCATTATATGTGTATTTGTGACAACGTTCGTTACAGCACACGCAGGATTCTTTTCTTCTTAATCATTTATATTTACCCTGCATTATTTTAACATCTATATCTATAAATTCTAGAAGGAAAACGGAAATCTGATAGCACTGTACATCAACTATAGCTATAGTTAATCATAGAATAGAAAAAATCATACGATTCAATTAAGAGGTAGAAGTTTTACATTATCCTGCTACAATACAGAATTTTTAAGAATGTGTCTATATTGCACAGAGAGTAAGATGTGAGTAGACAAACAGTTTTGAGAAACTTCTAAAATCCCCAATGACTTAATGTAGGGAGATTCACTATTACCTCTCCTATTCAAACTTTACTAGAGCATGCAATCAAATCTTTAGAAGATAGGGTGTGTGCAACTCAATGAAATTAATCATCTGCTGTGCATATTCATTATGTAGAATTATTATTAGGCGATAGGGAAACACACACATAACATTGAATAAATATAAAACAATATATTCTCACACAAAAAGTGTTATTAAATGTAATATATGTTTAACAATAAATTAGGGACATTTTGAAGTAGTGGATTCCAATTATCTGGGGACAATTATTACGAACATATATGAGACACAGACAAATTAAACACAAGTTCAAATCTGGAACCGCGTGCTATTTTGTACTTTAAGGGCTCTTGTCATCTCAATTGATCTAAAAAAATTAAACTATACTATCCCAGGTAGGATACTAATGCATGTGAAATATCAAACTATACTATCCCAGGTAGGATACTAATGGATGTGAAATATTAAACTATACTATCCCAGGTAGGATACTAATGGATGTGAAATATTAAACTACACTATCCCAGGTAGGATACTAGTGGATGTGAAATATTAAACTACACTATCCCAGGTAGGATACTAGTGGATGTGAAATATTAACCTATACAATCCCAGGTAGGATACTAATTGATATGAAATATTAAACTATACTATCCCAGGTAGGATACTAATGGATGTGAAATATTAAACTATACTATCCCAGGTAGGATACTAATGAATGTGAAATATTAAACTATACTATCCCGGGTAGGATACTAGTGGATGTGAAATATTAAACTATACTATCCCAGGTAGGATACTAATGGATGTGAAATATTAAACTATACTATCCCAGGTAGGATACTAATTGATATGAAATATTAAACTATACTATCCCAGGTAGGATACTAGTGGATGTGAAATATTAAACTATACTATCCCAGGTAGGATATTAGTGGATGTGAAATATTAAACTATACTATCCCAGGTAGGATATTAGTGGATGTGAATATTAAACTATACTATCCCAGGTAGGATATTAGTGGATGTGAAATATTAAACTATTACTATCCCAGGTAGGATACTAATGGATGTGAAATATTAAACTATACTATCCCAGGTAGGATACTAATAAATGTTAAATATTAAACTATACTATCCCAGGTAGGATACTAATGGATGTGAAATATTAAACTATCCCAGGTAGGATATTAGTGGATGTGAATTATTAAACTATACTATCCCAGGTAGGATATTAGTGGATGTGAAATATTAAACTATACTATCCCAGGTAGGATACTAATGGATGTGAAATATTAAACTATACTATCTCAGGTAGGATACTAATGAATGTGAAATATTAAACTATACTATTCCAGGTAGGATATTAGTGGATGTGAAATATTAAACTATACTATCCCAGGTAGGATATTAGTGGATGTGAAATATTAAACTATACTATCCCAGGTAGGATATTAGTGAATGTGAAATATTAAACTATACTATCCCAGGTAGGATACTAATGGATGTGAAATATTAAACTATACTATCCCAGGTAGGATACTAATGGATGTGAAATATTAAACTATACTATACCAGGTAGGATACTAATGGATGTGAAATATTAAACTATACTATCCCAGGTAGGATACTAATAAATGTTAAATATTAAACTATACTATCCCAGGTAGGATACTAATGGATGTGAAATATTAAACTATACTATCCCAGGTAGGATATTAGTGGATGTGAAATATTAAACTATACTATCCCAGGTAGGATACTAATGGATGTGAAATATTAAACTATACTATCCCAGGTAGGATATTAGTGGATGTGAAATATTAAACTTTACTATCCCAGGTAGGATATTAGTGGATGTGAAATATTAAAATATACTATCCCAGGTAGGATATTAGTGGATGTGAAATATTAAACTATACTATCCCAGGTAGGATACAAATGAATGTGAAATATTAAACTATACTATCCCAGGTATGATACTAATGGATGTGAAATATTAAAATATACTATCCCAGGTAGGATACTAATGGATGTGAAATATTAAACTATACTATCCCAGGTAGGATACTAGTGGATGTGAAATATTAAACTATACTATCCCAGGTAGGATATTAGTGGATGTGAAATATTAAACTATACTATCCCAGGTAGCATATTAGTGGATGTGAAATATTAAACTATACTATCCGAGGTAGGATATTAGTGAATGTGAAATATTAAACTATACTATCCCAGGTAGGATACTAATGGATGTGAAATATTAAACTATACTATCCCAGGTAGGATACTAATGGATGTGAAATATTAAACTATACTATCCCAGATAGGATACTAGTGGTTGTGAAATATTAAACTATACTATCCCAGGTAGGATATTAGTGGATGTGAAATATTAAACTATACTATCCCAGGTAGGATATTAGTGGATGTGAAATATTAAATTATACTATCCCAGGTAGGATACTAGTGGATGTGAAATATTAAACTATACTATCCCAGGTAGGATACTAGTGGATGTGAAATATTAAACTATACTATCCCAGGTAGGATATTAGTGGATGTGAAATATTAAACTATACTATCCCAGGTAGGATACTAGTGGATGTGAAATATTAAACTATACTATCCCAGGTAGGATACTAATTGATGTGAAATATTAAACTATACTATCCCAGGTAGGATACTAGTGGATGTGAAATGTTAAACTATACTATCCCAGGTAGGATATTAGTGGATGTGAAATATTAAACTATACTATCCCAGGTAGGATATTAGTGGATGTGAAATATTAAACTATACTATCCCAGGTAGGATACTAATGAATGTGAAATATTAAACTATACTATCCCAGGTAGGGTACTAATGGATGTGAAATATTAAACTATACTATCCCAGGTAGGATATTAGTGGATGTGAAATATTAAACTATACTAACCCAGGTAGGATATTAGTGGAAGTGAAATATTAAACTATACTCTCGCCAGGTAGGATATTAGTGACTGTGGAAATATTAAACTATACTATCCCAGGTAGGATACTAAATGGATGTGAAATATTAACAACTATACTATCCCAGGTAGGATACTAATGGATGTGAAATATTAAACTATACTATCCCAGATAGGATACTAGTGGTTGTGAAATATTAAACTATACTATCCCAGGTAGGATATTAGTGGATGTGAAATATTAAACTATACTATCCCAGGTAGGATATTAGTGGATGTGAAATATTAAACTATACTATCCCAGGTAGGATACTAATGGATGTGAAATATTAAACTATACTATCCCATGTAGGATACTAATGGATGTGAAATATTAAACTATACTATCTCAGGTAGGATACTAATGGATGTGAAATATTAAACTATACTATCCCAGGTAGGATACTAATGGATGTGAAATATTAAACTATACTATCCCAGGTAGGATACTAATGGATGTGAAATATTAAACTATACTATCCCAGGTAGGATACTAGTGGATGTGAAATGTTAAACTATACTATCCCAGGTAGGATATTAGTGGATGTGAAATATTAAACTATACTATCCCAGGTAGGATATTAGTGGATGTGAAATATTAAACTATACTATCCCAGGTAGGATACTAATGGATGTGAAATATTAAACTATACTATCCCAGGTAGGATACTAGTGGATGTGAAATATTAAACTATACTATCCCAGGTAGGATATTAGTGGATGAGAAATATTAAACTATACTATCCCAGGTAGGATACTAATGAATGTGAAATATTAAACTATACTATCCCAGGTAGGATACTAATGGATGTGAAATATTAAACTATATTATCCCAGGTAGGATACTAATGGATGTGAAATATTAAACTATACTATCCCAGGTAGGATATTAGTGGATGTGAAATATTAAACTATACTATCCCAGGTAGGATATTAGTGGATGTGAAATATTAAACTATACTATCCCAGGTAGGATACTAATGGATGTGAAATATTAAACTATACTATCCCAGGTAGGATACTAGTGGATGTGAAATATTAAACTATACTATCCCAGGTAGGATATTAGTGGATGTGAAATATTAAACTATACTATCCCAGGTAGGATATTAGTGGATGTGAAATATTAAACTATACTATCCCAGGTAGGATACTAATGGATGTGAAATATTAAACTATACTATCCCAGGTAGGATATTAGTGGATGTGAAATATTAAACTATACTATCCCAGGTAGGATACTAATGGATGTGAAATATTAAAATATACTATCCCAGGTAGGATACTAGTGGATGTGAAATATTAAACTATACTATCCCAGGTAGGATACTAGTGGATGTGAAATATTAAACTATACTATCCCAGGTAGGATATTAGTGGATGTGAAATATTAAACTATACTATCCCAGGTAGGATACTAGTGGATGTGAAATATTAAACTATACTATCCCAGGTAGGATACTAATGGATGTGAAATATTAAACTATACTATCCCAGGTAGGATACTAATGGATGTGAAATATTAAACTATACTATCCCAGGTAGGATATTAGTGGATGTGAAATATTAAACTATACTATCCCAGGTAGGATACTAATGGATGTGAAATATTAAACTATACTATCCCAGGTAGGATACTAGTGGATGTGAAATATTAAACTATACTATCCCAGGTAGGATATTAGTGGATGTGAAATATTAAACTATACTATCCCAGGTAGGATATTAGTGGATGTGAAATATTAAACTATACTATCCCAGGTAGGATACTAATGGATGTGAAATATTAAACTATACTATCCCAGGTAGGATACTAGTGGATGTGAAATATTAAACTATACTATCCCAGGTAGGATACTAGTGGATGTGAAATATTAAACTATACAATCCCAGGTAGGATACTAATGGATATGAAATATTAAACTATACTATCCCAGGTAGGATACTAGTGGATGTGAAATATTAAACTATACTATCCCAGGTAGGATACTAGTGGATGTGAAATATTAAACTACACTATCCCAGGTAGGGTATTAGTGGATGTGAAATATTAAACTATACTATCCCAGGTAGGATATTAGTGGATGTGAAGTATTAAACTATACTATCCCAGGTATGATACTAATGGATGTGAAATATTAAACTATACTATCCCAGGTAGAATACTAATGGATGTGAAATATTAAACTATACTATCCCAGGTAGGATACTAGTGGATGTGAAATATTAAACTATACTATCCCAGGCAGGATACTAGTGGATGTGAAATATTAAACTATACTATCCTAGGTAGGATACTAATGGATGTGAAATATTAAACTATACTATCCCAGGTAGGATATTAGTGGATGTGAAATATTAAACTATACTATCCCAGGCAGGATACTAGTGGATGTGAAATATTAAACTATACTATCCCAGGTAGAATACTAATGGATGTGAAATATTAAACTATACTATCCCAGGTAGGATACTAATGGATGTGAGATATTAAACTATACTATCCCAGGTAGGATACTAATGAATGTGAGATATTAAACTATACTATCCCAGGTAGGATATTAATGGATGTGAAATATTAAACTATACTATCCCAGGCAGGATACTAGTGGATGTGAAATATTAAACTATACTATCCTATGTAGGATACTAATGGATGTGAGATATTAAACTATACTATCCCAGGTACGATACTAGTGGATGTGAGATAATAAACTATACTATCCTAGGTAGGATACTAGTGGATGTGAAATGTGACTTTAATAGACAGGAACACATTACGAGAATATAAGAATGATTGTCCACCGCTGTGGTCTCGAGGTAGCGTGCTGCGTTGTCACGCAGCGGGCCCGGGTTCGATCCTGGTCGGGGCAGTTTTTCTGGGTGAGGTTTTTATCGGGGTTTTTCCTCACCTGTAAGACAAATGTCAGGAAAACTTTAAGGCCCAAACGTTCCCCGGAATCATATGGCCATCATCATCATCATCATCATCATCATCATCACCCTTATCATTATCATCTTCATCATCATCATTCTTCACCGGTGTGGAAAGCAACGGGAAGCTACCACACCTACAGTTCCCTAGTAAAGCTGCAAACATAGCATGAAAATGCTATGATTACAGTGAAGAACCTGCCTTCGGGCAGAATTACTATGGATGGAAGAATGATGTGCATAGAAAAATGTTGACTAAACCCAGAGGAGCAGACACATGAATGGAGAAATAGTATATTACGATGCGAGGTTGGAAGGTGGTTTTTACAGAATCGAGGAAAATGGTTAAAAACCCAGCGATAGAGAGGTTCTTAATTTCCGAGATTCTGTAAAACACTTCACAAACGTGTGTTGTACATTTTTTTTGCGCGCGATGATGTTCCACAAAATAATAAATAACAGTAAAATAAGAACATATTTGTTTGAAATATGTGCGTTCATAATAAACAATTGAGTAACCTTAACAGCGTGGGCAATGTTTATTAGTTGAAACTACAGGAGGCCGCGAGAACAATTTTAGTGATAAAATGGCGGCAAATACTATTTATTATTTTGTATTGTTTCAAATAAAGTTCAGTTGATTTAAAATGCATTGATTTGTTTCGTATAATGTATATTAACACTACCTTTTGAATATTTTTTGTATATACATAGAGGTCATTGGTTTTATTTCCCACACGTGTTTTATAATTTGTAATATTACAGTGTAGTTATGTTATTACAATATAGTTATTTAGGTTGGCAACCCCGAAATGTAGGAAGTTGAACTTTTAATCATGGTTGCATTGCTATAAGTACGGCAAAACGCACTACCGCGGAAAGAATATATAACAATGAGCTACATTAACATTTTGCGAAACCATTACTTAAAGAAGTTGAATTTCACAGCGGGTGTTTGGAAAATATTATCTTGGGATAGAGTGCTTGTCTACGCGCGGTTATGTATCTACGGGTTTCTTAGTGTCAGTGAAATAATAATATTAATAGTTAGGATTATAAGATTTTATATAAAATAAATTATTAGTGATTATTAGATAAAATTCTACAAAATGTTTGTAGTATCATTCATTGCTGGTCTATGCTGAGCGAAGTGGATTCTTCTGGATAGGGACGTGTCAAAATAAATATTTATCCTTTTCTGTCCGGATTCAATTGAGGTCTTCCCATAGTCAACTCAATTTTACCTTCTTAAAGTAATAATTTTATCAATATAAACTATCTATCTAATATCTAAAATATCTAAATAATGGCTTTCAAGGGATTAAACCGTAGAATAATTAAAATAATGACCAACAATAAATTAATAGAACAATTCACAATTTCAGGTATTTAGGGTTTAACGTATCTTACTGCCAAAAGAATGATATAAATATAAATAAATAAATAAATACATTTTATAATATGTGCGGAACAATAAGGATAACTTCAAAAAATAAAACATTAGAAATCACACAATTTAAATTATATGAACAATTGGAAGTACATGTGTTAATATATGCTTGTGAAAACTGGAAACCTAGTAGACCAGAAAAGTAAAAGAGAAGTGCCTGAAATGGAATACTACGTTCAGTAGCAGGCCATACATTCTTAGATAAGAAATATAATGAAGTAATAACCGAATTAATCATCTACAGTGTCATAGAAAAAAATTAAAAATTTAAGATCCAATTGGCTCTGTAGAAAGAATGACACCCGATAGACTACCACAAATTTTGCTTCACTCCAACCCAAAGGAAGGAGAAATATCGGGCATCCCATAACCACAAGGAGGGATACGGTCTCTTGATGTGTAAACAGGTATATGACCTAATTCCATGGCGTAGAAGAAGAAGATCAATATCATCATCATCTTTTCAAGTAGTAGAGCTATTGCCCTTAGAGTCTCTAACTGTATTGTGAGTTTATCGAACTCCCATCTGTACATTCCCCACAAAACCAACATTTAAATTCCTAGATGCACCATTTGATGTAGCCGATAAAAATAATTGATCAGGTATTTTCATGTTTATTTGTAGACGCTTTAACAAAAAGATCATAGGCCTATAGCGAGGTGAATGTTCTATTAGCCAGTACGTTATGCACATATATATGTTATGGAAGTTCGTGTATTTAATTGTTTATAATTATATTTTGAAAGTGTTACTATGATACAATGAATCCTGATAGTGAAATGCCAACCCATAATGTTCCTTGAAGAATGAAAACCTCACAGTCAAGTTGATCGGCACATAATTAGAAACCTGGATCTTCTAACTACGAATATCAGAGCTCACTGTTGTGCCAAATCGTTAGGTGGAATAAACTTGTTTCCCCTTTTTACTCAATTCTTAATTCTGTCTTTGAAGAACGAAAAACTTACAGTCAAGTTGATCTGTACATAACTTGAAACCTGGATCTTCCAACTACTAATCTCAAAGCTTACTGTTTTTGCCAAATCGCTAGGTGGACTAGACTTTTTTCTCCTTTTTATACAATTCTTAATTCTGTGTAAATGTTCTTTTGCAACATCCTGTAGCTAGCAGTAGATTATCTTTCGCAAACTCTCCCTTCTATGTATCTTTCTCTCCCACGCATGCACACACACACACCGCACGCTTGCATAAGTTTGGACCTTGGTTAGCAAATAAGGTCAGTGAACCCTGCTGCATGTCTGCAAAGTGGACACGAGACTAGGAAAATGAGAAGTAAAAGACGAAGGAA
Organism: Diploptera punctata; assembly: GCA_030220185.1. Classification (NCBI taxonomy): domain Eukaryota; kingdom Metazoa; phylum Arthropoda; class Insecta; order Blattodea; family Blaberidae; genus Diploptera; species Diploptera punctata. The sequence continues at coordinate 20,594 of JASPKZ010005699.1, forward strand.
GAATGTTTTTACTAGAAGAAGGAATATTTTATGTGCAGCAAATTGATACTAGACTAGAGCTACTGCTATACCTTCCTTCCGCAATGTGCTGCTGCTGCTGCGCTAAGAATTTTTATCGCCCATTAAAAATTCAACGATCTAACCTGGGTTTGAACACGGCTTCACTTCCACATGGAGATCATAGAGAGATCGTATGTACTCGTTAAAACCTTCATACATCAATTTCATCAGTACACGGTTATTGCATAACAAAATTCATGTTTGTTTAACCATATCACTTTATTAGTTTTGTTTTAAAAGATTTTATTAAGTCTCACACCAGCAGATAAATATATATGCATTCGTTAGCGCTTGAGACTCGCAATTTCAGTTCGAATCATATCCCGACAACTGAACTGGTTTCCTTTTTTTGTGCATTTCCTCACTCTTTAATATTGAGATGGAATTTCATTAATATGTATATGTATACATTATTAAATTCAGTGTCAGTTGAATTTTTTCTATCGCGCCGTAGCCGAGTGGTTAAGATGGGATGCCTTGGCGCAGAGCTACAGAACTTGCTATGGCTCGGGTCTCCATGGGGAAATAAATTTTCGCATGGAATTTCGGCCAGTATAAGCTCGGAGCCCACCCAGCATTGTGAGGAATTTGGGTAGCTACAATAAATAGCGGCTCCAGGTTGAGAAAACCAGCTATAACAGATGGAAACCCGACATGCTGAACACATGTCATCATATGCTGGCTGGTTGATTATCTATCTCTGTGTTGAACACATATAGACGTGAGGCCAGTAGCCGACTGGTAGGCCAAGGGCCTTTTAGGCCTATCGCTCCATGGAGTTTTAAGTGGTAACTAAGTCACTACACTATCGAATACGGAAATGAATGGTCATGCGGATATAAAATCTCCATACATCCTAAGCTACTAGTTTTTAAATCTTTCCCTGAATAATTCACCTTTCTCAATCCCACGTGATTTTTAGCCTACCTACTGGCCAATTTCCATCTCGATTTCTTACCATAACACTGGTCAACATGATTTTTGTCTCATGAGTACCAATAGCTGTACTTAATGCAGTTTTTTTTTCATGTTTTCAAATATGTATTCGGAATTTCTCCATCACCCACAGTTTTTTTTATTTAAATTCAATTAATGGATTTAAATAATTTTTTTTAATAAACCTAGATTTCTTCCCTGAAAATCTTGGCGCAGTGAGCGATGAGCTCGGGGAACAATTTCTTCAGGATATTTCATCTACGGAAAAGAGATATCAAGGCAAATGGAATCCTAATATGATGGCCGATTATTGTTGAACCATCAAGAGGGATGCTCTACAGGCAAAATATAGCAGAAAATCGTCATTTATTACTTTTTAGGTGAGTCCGAATGTTCGAATATTGTGTAGTTACGAATGTAGAAAATAGTAAAGTGTTTGAAATTATAAATTCCTGTCTGTCGGAAACCTTGCGTGATGGAGAAAAACCGATATCATATTTGAATTCAGGAGTAAAATACTATCACAATCGCATTTTTTTTCTGACACAAAAAAAATATGTTTTGTTGCTCAGCGTAATCAATAGCATGCTAAGATATTAACCCTTAAATTCAAAATGTATCTTTTAAGATACATCAGTTGGTTTCATTCATTTAGTAATTATAATAAAGCAGATGAAAACTAATAAGAAGAGCCTTTTTTTTCTATCAAATGCCCCAGGTTTGTCTTTCGACATTCCTGGCTTCTCTCCTGGCATGGCGTATTTGTAACCCAGTTCTGAGGTTGAGGCGCCTGGAAGGCGGGGTTACGTTGCCCCGATGATATGATGGGTGATGATAATGATAATGGTGCGCCAGGAGAGTCCCTAATCCTAAACTTAACCTAAGATGAATATGAATGATGATGATTGCGAAGGCCATATGATTTCGGGGACAGTTTGGGCCTTAACGTTTTCCTGACATTTGTCTTACAGGTGAGGAAAAATCCCGATAAAGACCTCACCCAGAAAAACTGTCCCGACCGGTGATCGAACCCGGGTCCGCTGCGTGACAAGTCAGCACGCTACCACGAGACCACAGCGGTGGACACTTATTGTTTGTAGAATTTCACAATTTACCTAATAATAACAGTTAAGCACCATTTCGTTTTCACTGCGGTCTGCCATATTTAAATAACTGATACGATAAATAAGTGTTTTGCAAATTTAAGGGTTAATAGACGTTCGCAACGTTCTTAGGTATATCCAAATCTTTTAGACGCGATATGACTGAATGCATTCAAACTTACTTACTCACTGGCACTATCGAACCGCAGGTTCATGGCCGCGCGGACATAAGCTCTCCATACATCCCTATTCTGAGTTAATGCTTTCCAATCATTCTCTGTATAATCTACTTCTCTCAAATCATAGTTAATGTTATTCTCCTACTTCATTCTTGGTCTACCAACTGGGAGTTTTCCCTCTGGCTTTCCTACAAGAAGCTTCCATGCAAGTCTTTCATTCCCCATACGTGCAACATGTCCTGCCCATCGCAGTCTACGAGACTTAACTGTTCTTATTATATCTGGCTTCCTATAAAGACCATGTAGTTCATTGTTATGTAGTCTTCTCCATTCACCTGTCTGTTCATCTCTCTTTGGTCCAAAAATTGTCTTAAGTACTTTATTCTCAAATACATTAATAACAGTAACTGCAAAGAAATGAATCTTAGTCTCGATTTCAGAAACGCATTCCTTTATACATTACATAATGTGAATCAGATTCCCCAACAAAATTTAAACTCAGAATTACACAATACGAACGCAAAACATGGACTAATTTAAAATAAGAGAAAATGTTTCAAGAATTTGATAATTAAATGTTTAGGATTTATTTTGGACCTAAGGGAGAAGAATAGACATAGAAGATAAATAATCGGTTGATTATTGTCTTTGACATCGTCCGATTCTTAATAACCAATTTTGTCGGTCCATCCAATCTCCTAGTTGTAGATGTTTCTCCTTCATGTATAAATATATTCCCTGACTGCAGGAGGTTTTAGGTCTTCCTCTGCCTCGTCTTCCCTCAGGTTTCCATTCCAAAACACATTTTGGTAGCTGATCCTCTTCCATTCGTTGGACTTGTCCGTACCATCTTAATTCCTGAGTTTTAGTATAATCTAAAATAGTGTCTTCAGTCTTAATTTTCTCCCTTACAACTGAGTTTCTAATTTTTTTATCTTCTTGAAATTCTTGCTGCCCTTCGTATAAATCCATTTCGGTTATTTATTTGTTTTTGTTGTTATTTATATATACATGGATAAAAGTCAATAGCAGTGAGAATATATTATATTTATGGAGAACATGTTATAAGAAGAGTTAAGTCTCGTAGGCTGCAATGAGCAGAACATGGCACGAATGAGGACAAAAAATGGGATAGAAAATTATTGTACCAAAAGCAGAGGTGAAAAGCAAATATGTAGACAAAAATGAGGTGGAAGTAGGCCTATAACTTTGGACATGGTTTGTGGAAGATGTATTATGCAGAGGAGGATAGGAACATATTTGTTGTAGAATGGGGATATATGGAGAACTTATGTCCCCGAGATAATGGATCTCTGGGTTCGATAGTACCAGTTAGTGAATTAGTTAGTTAGTTGATCCCCGTTCGTCCCTCTGAGGGTAACGAGTGTTTCCCTTTTGGATGTTTCTTTCCAGACTAATTTAGTTACGCTTATTTCCCGATAGTTGTCACCGAGTAACATGTGATTAATACATCGCCTCGAGGAGACATCTGGTAGGAAACTATGGTATTACTCGGATTGATGAAGATCTGTTATATTTTGTTCAGAGGCATTTTTAATAAGACTTCAGGTTCTTTTACGAGCTCGAAATTTTTCAGATTCGGGAACAAAGGCGTAAAGTATCTTCCGGAGGATTTGTCCCATGGATTTTTCCGTCCTACAAATCCAACAACCCTGGCCGGGTTTGAACCGCGACCCTTGGAACTAGTTATAACAGTAAGAAGACATAAATTGTACCCAACTCCGTGGAATGGTCCTAGGGTCCCTTAAGGTAGCCAAATGCCTCGTCATGTAATTAGTGACGCGCATGAATGGATTATCGAGATTCCCTCTTTCCCTACATATCAAGGTCGGCAGGCTGACTTTCTTTTCTCGCGGAGAGGACGATTTGAGTTTCCTACTTGTGACTGAATGTGTTTTTCTTGCGTTCATTTATGTTAACCTCAATTGACGGTAAGCACTGATATACGGAGATCTGCCACTGTGTCACTGCCTAAAATGTTGATCAGGATTCATACAACCAACACTTTTGAAATTCATATTAAGCACCGTTGAGGTTATGTAATAAGATGTTACTTATCTGGTAAGTCAGTCGTCCTCAACTAAATTTTTAACTTCATATCAAATTTTTCCCAAATGGAGGCCTTTCAAAAACAATGTTTCATCTTCTGCATTTTAACTGGTACTCATGGTGTTGTATAGGTTTTTATCCGTTGTACAACCTGTACAACAAGACCAGTCTTCTTCTCCTACTACAAGTTTTAGGCTATGCAGCCTGTTCCGGCGAAGTTAAAAGAGAAGTCCATCTTCTACGTGGTAGGCCAACGTCTCGTGTTCCTCTGGGATTATACAGGAAGGTTCTTTTTGGTATTCTTTCGTTTTTCATTCTTATTAAGTGTTCTGTCCATTTCTTATTATTTTCGCTGATTTTGTCTTCAATTTTATATATATTTAATTCTTCTCGTACAGTTTCGTTCCTTATTCTATCCGCTCTTGTGCATCCTTTCACATTACGTACAAACAGCATTTCCTCAGTCTGTATCCTGCTTTTATTCCTTGATTTCATTATCCAATTTTTCACTTCCATACAACAACAAAGGAACAGCCATTGTTTTATATAATTTAAGTTTCGTATCTTTCCTTGTTTTCCGACCTAAGGTTCTTTTTATGGTTCCACAAATAGCCTGGAATTTATTTACTTTATTTTCTACGTCTTTATTTTCTCTGTAAGTTATATCACATCCTAAATATTGGAAATGTGATATTTGTTCTATTATTTTGTTATCCAGTACAATTTTTGATCGAATTTCATATTTACCAATAAATGCCATTACTTTTGACTTATTTATTGATATTTTACAATTATATCTATTGGCTATTAATTTAAATTTATATGCTAACATTTGGAGCTCATTTTCAGATTCTGCTAAAAGTACAACATCGTCAGCGAATAATAAAGCATTTAATTTATCTTTATTATCGATTAATATTCCTTCATTAGTTAAACCTTCTTCCATTCTTTTAGGATATCGTCCAGATAAATATTAAATAATATAGGTGAGAGTGAACACCCTTGTCGTACTCCTTGGTTTATTTGAAAAAAAAATGTCTTATTTTTAGTCAGCTGTGGGTCAATACAAATATTTGTTCCATAGTACAAGCTCTTAACAGTTTCTATAATCTGAATAGGGAGGCCTTTTTCTTTTAGGACATTCCACAATATTTCCCTGTTTACTCGATCAAATGCTTTATCTAAGTCTATAAATAACAAATGTGTTTCCAGGTTTTTTTTCTTGTCTTTTGTTTATTATCTGATTCAGGGCAAATACTCCATCGGTACAAGATCTTCCTTTTCGGAACCCATTTTGTTCTTCTGCTAGTGTTACTTCAGTAATTCGTTGTATTCGTTTTGCTATTATTCTAGCATAGATTTTATATCCACTATTTAGGAGGGTAATGCCTCTGTAATTAGATGGTTGGTTTCTTTCTCCTTTCTTGTAAATTGGTTTTACTATACCTTGCCTCCATGTTGCTGGTATATTATGATTCTCCCAACACATATTAAGAAAATTCAAGAATCTTAATTTAAAGAATATATCTGCATATTTAATTAGTTCTGAATTGATGTCATCTGGTCCGCTAGCTTTTCTATTATTTGTTAATTTGAGCGATTCTTCCAGTTCTTCCATTTGTATTTTATCTACTTTCAAATTCTCACATTTTGGTTCTTCTTCGTTTTCATTCTCGTTGTACCACAGGTCTCTGAAATATTCTATCCAATGTTGTTCTGATATTGATGTAGGTATATATGCAGCTTCTTTTTCTGATTTATTTAAATATTTAATTGTTCTATAAGCAGTCCATTGTCGTCCATGTAGATCATGTTCTAGATTAGATACATATCGTTCCCAACTGTCTTGGTGGGATTTCCTAACAATTTTCTTTGCTTCCTTTCTTTTGTTATAATATATTTCTTTTGTTATAATATATTTCTTTTGTTTCTTTTTCTTTTGTAAATATTGTAAATATGCTTTCTTCTTTTCCTCTATAACTGTTTTAATTTCGTCATTCCATATTCTTAGTCCTCTCTTCTTACAATTTTTCCTTCTTAATCCTAGAACTTCATATGCTGCTTTCTTTAGAGCCCAATCGATGTTGCTCCATTCTTCTTCTATATTATTATTTATTTCTCTCTGTAATATATATTGAGATAATCTATTTGCATACAACTTTCTTATACTTTCTTCTTGTAATAAATTCACTTTATATGTTTCTTCATTGTAAATTTTTCTTGTTGTTGGTTTCCTCCATCTTTCTAATAATTTTATATTACATGTCAAGAGAAAATGATCTGTTCCTACATCGAAACCTCTATATACTCTTACATCTGTGACCCAGGGTATCAATTTTCTGTTTACCAAGAAATAATCAATAATTGATCTTAATCCTCTAGCCGACCAGGTGTACTTATGTATTTATTTCTTTCTAAAATATGTGTTAGTAATTCTGTATCCATTAAATATTGCAAATTGTCGAAGTTCTTTTCCACTATCATTTTCTATTGTTTCTCCTTGTGTACCAATTATATCAGGTATAGGATGGCACCCTATTCTTCCATTAAAATCACCTCCAATAACTATATAATCATTTTTATTTACTTTATTCACTACTTTTTGAAGTTCTTTATAAAATTTTTCAATTTTTTCTTTTCTCCCTTGTTCTGGTGCATATATACCTATTATTGTCATATATCCTCTTTGTATTTTAAACCTGACAATAATTATTCTTTCTGATATAAAAGTATAGCTATGTATCTTCTTCCTCCAAATGGGGTCTATCATCATAGCTACTCCAGCTGATGCACGTTGTTGTCTCTCTACACCATGATATACAAGGAGGTGATCTTCTATATCCTGTGTCCCTTTCAACTTTTTCTTTGTTTCTGTTAAGAGCATTATATTTGCCTTTTTCTTTTTCATTTCATATAAAACTTCTGTCTGTTTATTATTTAACCCTCTTATATTCCATGTTGCCAATAGTAAATTATTCTTTATCATTGTCCTTTTCTTGCCTGGTCCATCATCAGTGTTTCCGTCCGGCTTTCTCCTTCGCTTTTTAGTAATAGAAAATTCATCTGGCCGCCTTACAAGGGCTGCGCAGATATAGTTGGGTGGTGGGATTGCCACCTTACAGCCTCCCAACTTGCTTCAGCTTTGTTTTTAGGGTGCTTTCCCTTAGGTAGATTGCCTTCTCTTCGGCTCTGAGCTCTACCTGCCCATTATAGCCGTCCAATCTGGAACAGACGCTATGCTGATTTTGGTTCTCCCCGGGTATTTCATTTCCCCGGTACCACCTATATTTAGGAGGCATTCCCCTATCCACCACCTGGGGAGGCGCCCGATGGGGGATCAGCAACCCCTCACGGGACAACAAGATCAGTACCAGTTAAAATGCAGAAAATGAAACATTGTTTTTGAAAGGTCTCCATATTGGAATAACTTAATGAAGTTTAATAATTTAGTTGAGGACGACTGACGTACCAGGTACCAATTTTATATTTACCATCTTACAGGATTCATACATCCTGCCTACAGGTGACTCGTAGGGCTTTTACAAAGGGAGGGAGGATAAGAAAAAGAAAAGTAGAAACGTTATCTTGAGATAAGGCTTCCTCGGTGGCTCATTTTATGGCTTGAGATTCTTGGGTATTGCATCGTGTCTTCTAGATATATATTTTTTTTAAATGACCCAGGTTTGTCCTTCGACATTCCTGGTTTCCCTCCTGGCATGGCGTACTTATAACCCACTTCTAAGATTGGGGAGCCTGGAAGGCGGGGTTACGTTGCCCCGATGATATGATGGGTGACGATGATAATGGTGCGCCAGGAGAGTCCCTAATCCTAAACTTAACCTAAGATGAATATGAATGATGATGATGATGATTGCGATGACCATATGATTTCGGGGACCGTTTGGGCCTTAAAGTTTTCCTGACATTTGTCTTACAGGTGAGGAAAAAGCCCGATAAAAACCTCACCCAAAAAAACTGTCCCGACCGGGGATCGAACCCCGGCCCGCTGCGTGACAAGGCAGCACACTACCCCGAGGCCACAGCGGTGGACTGTCTTCGAGATATAAAGGCACGAAGTAACTGCAATCACATAAATAATAGTTTAAAATGTGAAATGCTGTATAGAATACTGGTGACCAATGAGACCGTCACCGTGGTACATAATTGTAAGTAGGGTTGTGTATTCTGTCCCCATCCCAGTGCCTGGGGGGGCCAAGGTAGCGTGAGAAAGTGTAATTAAAGAATGAAATTGGACTCATAATTACCTCGCAACTCGCAAACATAGCTATTACAATTAGCGTGTAAAATTACAGCAGCAGAACAATTAAAAATGTTAATTAGTTTTGTGCTGTTGTGGCCGCATCAGGTTTTACTATGCTTTTGTTTCCTCGAGGGTCAATATCAAAATTGCAAGCCGATGTTGCGTACTCTTTCTTTTATTATCATTCTTATAATGTCGTCAAAGTCATCTATATGCATGAGTGATCAAACACTCCCCTTTCAACTCTAGGGTACCGAGCGTCCGACTCAGTGCATTATTGAATAACTATAAAGAGTGGTTTCAAATTATATCCATAAACCTTAGAATAACTGTAGTAGTTGCATAAAGTATAATCATTTTTATTTCTTTGACATTATATTAAAGCCCCGTTTAAATAACTGTTTGCAAGAACCTTAAGATCTTTCTTGTTCAACATGGTTTCACTGTTTGAAAAATGAGTAAAACTAAGCTTTGTTTATTCTCTCTCTCTCTTCTCTCTCTCTCTCTCTCTCCTCTCTCTCTCTCTCTCTCCTCTCTCTCTCTCTCTCTCCCTCCCTTTATCCCTCTCAACGCCTTACATTTGAAATATATATATATATATATATATATAAAGAAAAACACTTTAAAATATTCAATAAATGTCCACCACTGTGGTCTCGAGATAGCGTGCTGCTTTGTCACTCAGCGGACCTTAGCTCGAACCTCGGTCCGGACAAGTTTCCGAGGTGAGATTTTTCGGTTTTTTCTCACCTGTAAAATAAATGTCAAGAAACTTTAAGGCCACACGGTCACCGAACATCATCCGACCATCATTATAATCAATATGATATTCTTTGACTTAGGCTTTCACGGCCGGAGTTGCTATGATGAACTTGAAGATTTTCGGGCTGCAGGCTGTGGTCTTTAGGCTTGAAGTTCCCCTCAAGACCACAGCCTACAGCCCGGAAATCTTCTTCAAGACAATCATAATATCATATTCGCTTCATTAAACTATGTTTAGATTAAGGCCTCTCCTAGCGCAATATTATCATAATCATCATCAACTGTCAATCGCTATCATTATTTAAATCCAAATTAACTGATATCTTAAGTTCGACACAATGAAAATATTAACTACATAACAACTATATAGAGCATTCTATTAATAATCATGTAGGAAGCTACTTACTTTATTTTATATCATTTTAATTTTATTATATTCTATGTTTTTGTTAGCATTAGCTAGTATTAGATCCATCATCATTGTATTTTGTTTAGTCTGTATTTTAATATCTTAAAATTGTAATATGTACGTAATTTTTGTATAATTTTACTATTCGCTGGTTGAGTGGAAGAGAAGGCCTTATGGCCTTAACTCTGCCAGCTAAAATAAATTATTATTATTATTATTATTATTATTATTATTATTATTATTATTATTATTATTATTATTATTATTATTATATCATCGGAACAGCCGTAAACCTGCCTTCCAGGCGCCTCCAATCTCAGAAGTGGGTTACAAATATCCCATGCCTAAAGAGAATACCAGAAATGTTGTGCTAACAAGTTACTAACTAATGAACTGCAACTATATAAGTACTATGGCCTCGCGGACATACCCTCTTTGTTTTTACTTATCAATCTTAAGATTAATGGTTTATATATATATATATATATATATATATATATATATATATATATATATATACATTTTATCTTCTGTCTTTCTGCCGTTTACAATTTTTTTCTTTTTGTTTTATATTTGTTGATATTTTTGCTTTATTACACGTACATAACAGAAGATATATATTAAAAAGTCCATACACTGCCGGGAATCGAACTCGAATAGCCAACGTAGAAGGTAGGACTCGGTCCACTATGTCACAGCGACGACTATTCTTCATAAATCACTATCCTGAGCTAAATATTTTCCCATCATTCCCTTTTTTTATTCACCTTCTCGAAATTGTGATTAATCTTATTCGTATTTGACCACTTCATTATTGGTCTGTCTACTGGGGGTTTTCCTACTATAAGTTGTCATTTCCCTCTTTCATTCACCATTTGTGCCGATAATATAGTAACATTAAAAATTAGGTCTGAACATAAATAAATAAAATAATATTAATAAAATAGTTACTTAAACACACTCCTATGACGGCCTTTCTCTCTTTCTGCTTGTCCCTAAATACATACACCACAAACTTACATGTACGAACAGACTACAAGTCGGGCTTCCGTGATTAATTTTTAATTTCAAGGATCCCGTTTTAAAATTCGATCGAGAACTGTGTCGGGTACTACTACTATGCTTAATAATATTATTTTATTATTATTATTATTTCAATTATTATTATTATTGATATCGTTTGATATTTCCCTATCTAAATATATTTAACATAGAAGGAAACTACGATTGTGAGTCCAGGGTCATGGACTTATCGAATTAAAAAACTCAAGTCAAGTTGTGTAAGATGGTAACGTTTGAGAATCGCGTTCCACAATTCCCGGATTCTTACTTGTAGAATCCGACCAATGTGTATTTAGTTTTCTTGGTTTATGTCAGTCGCTAAGACGTATGTTGGGTTACATTTCAAATACACGATTCGCTCTATCAGAAATAGCTAGTTATTTCCGTAAATTAACTAACATTTCAGCGAACACCTAACTGTAAAATAGACATACATAAGTATTGGAATGCAGGCTTTCACGGCCGGTAATCATGGTAATAAAAGATTCCGGGCTATGTGGCCGTGGTCTATAACTGGCGTTTCTTCCAGACGTTTCTCCCTCAACTGCGGAGGGCATCTTCGTGGCGAGCGCTTCCAGCTGTTGTTTCGTATACGACAGGGAAACAACAGCTGGAAGCGCTCGCCACGAAGATGCCCTCCGCAGTTGAGGGAGAAACATCTGGAAGAAACGCCAGTTATAGACCACGGCCACATAGCCCGGAATCTTTTATTACCATACACAAGTATGTTAGTATAGCTGCAGTTAAATATGGCACATTTTCCTATATGTCCGGAAGCGAAACTATGTTCGTTCCTTATGAAATAGTAGTTATAATTCTACTTCTGGTTCTGAGATTCCCGGGTCATAAAAATGGTTATAATGGATTCCATCAGAAGTGACGTAAAGGCGTAGTGAGATGAGAGCCCTCTAAGTAACTTAATTAGCCCTTCTCTCACCAAATGTGAATTGCAACGCCAATGATATTAACTCTCAAAGATAGTAGTTACATTAATTCATTACATAATATAAAACCTTATTAATATCCAAATATTTGTAACTTTCTATTTCATACCATATCTCATTTCAGTACTTTACAATTCTATAAAAAAAATTGGAAGTTGAACAATACAATACCATGTAGTGTAATATTCATAAAAACGAACGCAACGTTCACCAACATATGAATAAATGATGGGTAACAAAATTACTAATTTACTATACTTTGTTCGGCCTTAGTTTATGTTGTATTGTAAACAAAGTCACAAAATGTATCCTTTCGCAGGCATATGTGATTGACGGAGCGATGGTACTATTTTTCGCTCCATCTGACTTGCTATCAAATTCCGGTTCATTATAATTTTCACCAAAACTTAAGCACCTTGCCTGACACCACTACCTCAAGTTGGCTATTAGTGATACTTTTAACCTTTTGCTGTAAGCATCTTATTGCAGGACAATTGTTGCTTTTCTTCACAGGTATTTAAAAGCAGGATAAGAAGGGTTGCCTTTTGTTCACTGGAATTTATGAGTAAAAAAGGGAAGGGCGAGTCCAAGGTATTTTCTGGAAACGAGGCCTTAAAGTTTTGGCAAAAACTATAATTTACCAAAGTCGCATGCATCTACACGTATTTTAGAAATTATAAAAATATTATTTAAAATAACAAACTAGATTAGGCCTAAACGTTTTTTAAATAATTTCGAAAGAGGGTAGCGTCAAAATATTTATGCTACTGATTCACATGATGTTTAACGTATTCAACACGAGCGGCCATGTTGGAATAACTGAATAACCACTTCGTCTGTACGAAATGGTATTATATTTAAATTTATACTTACTGTTTACTATTGTCATTTTTTCATATGGTATATTGTGTTTTATTACTTTGTTGTTATTTTTTCGATAATTTTGTTCATACATAGTAGTTAAATTATATAAAATGTAGATTTATCAGGGAACTATGTTTTGATCTACGCCGCTGGACATTAGGTTCATGTGACCAATGAAATCACACTTAACTACGTGCCTTTGTTTACATTACAACCTAAATTAAGGCCGAAAGAAGTATAGTGAACAAGCTAAGCTATATGTATAACCATAGACCACAAAATGGGGCAAGGATGCTCCCTTGCCGGAGTTCGTCAAGCTAATTTTATTACCCTGATTCCCCTATAGATGTCAGTGAATGATCAGTGATTCGATTATAGTTTCAAGAGACACCTAGTAGGCATCACCTATCACTTGGGTGGGAAAGGGCAAATAAAAACGAAAGTACTCTATGGATATTATGTAGATATGTTAATAGTAAGTTCATATCATCAGCACTTATTTGATTTTAAGGCAAAAGAAAAACAAATTATTTTACATCATTAATATATATTTTAATAGTTGTAAAAACATTTCAATTCAATTCTGTCGATATGCAGTTCGATTAAAACAACTTTCGTTTTTTCATTATTAGAAGTAATAGTGCAAACAGCGGACAGCACATTCATAACTATAAGTTTATGCAATTATTAATTTTTGTTGGCATATATTATTTTGAATATATTATTTTTATTCATATCTTATCTTAAAATAAATCAAATGATTTCAACATTCCATGATAATAAGATTATTGTAAGCATATTTAGATATGTATTTTTGTATCAGTTGAATGTATGCAGTACATGTTCATATTTATTAAAATAATTGAACTTGAAATAATATTAAAAGACATTTATGTACATTGCAAGGATTGAAAATATTTACGAATTTATTTTGAAATTCATGAAACCTAATTATTATCAATCCTTGTAACGTAAATAAGAATCTTTAAACTCGTTCAATATCAGAAGAGAAGTTGACTGGAGATAACAATTGAATGTTGGTTGGATATGTGTTGTGTTGTTATCTGCGTGGAGAGACTGAAACAAGGCAATATAAATTTCACAAGAGACAATTAAAACTAAAATGTAGCTACACAGAACAGGAAACGTGCAAGTTTTCTTCAAAACAAAGCGGAACACAGCACAAAGGCGTTTACGCATCTCCTGACTTTATGTGTATCCACAATTTATTTTTCAAGAGATGTTGTTTATAAAACGCGGTAAGTGTTTAAGCCAGTGCTCCAAGTGAGGCGGTACATATTATTTGAGAATGTACTATATTCTGGAGACTAAATTACTAGATGTAGCGTATTAATATACTTTCTTAAAATTATGCATTTGCAAGTTATGTTTATATAGGGTGCTGCAAGATCTCACCAATCTTTTAAGACAGATACTTTATATACAGAAGATATTTTGTTTGTTATGAAATATACAGGCTACTTCCAAACACATTCATTAGTTCTGCGCATTAATAAAGTGCTGAACCGTAAGTTTCGGACATTGAATAAAGACAATTATATATACAAAATACGTTTTATTTAATTATATGTTCCTACAGTCTAGAATGTAGTGTAGCACGTAACGTTTCCGTTTACACAAATTTTCCCCAAACTCTTTACTTCTTTCACACTTATTCACCGTATAAGCACATTTAATGATTATCTTCTGAATTTCCTACAAACACAATTTATCTTATTGTTCACTTATTCACACTCGCTGAGGGTATTTCTTGGATCACTTTTTTCCTGTTCACTGCTCAGATAACCTTCGCTGGTCGACTTTCCTTGCACGACTCTTGTCAGCGACACGCGTTCCTTTTATAAGCGAAGGTTGAACAATCTGTTAACTCAGTTTTGATATTTTTCGATTGGAAATTTCCTAAAGACGATCCTTCTAGAAAACGATGCGTAAACGCTCTGGAAATCCCCCACCTTGCTTTTCCGACTTATGAGTTGCAACTGATTAATCTCCTTATTTTCTTATAGGCCTATGGCTGGAATATCCCGCCCCCGTCCACGAAATTCAAAGCCGGCCCAATAATGCATCGCCATAGTAAAATTGTCCACCTTTGTCGAGCATGGAGGAATATATTTGATGTAGCGGAACGCATAATTGATTCGGGTAATAAGTTGTATTTCGATGGCAACTCGAGTTTCATACACCATACTTTCGACACGTAGAGTACATTTTCGACAGGTTCCTAAAGAAAAAATCAAGATGCGTTAGGTGAGGTGAACGCTCTGGCTACAGAACAGTTTCTGCTTATCGAATCCAGTTTTCCCAAAGTCGACAGTTAGTTGTACTCGCGCATTTGTAGACGAGATACATATATTAGGAAAATGTAACGATTTGGAATATTGGAGGCGTGAGTTATTACCGGAAAGATTTCTAAATTCAAATCGCGAAAGTTTGACATGCTACGAGTTATTGGTAAGCCCAGAGAATTGGATAAACGTGGGTAGATTTCTGGACAAAACGCGGAAAATAAGAACAACACTCATTCATGAATAAATAACGTTAACAAATTGCAATACAATTCCTTCTTAATAATTCTATTTAACTAAGTTAATGTACAATGTAATTGTATTGTTATCTAATTGTAATATTGTGTTTTCTTTTTTGTTTTAAGTATATTATTACCAAACATCAACGTATTGTAACTGACTGTCAACAGCACGTACGACCCATATTTGTAAACATTGTATGTATCTAAATTTTAGTCTAATAAAGTCCTTGTGTGTGTGTACTTGTGATAGTAAATAAATAATAAATATACTAGGATATTTTCACACGTCCTTAACAATTTTATAACATTTTCTGTATACTTGTTTTCACACATTGACAAATTTTAGTCCACAGGAAAGTTCTTATACTATAATGTGCCAATTTCGTCCTTAAGGGACACTGGAACGTCCTATACTTATAATGTTAAATGTAAGGAACTTTTTCTCCTGAACTATTAATCCTATCAAGTTCAAATGTTTACAGTGGAAAGGTTCGTATATTTAGAGTCATCTATCATACAGATTTATATAGATATGCATTTATATAAAAAAGTTTTTTTTCTTTACAAATATTTTCTTTCAGTTTTTACACTGTATTTTGCAACGTAAATTCTTTAATTATTGAGCTATCACAACATCAATATAGTACAAATTATATGTGCGCACTATATGGAAGCCCTGAAAATTGCAGGTCTCTAGCTTAATAGTTTAGAAGAAAATGTTCTTTATATATTGAAAAAATGGATGCTAACTATCGGAGAGAGTTGACGGTTCACGCCCACATTTTAAAGGGTCGGGGAAGATTTAAAACAAATAATAAACACACATAGAAACAATATACAGGCAATATAATTATACCATATTAAAGAGGAATCTTTCTAGTAACTTAATTGATAAAAAAAATGAAAATGCATTTTTTCATCACATCTGGCTTTCCGGCTCCCATTAAGATATCCATTTTTTTAAATATTACGCTATCCCTATTAAATTACTAGAAAATATTAGCACAGAATAGGCATGACTGGAGAACTGGTATCTGCATGGTCGTAAAACTCCGGATTTAGTAGTAAGTTAGTTCACACTTACTCTACAGTCAATTTTAGAGCGGACAGAGTTAACTTTGTTTCATACAACATATGTAACGAAAGGAAACTTTCTAAATACTTGAATATTTCAACTCGTGTCCGACTCAGGGCTGGTCGAGATATGAGATGTCCCTTATATTGAAGGTTTGTGAATAACAAACGACCGCGCCATCACAGGGGCAACGAAATGAAACGAAATTAATTATTTGAGTGTGGAGAAATGATGGAATGAAGTTTGTGATGGGGGAAAACGGTAAAAACCTCGAGAAAAACTTGCCCGGATTTCGTTTCGTCCACCACGAAATCCAAATAGACTTGCCCTAAAAGCGAATTTGAGTCCCTATCGGTGAGAGGTGAACATCCAACATCTTGTACTACGGAACCACCCGAATGCTTCAACAACTGTACAAAAATATGGCCCACGATTTGTTCTCCTTAGAATATTTCTATATCATTAACAGAAGCTAATATTACTGTCTTGTTTATTTTGACAACATTTCTGTTGTTTATACATTTTATATGACCTGCCTCATGGGCTAGTGGTCAGTGTTTCTGACTACTGATCATGAGGTCCCGGATTCGATTCCCGGTCAAACCATATGATTTTTTCCTTCAAGGGAATCATTCCTGTGGTTGCCCATGGTCTGGAATTTAGGTTAAGTTTAGGTTAAGAACTCTTCTGGCGCTTCATTATCATTTATAACTCATCATATCATCGAGGTTACATATATCCGCCTTCTAGACGCCCCAACTTAAGAAGTGGGTTACAATTAAACCAATGCCAGGAGAGAACGCCACAAATATCGAAATGACAACCTGAGGCATTGAATAAATAAATATATATATATATATATATATATATGAGCTGTCCACCACTGTGGTCTCGAGGTAGCGTGCTGCCTTGTCACGCAGCGGGTCCGGGTTCGATTCCCGGTCGGGGCAGGCTCCTGGGTGAGGTTTTTTCGGGGCTTTTCGTCACCAGTAAGACAAATTTCAGGACGCTTAGGGTCCAACGGTCCCCGAAACTCATCCGGCCATTACCATCATCATCATTCACCGCGTGGGGAAAGCAACGGAAACTACCACACCTATAATTCCCTAGTAAAGCTGTAAAGCATAGCATGAAAATGCTATGATTGCAGTAAAATACTTATCCTCGGACAAATTACTATGTATGGATATGTTGAGCGTGTTTAAATGTCATCCACTATATTTTCGTACTTCGAATTCCGTGCTAGATAGATAGTTGGATTTAATATGCTCTATTTGTTTATGTATGTACCACTTCGACAGACACGTTAAGTAGGTGATGTGTATATGTTCTATTTTGTACAGTGAGCGGTGTAGGATGAGTACATGTTAAGCGTTTGTTTAATGTAAATGTGTTCTGTGAGGGATGATGATAAAGAGAAGGGAGAAGATGCAATCCGGTGCCGGCACATAACCTCTCCTATACCAAAGTATGTACTTGTTGCATTCACATTTACTATGTTTTATACTAAGTAATGCGTCAGACTTCATTTACATTCTGAACCGAAAAGTTTAAATAATAAAATTAGTACCTGAGATCTCAATTGTCCTCAAATAGTTAAAATAATAAAATTCGTATTGGTTATTATTTTAACATTAAATAGTTACCTCAAACAGTGCTTTTTTATTCAATGCTCCAGGTTGTCATTTCGACATTTCTGGTGTTCTCCCCTGGCATTGGCTTAATTGTAACCCAATTCTAAAGTTTGGGGTGCCTTTAAGGCGGAGTTATGTTGCCCCGATGATATGATGAGGGATAAATGATAATGAAGCGCCAGGAGAGTACTCAACCTAAACGTATCCTAAATTCCAGACCACGGGCAACCACAGGAATAATTCCCTTGAAGGAAAATTCATATGGTTTGACCGGGAATCGAACCCGTGACCTCATGAACAGTAGTCAGAAACGCTGACCATTAGCCCATGAGGCTGGTTTCTTAATAAATTTCAAAAAGATTGATTCTGAATCTACATTACTCCATCCATCCATAGTAATATGCCCGAGGGAGATCTTTCACTGCAATCATAGCATTTCATGTTCTGCTTTGCAGCTTTACTAGGGAAATATAGGTGTGGTAGCTTCACGTAGCTTTCCACACCAGTGAAAGATAATGATGATAATGATAACGATGATGATGATGGCCGGATGATTTTCGGGAACCGTTGGGCCCTAAGCATCCTGAGATTTGCCTTATAGGTGAGGAAAAAACACAAAAAAAACTCAACCAGGAGCCTGTCCCGACCGGGAACCGAATCCGAGCCCGCTGCGTGACATGACAGAACGCTACCTTGAGACCATAACGGTGGACTTATATTACTTAATAGAATAAAATAGTAACAGCTGCTTATGCGTTCGGTGATAAGCTAGATCTTTCTATGAATCAATTGACGTCTCAGCATGAATATCAATTCAATATGTTTAACTTTTGCCTAATACACTTAGATATTTCTGTTGTATTTAACTCTGTAATTATCTGTCTACGTATACCCACACATCCCCTAAAGACGTCATTGAGTGACTAGTGGTTGTGTACTCGTCTCAAAAACACGCACACTATGCAACTAAGATATTAATTCACATGAAATGCCAATTAAAGTTTGCTCAGAGGTTCTAATTTAAGCTTAAGGTTCTTTTATGAGCCCAAAAATCTTCAGGCTCGAGACCCACGGCTTGAAGTCCCTCACGGAAGATTTGTCCCTAGGATTTTTACATATTAAAAAGTACATGGATCCCGGCCGGGTTTGAATACGCGACCCTTGGGACCAGAGGCAAGGAACATATTCCCTAGACCATAGAGACGTTGCCCCGTATTTGTGAATAGTTTGTTTATGTCGGATATTAAATGTGAGATGGCCTGATGTAATCTCAAACCAAGAACTATGGTGCAAAACTGAGAAAGCACCTATTGAAAAACAAGACATGGCAGAAAATGGCGTTGGAGGAGAGGAAGACCAAATATAACTTGGAAGAGGACTATTGAAGGAGAAATACGTGAAAAGAGAAAAACTTGATTGTAGGTGAAGAGGTTGGCAGATGATAGAGCTAAATGGAAAAATTTTATTACGGCCCTATGCTCCAGCTAGGAATGAAAGTAAATGTTTACTAGAATACGAAACCGTTGTAGCATTAATTGAATAAAGGGCGTGAGTAAATGGAACCCAATAAATTAGCCTAAGCCTATTACTGGATGTAGAGGATTTACAGACAATTTTGAGATAAGGAACCCAGGACCTCAGACAAAATAATTCTTCAGTTTTCAGTTGTAACTTTTTTTAGATGTGTGGTACAATGCAGTATTTAAAATAAACAGGAGTATGGCTTTGAGCCTTAATCAGGAATTGAATGAAAACTTCAATATTAAGATCTAATCTTAGTATCTTCAAAATATAGTTTTTTAAACTATCTTTATATTAGGTCATTATTTCTGTATTCATAATGTTTAAAAAGTTGAAATCTTATTTATTTGATTAATTTTTTATAGTGGACATTCTTTTAATCTTCAGTGTAGGCCTAAACTGATATCATCATATTTATAAATAGCCTCAATTCGTGTCAAACTCAGAGTCGAGTCGAGGAAACGAGGTGAGATGAAGCCCCTTATTATATATATATATATATATATATATATATAAAATAATAATATTTCAACTTTTTAAATATTATGAAAATAGAAAATAATGACCAATTCTATATATATATATATATATATATATATATATACAATATAGAGGTGGGGTTGTAAGAGGTAGTGATGTGCATTCTATAACCTCTCCTACCTAATTCTCAACCTCACCTGCACGTGGTACACCCTGCTTTTAACTAACGAGGTAATGGGGACCGAGTCACGGCGGTATAACCGTTCCATCGAATATGGAGGAAATCCATATTTTGAACGCCTGACTAGAGGCTATAAGGTAGCAGCCCTACCACTAGTCTGGCTCTGCGGATGGTTGGTAACCAACCCAGGGACTTCTACTACTCGAAGAAACTTAAGCAAAGACTGGAATGATCACACTGATGACGACAAAGCAAGGAAATAGGTTAATGATTAAGGATCTCAAAGTTGCAACATGGAATGTGAGAGGAATACACATAAAGAAGAAGAGTTAGAAGTAGAGTTAGACAAAAGAAAATTGACATTGCCATTATTTCGGAAACAAAAAAGAAGAACAAAGGATCAGAAGAATTAGGAAAATATGTAATGATTTATTCTGGAGTTCCAGCAGAGAACTGGGCATCATCAGGAGTCGCAATTTTAATAAGGAAAAATTTGCAACACACAACATTTTTATATTACAATGGATTTCCCCAAAAATTGTAACAGTTAGAATAAAAATTTTAGGACATAATTTGAATATAATTGGAATTTATGCCCTGTAGAAGGAAACGATTCAGAAACCACAGAATTTTATGATATTTTACAAGAAACCATTGACAAAGTAAATAAACAAGATTATCTCATAATTGCTGGTGATTTTAATGCAAGAGTCGGAAATCAACCGATAAGAGAATGCATTGGATCAGAAGGAGAACCAACTTGCAACAATAATGGTAAACTACTAATAGATTTTGCATATTCATATAATTTAAGAATCAACAAACTCCTTCTTTAGACACAAGAAAATTACACAATATACATGGGCAGCAAGGGGATCAAAGTCTATAATAGATTATGTACTAATTAATAATAAATTTAAAAAGTTCTGTAAATGATACTAGAGTATACAGAGGAAGTGAAATTGATAGTGACCATTTTCTTGTTGAAAGCAAAATAAAATTATATCACAAACACATCAGCACAAGAAAATACAAGCAGACAGTACAAAATAACGATACCAAAAAAGTTTAAAATTCACTTATTGGAAGATCAAAGTACACAAATATTATATCAAACTAGAATAAAGAATAAACTTAAAACAAGCACGGGCGATATTGAAGAGGACTGGATAAATCTAAAACAAGCAATCATGGAAGCAGCATATGAGAGTCTCGGATATAAACAAATAAAAACAAAAAGAGATTACGAACCTGGAATCCCGAATTAAAAGAAAAAATTGAACAAAAGAAAAAAGCCTATAAAGTGTATTTACAAACTAAACAAGAGGAACATTATACAGAATATAAAAAACTCAGAGCTAAGGTTCGTAAATTGTCTAGAAAATACAGAAGGGATGATTGGGATAAATTTGTAAATCCTTAGAACGTGATATTACAGGAGCACAAAGACAGGATTTAAAATATTCAAAAAATTACAGATGGAAACAAAAGGACAAAATTAATGTTAATCTGATACCAAAACAAGACTGGATTACTTACTACAAAAATCTTGGTCAGAACCGAACACTCACACTGAAAAAATTACTTCGAATTGACTTGTGAAAATGAAATAGAAAAACCAGACATAACAATGGACGAAACTAGAAGAAGTTTTAAAGAAGGCCAAGAACAGGAAAAGTCCAGGTTAGATGATTTAAATTTAGAACTTTTTAAGTATGGAGGAACTGCCTTGAAAGAAAACTATTAGAACTTTTTATAAACAATATTGGCATTGTCTTAATATTCCAACGGATTGGGAAACGGGTCTAGTAATTAATTTACATAAAAAAGGTCAGAAAAAAACAATGTGATAACTACCGAGGCATTTGCCTTACTCCCAACTGCAGTCTAAATTATATGCCAACATAATTAAAAATAAGTTATCAGTAAGTACTGAAACATTTTTGGAAGAAGAACAATGTGGATTTAGAAAAGGGAGGAGCACTATAGATTGCAATATTTACCCTGCAACAAATTATGGAAAAAAGGAGAGAATTTAATCTCCCACTGTACATACTATTTATAGATTATGAAAAGGCATATGATAATGTAACCGAGATAAACTTTGGCAGATACTGCATGAAGAACATATACACTCACATGTAATACGAGCCATACAAAGCTTATATCAAAATTCTAAAATCAAAATTAAATTACCAGATGGAGAAATAACAGAACACATAAACACAGGCAAAGGTGTTTCGACAAGGATGTGGACATCTCCACTCTTATTTAATATATATATTAACAGAATAGTGCAAGAATGGAAACAAACAGTAAACAGTGGAATTTCAATAACTAGGAATAAAATAATTCAAACAAATTATATGCTGATGATCAAATAATATTATCAGATTCCGAAGATAGCTACAAATAGCAGCATATCAATTATTCAAAATTGCCAGCAAATATAATATGAAAATTTCCACATCAAAATCCCAAAAACAATGGCAATGTGTGGAAAAAACATACAACGGGTGAAAATTGAGATTGATGGAAAAATTATAGAACAAAGTGTCAGATTTCTCTTACTTAGGAGTGTATTTGCAGAGTATAAGAGTGACATTGATTCAAAATTACAAAAAATATAATAAAATGAATGGGGTAATACGAAGACATTTTGGTAAACAGATGAGGACAGAGACAAAAACTAAGATTAACATAACGTCACATCAAAAGCTGCTCTAAAATACGGAAGTGAAATATTGGATTTTAAATAAAAGAAACTCTCATAAACTTCAAGTAAGCCAAATGCGCTTCTTACGATCATTGTTAGGAGTTAATAGACTGGATCACCAAAGGAAACACTACTATCAGAGGAAACTTGGAGTAGCAAGTTTAAATGAAGATATCCAAAGATACCAACAAGAATGGAAAAATCATCTGAGAAGAATGGCAAGAAATAGACTTCCAAAATTGGCATTCCATATACCCCAACTGGACATAGGGACCAAGGAAGACCAAAACATCGGTGGAAAGATCAAGACCATCTTCGCTAGGTTTATCGTACAGGCCACATGGCCTAAAACGAATTTGTTCATGATGATGATGATGACATATAGAGGTCCCTGAACGACAAGGATGCCGGTCGACCACTCTTGAAGCACCGTCACAGGGGCAGATGAATGAAATGAAACGAAATGGATAAGATAAGTATGGATATATGGTGAACGAATTTTGTGATAGGGGGAAAAGGAGAAACCCCTATAAAAACCTGCCCAAGCTCCGTTTCGTCCCCACAAAACCCACATGGAGTGACCGAGAATCTATCTCGGGATCTGAAGAGGTGAGAGGCCAGCGCCAACCCTTGCGCGACGGGTCCGCCTATTCTCATCACATTTAATAGCCAAATTTTATTTTAAATCTAGGTTATCAGTACAAATATAAACATGTTAACAACTTATATTTGAGATTTTTTCGTGTGAGAAACTGAGACTTTATTTCAAATGTCTTGTCTGTTTCTCCTCTAAAACCGGATACTTATCTTCGGTCTAATTCATTTACATGATTTATAATATAAAACGAGGAAAGCATGAATTCACCCTCAAATAACTGAGGTTTCTACAGACTTAATATTGTGTGTGGCTATATGAGTATATAGACACCCACCTGCAGCTCGGCAGATAATGAAATGAAACGAGACAAGGAAACAGGAGAGTGGAGAATGTTGGTAAAATGAAAACGGAAAATGAGAAGAATGAGAAAAAATCCTTAAATAACTTAAACATTTTTTTCAATGCCGTCAAGACTTGAACTTGGGACTGCATGATAACCTAGAGCACTAACACTGGGTCATAAAGATGGCGCCTCTCGCTTTTAGTATTCAAACTTTACTTCAATTTACATTTATATGCCTTCTGCTTGACTGCTATTGACTTTGATTCACATACGCCAGTTATCTGGTTCTTTAGCAGATTTATTTATTGTTCATTCCATTATCCAGGTCTTCCTAGTTTTCCCAAATTACTTATATAACACTTATTACATCATAGTCGCGTTTATTTACTTATATCTTCCTGAGAGTAGAACATATTTGTTGTTTATTTGTATTTCACTGTTTAATAGTAGTCTGTTAAATAATTTAGAATTTTTAATTGTTACTGTTCTTAATGGATTCTACCTAGTTGACGCCGAAAATGTGCCCTGAGAAATATAAGCCTATCCTATATACAGGGTCAACTTTTATAAGATTCATGATATGTTCCGTTGAGGTATTATTCAAAATTAAAGTGTAAAATTATGGAGTATATACCTGAAAGATCCGTCTCCTCAACTTTATTGGTTATTTAACTGAAGCGCTTTCGGGACTAGTCACATCATCGGCAGGATTCAAAACTGATGTTTCACTGCAAGATCTGGTAGAGGGGTCAAAATTTTCCATCTCCTCGATAAACGAAAACGAACTCAGTACGTGTAACCCGCTCTACCAGATCTTCAGTGAAACACACGAGTTTTGAATCCTGCCGATGAGGGACTAGTCCCAAAAGCGCTACAACTAATAAAGTTGAGGAGACGGATCTACTTAAATTCTACCCCCCCTTATAAAATAAAACTTTACAAGGATTATAAAACCAACTGGAACTTTAATACAGTTTATAATCTTATCATCTATACTATGGGAACATCTTTCAGGTAAATACTCCATAATTTTACACTTTAATTTTATATACAGGGTGTTCGGAAATTCATAGTACAAATTTCTAGGGCTAATAGAGGGGAATGTGTAGACAGTATTTTGAATAGGAATCCATGTCCAGAAACATACAGTTTCTGTGTTACAGCCGATACAATGTATTGGATTTGCCGGTGTTGTTTTGTAACCGGATAGGCAGTATATGACATCAGAAGAGCCCCACGCCAAATGAGGTGTGACGTAAGGTACAGAATTAAATGACGTTCAGCTCATTACAGAAGAAAGTCGAATTTATTGGTAACAATACCAAAGTAACAAAAACATTTTCGTTGATCACAATAACACTTGTGTCAACAGTAGAATAAACAGATTTGTTCTGTGTTCTGCACTGAATGTGTGTCCCATACGAAATACTCACTACAACAGAGGGCTCGATGTGACAACCACCATACATTGAACCGACGATCATGTTCCGATACACTCGTTCCATCACACCTGGTGTCCCGTTAATCTCTTCAGCGACCATAATTCGTGCCAGCAGTTCTTTCCTCGGTCTCTACAGGATTCTCTGTACACCATGCTCTTTATACGACCCCACAAGAAATAGCCCAATGCCGTTAAATCCGGCGAACGTTGGGGCCATGAAATAGGACCGCCCCGGCCTATCCATCTTCTGATGTCATTGTACAGCGTATCCGCACAAAACACCACCAAATCCGACACATAGTAAGTAAGGCTTTGTTGTAAAACGGGTAACGGTACGTTTCGGGCATGAGTTATTATTCAAAATATTGTCTAATCATTCTCCTCTACTAGCCCCTACAAGTTTGTAAAATGAATTTCGGAACATGCTGTATATATATATATATATATATTATATATATATATATGTGTGTGTGTGTGTGTGTGTGTATCATCGGTTTTGATTAATGTTTTTGTCATCATCCGATTCCTAACAGTCACTTCACTGGTTGTAGATTTTTCTCCTCCATGTATAAAATATATTCCAGACTCCAGGAGGTCTTAGGTCTTACTCTTCATTGTCTTCCTCCAGGTTTCCATTCCAAAACACATTTTGGTAGCCGATCTCTTCTATTCGCCTGCGACATGTCCGTACCATCTTAATTGCTGAGTTTTATATGTACTCGCTCGAATAGACGAGAGTAGAAATGCTTCCATTTAACAATGGGAAATTTTTGGGCGAGACCATGAAAAAGGCCTAAGCGCGAGGATGGAGGATAATAGTTGGATGGATTAGAGAATTTTGCATCGGTGATATGAACTGGATTCAGTTGGCTAAGAATAACAACTGTAGGGTACTCTATACTTTGCATATAATTATGTAAATTTAAGATTTCTAAAAACCAGAAAAATAGTACCTTATGTATAATTTAATATTTATATAGCTGAACATGTAGACAACGCTATGAATTTCTAGACTGCCAAACATTTATTATTTTTATTATTATTAATTTTATTATTATTATTAGTATTATTATTAGTATTAGCATTATCATTATTATTAGTATTAATTATTATTATTATTATTATTATTATTATTATTATTATTATTATTACTACTCATACTACTACTACTACTACTATACTACTATTGGCGGCTCCACGGCGCAAGCAGTTAGAACTCTCGCCTCTCACCACTGGGGTCCCGAGATCGAGTCTCGGCCACTCCTGTGGGTTTCGTGGTGAACTAAACACGAAAGTTTGGACAAGTTTCTTTTGGGCTTCTCCGGTTTTTCCCCTGCCACAGTTTCATTCCACCATTTCTCCACATTCATCTCATCCATTTCGTTTCATTTCGTTCATCGGCCCCTGTGATGGTGCGTCGGGCGTAGTCGGTCGGCACCCTTATCATTCACAGACATCTATATAAGGGATTCCATCTCATCTAGTTCCCTCGACCTGATCCTGAGTTGGACACGATTGAGGATATAATATATATATTTTATATATCCCTCATAGTAATTCTGCCCGTAGGGCAGATCCTTCACTGCAATAATATGCATTTTCATGCTATTCTTGCAGCTTACTAAGGAATTGTTAGGTGTGGTAGTTCTCGTTGCTTTCCACACCGGTGAAGGATGATGATGATATTAATGATAAGGATGATTATGATGATGATGGCCATATGATTTCGGGGACCGTTTGAGCCTTAAAGTTTTCCTGACTTTGTCTTACAGGTGAGGTAAAACCCCGATAAAAACCTCACCCAGAAAAACTGCCCCGACCGGGGATCTAACCCGGGCCCGCTGCGTGACAGCGGTGGACGATATATATATAGTCCACCGCTGTGGTCTCGAGGTAGCGTGCTGCTTGTTGCGCAGCGGGCCCGGGTTCGATCCCGGGTCGGGGCAGTTTTTTCTGGTGAGGCTTTTATCGGAAGTTTTTCCTCACCTGTAAGACAAATGTCAGGAACACTTTAAGGCCCAAACGGCCCCCGAAATCATATGGCCATCATCCTTATCATTATCATCATTATCATTAGCATTATCATCATCTTCCTCACCGGTGTGGAAAGCAACGGGAAGCTACCACACCTACCACAATTCCCTAGTAAAGCTGCACAAGCATAGATGAAAATGCTATGATTGCAGTGAAGGGACCTGCCTTCGGGCAGAATTACTATGGTGGATATATATATATATATATATATATATATATATATATATATTAATAGATAGTAGTAGTAGTTATAAATTAATATAAATGCGGTCTTCTAGAAAAGGATCACATTGTTGCGAGTAAATTTATGAGGTTATCTGAGACCTTTGATTGATATTAATTTAGTTCCCTCTTTTTATATTTTAAGAAATGCAAATAGTAATATTATTCAAATATCTTCCGTTGTTCATGCAAATACTATCTCTAAGGAAAATCTCAGAAGTTTTTGCAAACATAGAACTCTGCTATGCGTCGTTTTTATTCAAATAGAGATTGGGAATTGTGACTTGTAACGATCTTGCTCTCTCTTCTTTCATCATCTTTCCTGCTGCACACAAACGACGCGGCGCATCACCGTGACGTTCCGTGAAAACAAACAAGATAAGAAAATCGCTCTGCTATATTCTTTAGAAACATAAACTGTTGGTACGCATCGACTTTCAAAGTTCCAAGCTTTTGTACTACAGCAATTCTCGTCTTTCCTTCTTCAGTTTCACGTTATAAAACTACTAATAGTGATATCGTGTGCTAGAGTGTTCCATATTTTTTTTTAAATTTGAGGTTAGGAAGGCCAGTTCTATTTTTTAACATCATAACCTGCTTGAGTTATCTGCCATGACACGTTGATTGAGTACCAGCAACAAACATTTATATACTGTAATTGTGTTCAAACCGACAAATAACTCTTAAAATATAAATTCAGGGATATCATAATATTATTTGGTGTTTTCAGTGTAAGAGCTAAAAAGTGCTTCTTTACCAAATAAATGTTCCCAAAAACTTTGCGTCTTCGTTCGTAATCTGGTAATCAAATATACTAATCGTTTTGTCTGAGGCACCAGAATGCTTCTAATTAAAATGCGTTTTTTTAATTCAGACAGCACAGTAACATCAACAAATTACGAAATATGAAATCTTCTAATGTTACATCCAAATAAAACATTTTATTAATAACAAATTTAATTAAAAACTTAAGGTATCAGTGTTGTGACATGATTATTATGATAAAATATCTCGGGGACTCGTACCAACTTATGTTAGTGAGTGAAGTAAAAAAATGCTCTTACTGATCAAGAAGTTTGCTGGATAAAGCGAATATTATCAGAATAAAGATAAAATATTTGACAACAAAAGGGAAATGCTTACAAAATGTTGTTTGGTAAGGTAAGATATTCTTTAATAACTAAAATAGTCAAAATCGACTTCAATGTAATTTTAAATTTGCGAAAGTATTTGTATATAATATATAGTAGATCAAATATCTACATGCATGTTACAAGTGGCCGCCGCAAGGTACAGGCTCGATCGATTAACTTGCATTACATCTTCGAATAATCTCTCATTACTGGCGATATATATATTTTTTTATTGTCGCGTTGGCTATTCTATGCCAGGTGTACACTTGTGAAAGATCCAATAGAGAATAAAGACTTTTAGCGTCATGCTAGCCAACATAATAATACTAATTTCCACTATCACATTATGTATTTACTCATTACTAAGGCCTAGTACCACAAAATATTCTATGCTCATTCAATTTCTTTAAATAAGTAAATGGGCAAATAAGGGTGAGAAAATGGGCAATTTATTGTACACTAGATTAGTTTATAGTTTATTGGACTATTTAACTCATGGTCCCAATTGAGAATCAATGAACAATCGCGTTTCAATGCATTTTGATATACAACCAATCACAGTCGTGTTTCACCTCGATATTTATCAAATAAGTTTATCATTAAGTAATGCCACGAGTGATTTCCAAATTATCGATAAATTCACGACTCACGAAGTGAGGAGTGAATTTATGTAGAGAATTTGGAAATCAAGAGTGGCATTTGTTAGGACTACTTAACGAATAAAATTAAGCTGTTTACTCACAAATCATTATTTAACTACAGTTATTTTTAAATATTTATATATTTAATGTAAACGGCGATGTTTGAAAAACAAATGAGAAGTGATAGGTTTGCTTCATCTGCTTCTTTTGTTTTCACTGCAACCAGATCATACTATTTATTGCCAAAGGAACGCAATATTGTAAGAATGCTCTCTAGTGGAGAAAAAATGAAACACATTAAACTGTATATTAATTCATTTCTGATGTCGTATGATATAAATATGACAATTATATTTTTCTGGATTGTTACCTTGGAAAAAATACATTTAAGAAAGTGCAAACAGTGGTTTCTTTTTTGGTGGTATAATCAATTGCTACAAATGTTTTATATTAACTCCCGCATGCGGCATGTGTTGACATTCATGCACTATATATTACAATCTGGTAGCCGTATTTCTCAGGGCTCAGTCACTGCAAAATAATGGTCAGACCTGTTCAGAATATTAAAAAGGAGGAGCCTTCTTTAATATGGTAATTATAACACTGATAAATATTTCGTGAAACACGACTCTGATTGGTTGTAAAACAGAAATCATTGAAACGTGATTGGCCATTGAATCCCATTTGGGGCATGAGTTAAATAGTCATATTAAAGAAAGCTCCTCCTTTGTAACATTCTGAGGAGGTTAGAACATTATTTTGCAGTGACTCTCTAACAAATAGCAATTATATATTAAGATGTAAGAATCCCAGAACGCAAATGACTCCCAGATTGTATATAGTGCACGAATGTAAGGAGATACTGCTTGCGGGATATAATAAAAACATTTGTAGCAATTGATTACACCACAATGAAAAGAAACTACTGTTTGTACTTTCTTAAACGTATTATTTCCCAGGTATTAACGTTCCAGAGAAAATACAACTTACATATTTACATCATAGGACATCAGAAATTAATTAATAACCTGTAATCGTGGTTATAAACAGTTTGATCTGTTTCATTTTATCTCCAATAGGGTGCATTCTTACAATATTGCGATCCTTTGGCATTAAATAATATGATCTGGTTGCAGTGATGAACAAATGAAACATAATAAACGTTTGTCGTTTGTTTTAAAACATCGCCGTTTACATTAAATATATAAATATTTCAAAGTAACTATGTAAATAATGATTTGTGAAGTAAACAGCATACCTTTATTCGTTATAAATTGGTTCCTAACAAATGACACTCTTGATTTCCAAATTCTCTAGATAAATTGGAAATTACTCGTGGCATTACTTAGGATAATCTGGCGCCTCATAAGGCCAAGTTGGGCATTACATTTTTAACAATGACTATCCCATGTTTTTCATTGTACATGTAACAATTTTTGGTTTAAGTTGCCACGAATTCTCATTCAATTTCAATGCATTTCTCGCATTTGTTTGATCAAAAATCAACTTATATATTATCCAAATACTGCAAACACTATTTTATTGTATTTCTATTTATATATTAGGTGTACTCCTGGGATTGTTATACTACACTTTGAAAATTATTTAGAACACATTTCGAAAGTGTGATCGTCTGAACGATGTAACTGCAGAATCGTCTTACTCATGGAACTCAAGACGACCCTATAGCGATTGGGACAACGTAGCAGACTTGTTTGAAACCAAATCTGTTTTAATCATAATTTAATACCTTTCACAATCCATAATACTTATAAGCCTATCACTCCTTTTTTAGAGTATTTCTATATCTACTTCTAATTAATTTTACGGTAATTTACGTTGCGTGCTCTTTTCTTCAGGTCGTACATTCTACAACAGTAATTAATTCATTTTCATATTTTAATTTTGAAATATAGTTTGCGCTACTCTCCTTTAACGGTCATTAGCCGCATATCGAAGATTTACTTCATCGCCAAGCCCATACCAGATTACCGTTTGTCGTAATATGCCAGATTTCTCAGATAAATATAGGGGAAATCGAAAGACAATTAGTCTCGAACACCAATTGGTTATCATAATCATTCATATAACATATTTAATATTTCTAAATGGTTGAGTTGTGAGTTTGGTAATCTACCCCTACCACAGTCCGGCTTTGCTGTTAAGAATTCGCTGGAATTCATTGAGAAAACTAAAGAATATCGAGCTGAAGGATGGAGAGATTTTAATTTCTTTTGATGTGAAATCTCTCGTTCCTAGTATACCTATACCTCAGACGCTGAGTTACTTGGAAGACTTACTACTACATAATAAATTGGAGCCCCATATTGTAAATCAATATATCAAGTTAACGGAACTTTGCATGAATCAGAACATTTTTCAATTTAATAATAAGTTTTATGAACAAAAGGAAGGAACCGCAATGGGTAAATTCATTGTCTCCTTTCCTAGCTGATCTTTTTATGAGCAGATTTGAGACAGAGCTTGAAAGGAATTAGATTATTTTCCCAGGTTCTGGCTCAGATATGTTGACGACATTTTTGCTATTTTTGATACCAAAAAATGCAATGTACAGGAATTTGTTGAAATATTAAATGACCGGACTCCCAGCATAAATTTTACTTATGAAGAGGAGGAGAATGGAAGGCTGCCCTTTCTAGATATGATAATAATTAGAAATAATTATAGATTAGAATTTGATATTTATAGGAAAGAAACCAGTACATTTAGATATATCACGGCAGATTCGTACCATTGTAATCAACATAAAATGGCCAGTTTCAATTTTTTAGTTCACCGTCTTACCACTTTTCCGTTAAGTAAAAATAGATATAATAAGGAATTACAAACCATTAAAGATATCGCTAAGTGTAATGGTTTCAATGGAAATATTATTGATAATTTGATTCGTAATTTGAATTTAGAAAACTTATTACTGATTCTACAGCCTTCCATTCTCCTATTAATAAAGCTAATTTTGCAATTTTGCCGTACGTTCCCTCTTTAACTAGAGGTTTGAACAAGATATTCAAAGGACTAGATACTAAATTGATTTTTACTTCCACTTTGACATTAAATAGTGTACTTGGAAACCCTAAAGATAAAGTCGATTGTATAGAGAAAATCCGGTATTTATGAAATTGGATGCAATGACTGTGACTTGAAATATGTTGGGCAAACCAGAAGATCCATTTTAAACTAGATTTAATGAACATATTGCCCATTTCAGACTCAACAGAATTGAAAAATCTGGAGTTGCCCAACATATTTCTGAGTACGGTCATGCTATCAATAAAAGTAACCTTAGGCTGGTTCGTTCGGTCATGGATTTCAAATTCCTTAACGTCCTTGAAAGTTTGGAAATTTATAAAAATAAGGATAAAATAATGAATAAAGACAAGGGCCCTATTCCGTACAGCGCCCTCTTTTCTCTAATTGAAACAAAAGAGGATTAGTTTTAGTATGTTTTATTGTTCACTTATGAATGATTGCGTCATGTGACGTAGTTTGTTTTTAACTGAATTTGTTTCTTTACTTATTATCAATTCTGTCTTCAGTCAATATCTGGTCTTGAGAATGACAGCTTGGCTGTAGAAACTTGTTGACCATTTTAAAACATTAATTGGTGAAATGGGCATATTGACTACATATATATTTCATATAACATATGTTTTGTGTATTTTGTCTTCAATGTTGATGACGACTAGGTGGCGGCCCCGACAATGAACCCTCCATGTCCTTACATCCAGAGTTAAAAATCCTCCAACCTTTCTCTGTAATTTTTGGGAGTCGTACGTCACATAAAAGTACCCATGAAGGAAAAGGTTAAACTACGGTAAGAAAATTATTATTTGTATCCATAATATATTTTAAGTGATCCTGGGCCGCACATCGATGATCATTTTAAAATTACAGGACTATCTCGACGAGCGACTAACATGGACTATAAATTGGATTATGTTCCTCACTTGGCCTTCTCCGCTCTAACCATAAACTACATACTATATATACATTCCTAAGGTAGTTGATCACATTCTGTAACAGTAACTCGTATGTTTTTTTCTATTTCTTTTTTTTAATTATGGTAAGTGCCCCTATGTGCTACAGTCCCCCATTAAACGTTATTGGATTTAGCATCACTGTAAACTTGTAAAAAGGAAGGAAGGATGGATGTGTTTACATAGGCAGGACTTGTGCCTATATATCGTCTAGCCTATGTTATTTAGTTCAAAACAAATTACGAATTAAGTAACACAAATCCAGAATTCAAGCAATACGAATTCTGCTGTCATATAATGAATAATGTTCACCACTGTGGTCTCGAGGTAGCGTGCTGCCTTGTCACGCAGCGGGCCCGGTTTCGATCTCTGATCGGAGCAGTTTTTCTGGTGGAGATTTTTATCCGGTTTTTTTATCGGGGTTTTTCCTCACCTGTAAGACAAATGTCAGGAAAACTTTAAGGCCCAAACTGTCCCCGAAATCATTTGGCCATCATCATCATCCTTATCATTATCATCATCATCCTTCACCGATGTGGAAAACAACGGCAAACTACCACATCTACAATTCCCTAGTAAAGCTGCAGGCATAGCATGAAAATGCTATGATTGCAGTGAAAGACCTGCCCTCGGGCAGAATTTTGATGGATGGATGGATAGTGAATGATAGTCAGTCAATTGATCTATATATTTGTACAAAACATTGGCGGGTTGTTTTGTTTTGGACAAAGAGCTCAATCTAAATACAGGCAAGCAACTACATCGGAGAGTCTCCTGTAATGTATATCTTTACATCCTCGCGTGGGAAAAGGATTCTTCCTATTGGTAGTTACTTTATCATAAGTAATGTCACGAGTGATTTTCAAATCATCGATAAATTCACGATTCACGAACTGACGAGTGAATTTACCTAGAGGATTTGGGAAATCAAGAGTGGCATTTGTTAGGACTATTTAACGAATACAATTATGCTGTTTACTCAAGAATAATTATTTAAATATACTTACCGGTATTTTAAAATATTTACATGAAATGTAAACGCCCATCATTGAAAACAAATCAGAAATGTGTGGTTATGTTTGATGTTTTAATTGTTTATTTACTTCCACAGATAATCCCTGATTCACTGTAACTTGATCATATTATTTATTGTCAAACAGGATCGTAATATTGTAAGAATGCACCCTAGTGGAGAAAAAAGAAACTTATCAAACTGTATATTATAACCAACATTATAGATTATTATGAATTATTTTTTTTAGTAAGAAACTCAGTAAAATCATAATTTAAAAAACACAGTTGTTGAACACACAGTTATCAAATGTGTAGTTCTAAGGAATCTGTTCATTATTTGCTATGTTAAATGTAATTTTTGGAGAGTCTGTCACTGCGAAATAAAGCTCTGACCTATCCAGAATGTTAGAAAGGAGGAGCTTTCTTTATCACAAAAGCTGAAACTGATAAAGAGAATTCGATAAAGAGTGGTCTTAAATACGACTATTATTGGTTGTAAAACAAAATTCATTGAAACATGATTGGTCTTTGACTCCCAT
Organism: Diploptera punctata; assembly: GCA_030220185.1. Taxonomy (NCBI): domain Eukaryota; kingdom Metazoa; phylum Arthropoda; class Insecta; order Blattodea; family Blaberidae; genus Diploptera; species Diploptera punctata. The sequence continues at coordinate 55,362 of JASPKZ010005699.1, forward strand.
TTGTGGCATGAGTTAATAATTATTAAGCTAATTTTGTTACACTTAATTTCCTACATGTGTCAGTGAGAGAGACGTGGTAATCACATCATCTCAAAGAAGCATCTGTGGTCAATGTTTTTTTTATCGGAAATGCCGGTTAAATTTTATTCAGAGGCTCCTATTTGCACTTCAGGTTATTTTACGAGCCTAAAATTATTTAGACTTAGGAGCCACTGCTTAAATCCCTCTCGGACGATTTGTCCCAAGGTTTTTTCCTTAGTAAATGATTCATCGACTCTGGCTAGGTTTGAATACGTGACTCTTGGGATTAACGTAACCCCTATACCCCCAGGCCGAAAGTGAATTCACATTGAGCAAAAAGTGTAAATACACTGCTCAAAACAATTAGAGGAACACTTGTAATAAATTGAATAAGTAATTGTTTTTTAAAGCTGTGATGCTGAAAGTAGGACAATATGTAAATTGAATTATTCATTTTATCATTGGATACAAATTTAAAGATACATGGCCTAAATACAGAGACATTACGTCAAATAACAAATATAGAGAATTTTTTTTTATTTTGGAAGGCACTGGCCACTTCTAATTGGTAAGCTTCCTGATGTTGCTATAGTGACGAATGTTGATTATTGCCATGTTTATTGAAGTCTCTGACAAAATGAGGCATTTAAATGAGTTTGAAGTGTATCATGCTCTACATCTTTTACGACAAGGTCAATCTCTGCGACAAGTGGCTAGAGAGCTTGGGGTTTCTCCTTCCGTGGTGTTCAGGTTACGCAACAGGCACAGAGAGACAGGTCAGTATTGTAGAAGACGTGGCCAGGGCCGTAAATTTAAAACAAGCCCCCAGGATGACAGATACGTTGTTCTTTCTGCTCTTCAACAGCGTACAAAAACTGCAAAAGACCTGCAGAATGACCTTCATATAGCTTCCGGAATCCGGGTTTCAGACCAAACCATAAGGAACAGATTAAGGAAAGAGAATATTCGTCCAAGAAGGCCCGTTAAAAAACCACGCTTAAAAAATGGGCATAAGGCAGCAAGACGTACGTATGCTGAAAACCATGGTGATTGGAACCTGAACCAGTGGGAGTCTGTGCTCTTCTCGGACGAATCCAGGTTTCGTCTTACACGTTGTGTTGGTCGATTGAGGGTGTGGGGACGGCCAGGAGAAAGATTTTCTGCACAGGCTGTACAGGAAATTGATAGATTCGGAGGAGGTTCCATAATGGTGTGGGCAGGAGTTATGTACAACAATCGTACGGACCTTGTACTTGTTCCCCAACGACTGAATGCTGTCCGGTATATCGAGCAAGTTCTGGAAGAGCATGTAGTACCTGCTGCCATTGGAGTAGGACCTGGATTTCTGTTTATGCAGAATAATGCCAGGGCACATTCTGCGGCTGTAACCAGGGATTTCCTGAGGAGGAATGAAATTGAGGTAATGGAGTGGCCAGCGGTCAGCCCAGACCTCAACCCTATTGAACACTTGTGGGATCTTCTAGAGAGGAAGGTCAGGAACCGACATCAAGCTCCACAAACTCTGCAGCAACTTGGAGATGCTCTGAAGGTGGAATGGGAGAATATTCCGCAAGAGGAAATCCAGAATCTTATTGGGAGCATGCCACGAAGGTGCCAAACTGTCATCGAATGTCGTGGAGGCCATACACGATACTAACTCTATATAACGAGAGTTTAACTTTGAAAATAAGCACAAGATTCAATTGCTTACATAGCGGAATTATTTGAAAAGTTAATTGTCAGCGTTATTAATTTGTTTTTACTGACATGAGCAATAAATAAATAAATAAATAACCACAAATAATGTACTTTATTAATTTCATGTTTGTACCTTTATCCAATGAAAAATATTTGCATATGTCATAGTGTTCCTCTAATTGTTTTGAGCAGTGTATAATCAGTAATGTTGTCTTTGTTCATTCAAATCGTCAATTTCTCTTTATCTATAATGGCGTAACTCATTATTTGAGACATAGCCTCTCTTTTGTTAGGAGTTACTTTATAAATCGTAATTGTCCTTAGATGTCATAAATGGCAGTCAACATACCGACTCAATGAGTCATCTAGCAGGAAACTAAGGTATTACTAGGATAAAATCAAATATTTCCTACATTTCCTCATATAAATCTTCTAACTAGATCGCGATTTCGAGACCACAACGGTCTCATCTTCAGTACAATCTTGGAGACTGACGTTATGTCGATTGGAAGAAACACTTCTTCTTCCCTCTGTTGGTGGACCGATGAACCTCAGAATCAGGTCATGATTCGCGTGAATTTCGAAGTTCATAAGTTTTCCTTTGTTTTTCTGAATGTGGATTTTTTTTTCCAAACCGTGAGTTCCTTTTGTTTATCTATTTGTTTAATTAGACTCGCTTTTGATTCAATTAAATGTTTTTCGGACCAAACATGAGCAGCTACTGCTGACTTTTCCACTTCTCCATTTTTGTCATTTCTAAGATGTTCTTTTACCCTTGTTTTCAAATTTCTTTTTGTTTTTCCAATATAAATGTTGTCATAATCCCTGCATTTTATCTTATAAATTCCTGATTTTTCTTCTTCAATTCTTTCATTTTTATTGGTTAATTATTCAATAAAATTAAACAATTGAAGAATTGAATCATAAATTAAACCACAGTGATTCATTCTTATAAAAGTTTAATATTACTAGGATATTGAGGTCGGTAATTTTGTTTATAAACCTTTTTATACAGGCTTAATGATGTTTTACGAGCCAGAAAATCTGCTGACTCGGGACCCTCAGCTTAAAGTCCCTCCTGGAGGACTTACTCCGTGGATTTTTCTATCCTAAAAAATCCATCAACCCCGGCCGAGTTTGAACCCGCGACCCTCGGGACCAGAGGCAAGGAGCATAACCACTAGTCTAATGCGGCCGAAAACGTTCTTTATACTGTCAGTAAATTGCAAAGTGTCTGAGTGTACAACAAAAATTGAAGTAAAATAAACAGATATCTGAATGGTGTATTTTCATAGGAAGTGAACACTTGGCTTTGTGCAGCTACAGTTGATCTTAAGAGGCAAAGGATTGTGAAGTGTGCTATCATCGATCCCACTACTGCGAGTCACTTTCACCAGGAGTTGCGTTTTCCTTGCTAATCTGGTGGGTCTTGATTCAATCCCAGTTCTTACGCCTGTGGTTTCTCTCATGAAAGCAAATTTGTCATCTCTGTCCCCTATTTACAATTCCTTATCTTCATTCATACTTTTCAGTCTGATTTACTTTAACGTACTTTTTATTTACTTTTATTGTCCGTTTTCTTTTACAAAATTATTTTTTATTTCATCTTTCACCGTTCCCTTACATAAGGTTTTTTATTCAATGTCCCAGATTTGTTATTTCGACCATTTTTGGTGTTCCCTCCTGGCATTGGCAATTTGTAACCCACTTCTGAGTCGAGGTGCCTGGAAGGCAGGGTTATGCTGCCCCGATGAATGATGGTTGATGATTATGATAGTGGTTCGCAAGTAGAGTCCTTAATCATATACTTAATCTACGACGAATATGAATGATGATGATTATGATGACCATTTTCCTTACATAAGTATACGAAGGTATTCATTATAAACTCAAACACCGACAGAAAGCGCAAAAGCTCGTTCACTCATACACTCACTTACTCAGGGGTCCAATACCGGTCTCTATCCGTAGCAACTGATCCATCCAAATATTATCCTCCCATTTATCTATAATCCTTCTTAAAGTTCCAAAACCTATTTTCGAGATATATTACATTTCCATTTTAAACTTCTAGATTTACTATAGTACCTCGGACAATATTTGAATGAATATAAAACATTGAGTACAGCATTGTGAAGCATTCTTCATTGTATTTTCTCATCCCTTATGGGACTTCCTGTGTAGGATCCTGTTTTCGAGTATGTGTAGCTTGTGTTCTTCTCTTAGTGTAAAGTACAGCCGCAGATTACTATAATCAAGTTTATCGTTTTATAAGTGTTGATACTTAGATACAAATAGGGAAGACAGAAGAACTGACGAGAAATATAAATCGTAAAGTAATTCCACTACAGGTCTCGGGAGTCCATTGGGGAAGTAGGAGGATAAGGCTCGTACAATCATATAATAAAAAGATCCGCATTTCCAATGCCAGGAATCAAACCCGGAGTCTCTCATTTTAACTAGGAACAGTGAACACGAAACTAAAGGCCGATCATCAAATTTGAAGAATTTGACTTATTCATATTCTTGATGGAGAATCAACTTTATTTCATTTAATTTAAAAAAATTTACGATTTTACAAAGTCGCCGGGAATATGGGTCTTTACAATACCACGTACTGTAATATTCAGAAAACGGAATCCATTTTCACCAACATATGAACAAACATAAAATGTAATTAGTAATTTCACAAGTAAACAAAAAAAGCATCCTTAATTGATTTTAAATCCTTTAAAGTAAACACGCGAAAATGCTAAATTTAGAAATAATATAGTCTTAGACAAAAACACTTCAATTTATGTTGTGTTCTGAAATTTGATAAATATTAGTTTAGTTTTCAATTACGGGCCTGTAATGTGCGTAATAATAATAATAATAATAATAATAATAATAATAATTAATTTTATTAAGAAACTTGTGATCAAATTAAACAACTCGCTCTCTCTCTTAGTTTACCTCCCCCTTTATAGTTACTCTTACATGCCCCACTCCAACCAGGCCTTACAAGGACATGATTAGTAACAATTTGTAACTCTGCATCACATACATACACATACGAACATGGAGGGCTTCTCTGAATGAGTGTTCTACTCAATACCAAGTCCACCCCCAAGACAACGCGAACATTCATTCATTCATAATAAATAAGGCAAATTTGATGTGAATGATGATTATGATGGCCAGTTGATGTTCGGAGACCATTTGGGCATTAAGGTTTCCCGTAATTTGTCTTATAGGTGCGTAAAAACGCCGATAAAACGTCATCAGAAAACTTGACCCGACTGGGGATTAAACCCGGGCCCGCTGCGTACATGGTAACGTTTTCTTAAGATCAAAGAAGTAGACATATATAATTAATATATACGGTAAAAATAAAACAGTTTTCAACGGTTTACTGTTAAAATAATTTAGAATAAAATAGGCCCTACTGAAGAATTACAAGATATTTTAGGCCTGTATCATATTCAGGCCTATATTTATTGTACAATTAACAACAGGTCTATCAGTCATATTCAATATTCAATGTAATATTGTGTTTTTCAATGGAATTTAATCTTGTGATTGGTGCGATTGTAGAATTGAAAAAATAAGATGTTACCTTCAATGTATCATTCTAAATATTTTATTTTTACCTTAGACGAATTCTTCCGTCCCGCGCCGTAGCCGAACGGTTAAGGTTGGAAGCCTTGGCGCAGAGCTACGGGACTTGCGCTGGTTCGAGTCTCCATGGGGGAAGAAATTTTCTCATGGTATTTCGGCCAGTATGGGACCGATGTCCACCCAGCATCGTGAGGCAATTGGGTAGCTACAATAAGTAGCGGCTCCAGGTTGAGGAACCAGCTATAACGGCTGGGGGACTCGACATGCTAACCACATGTCACCCCTACACTGGTTGTTGATCATCTACCTCTGTGATTAACACATGTGGATGTGAAGGGCCAGCAGCCGGCTGGTAAAAGGGCAACCGCTGAAAAGTGGAAAGACCCTCAATCGGAATCGAATTCTTCCACTTATTTCTCAGCAACCGAATTACGTATAATATAAAATAAAATTCAAACTACTAAACTATAATTGTTAGTAAATCTAACCTATGCTTTAACATAACCGTATAACTTGTTTTAAATCATTCACTGGACATAATTCCGTATGTCCATGCTCATCACGATTCTTACAGCAATTTTTCAATGGCCCCTTCTAACTACAGTAGATACTTGCCTATTAATATTTTGTTTATTTATTATTAATTGGGAGTGGAAGTAAATATCAATAAAACTAAATATATCGTCACACATAGAAATACATTACCTAATGTAAATCGACAGCTAATGACAAATGAAGGAAATTTTCATGATGTGGCTGAATTCAAATACCTAGGAAAAATAATCACAAATAGAAATGAGGTGCACAAAGAAATTAAACATAGGCTCAATTCTGAAAATGCGTACTATTATACATAACAGGGAATCTTGATGTCCCAACTCGTTCACAAAGAGTTAAACTAAAAATAAATAAAACTATTCTATTCTACAGTTATTTTATGTGGATGCGAAAAATGGACTCTTATTTTAAGAGAAGAAAGGATTTACGAGTATTTTAGAATAAAGATCTTAGGAAAAAATCGTACCAAAGAGAGATCCACACACAGGTGAATAGAGAAGACTACATTACAGCGAACTACATGGTCTTTATAGGAAGCCAGATATAATAACAGTCTCGTAGACTGCGATGGACAGGTCATGTGGCACGAATAGGGAATGAAAAACGTGCATGGAAACTTCTTTTAGGAATTCCAGAGGGAAAACGCCCAGTTGGTAGACCAAGAATGAGGTGGGAGAATAACTAACTATAATTTGAGGGAAGTAGATTATACAGGGAATGATTGGAAAATATTAGCTCATGATAGGGATATATGGAGAGCTTATTCCGCGGGGCAATGGACCTATGGTTTCGATAGTGCCAGTGAGTAAATTAGTTATCTATTATTAATTTACTAGAACAATGAAAATCAACATAATATGAAATAAAATTAATTGAATTGCAAGTATTGAAAATGTTTTAGAAATTCGTTTCGAAATTTTGGCTCAACTACGTTCGATTAACGAAGTGAAAAAATTAATTTCAAGGACAAATTAATTGACGTCTGTTGTTTCCCCTCTGGCTTCAAAACTTTATAGAGTGTTGGAGGAAGTAAGGGAATCCCTAACCTGCCCACACAGTGTGAGTCAGAACGCATTATGAAGTATTAGTCAGCAAATCTACACTTAGGAACGGTGATACTGAGAACTGACACATTACTAGGCAGATTATGTTCACTTGAATCATTGCTGTCTATGTTGATGACATCCCTATATCCTAATTAGAGATTTGTTGCCTAATAAACTGAAACTAAGTTATTTTATCACATACATATTATGAGATTATAACTGAGTCAAGACTGTAATTTAGGTTCCTGTGGACTTACGAATATCATTCTCGCTTTTAGTTACAAATGTATTTATTTATAAACAAGTTTTACAATGTAAAAATACATCTTCCTGTGCCCAATTAAAAAAAAAATATCTTCTTTCTCCGTTCTTCTCTATCTTCCCATTCTAATTATTCCAGACCTATAACCCTCACACTTCTTCTTATATCATCCATTCATTTAATTCTAGGTCGACCTCTCTTTTCTTCCCCAGGTGGAATCCATTCCAAGGCTTGTCTGGGTAATCTTTTCTCTGGCATTCTACGTATATGACCATTCTAGTTGTCTGCATCTCACACAAACTAATATTGCATTTTTGACTTTCAGTTGTTGTCCAATGATTGTATTTCTGAATTTTTCCAATTTAGAACGTCAAGTTGAGCGTCTAAAACCGGCCATTTCAGTAGACATATGTTTTTAACTCAAATTTTTATTCAACTGTCAAGTTTCTTGCACCTTATAACTATAGCTATCGGTAATAGTTACGAATTTATCTAGTTAAAACCCAGCTCGGAATACTTAGGAAAGGAAGTAAAGCCGTTGGTCCCCATGCGATTTACCAACGAAAGTAAATATCTTGAAGCTTGAAATATGAGGCCTCTGAAGAGATTCGGTTAACCCTTTCTTTTCCAGAGTAACAGTAATGGCCTGAGGCGTTAAAATCCGTCGTTAATTAAATTACTAACTCAAAAAGGCATTGCTGCATTCATCTCGAACCAAATTTTATATTGATATAGAAAATAGTCATGCCTACTAGTCAAGGGAATGTGGGACTCCAATGGACTTACAGTACCATGCTTACCATGGTTCCGAGATTACCTGACAGGTTAAATCCCTACTAATGATCATTGCTTGCTTCGAAAGGGAAATAAAGCCGTTGGTCTCGTTCCGTGTAATTTACGTACATAAAAACACTTCAAAATTATATAAAATTATATCTGAGCAAATTCTGTTGGCCCTTTCATTTCCGAATTTTAACTACGACGTTAATCAGGTATTAAAAATCGCTGTTAAATAAAACCCATCTCTTCTTCCATCTTATGGCTCTATAGTCCTAGCCGGGCTTGGTCTCCCCAATTTTCCAACTTCATTCTTTTCTCTCCTTATACACCCCTTTTCCAACTCCATACTTCTATAAATACCGGTATAGAGTCTGAACGTAATGTGACGTCCTATCCTCCTCTCATTTGTCCAACTGTTCTCTTACTTCCAAAGTACGCCATAAGACTTTTCAAGGTACTAGCTTGTTAATTCTAACCATGTTACCAGCATACTAGAGTATCTTTAAACTACTATTCAAAGCTTGATTTAGTTAATTATCATATAACAAGGCGTGTCGATTTCATTGTACGCACTATAGGTTAAGAAGAAATTGGAGATTGTAGCGCCACTAGTTACCTCTGTTTGTAAATAATGTCACAGAATAGCGTAAAATAAATGACCACGCTTGTAAGCATATATACACTATACAGCTTGTAACTACCTACAGTAAAACTTGTTTAATCCTGAACGAGAATAATGAGGAAATCTGTTCAATGTGAACAAATATATTGGTCCCTGCGAAATAATAGTAATTTTAGGTGTATTTATCTTGCATAAAACAGAATCTGCCCAACGCGAAAACGGAAGGATATTTCTACACAATTCATGAAAAAAATGTTTTATAAAGCAGAAAAAACAGATATATAAATTAGTTTCCATTTCATCAAATTCTCGTTAGGCAAAAAAAAAAAAAAAAGAATGATTTCTGCCACTGGGGGGTGTAGAGATTCTACCTGTACCTGAGATTATATCGGCCTCAGTGCACACCTGTTATGTGAAATACACATACCTGTTTTACAAATAACCATTGCACTGTAAAATCTTAAATTAGTTTAAGTCCTTAGAACGGTCTTTCACAGGTAGCGTTCGGAATTTACGGGATAAAGATGGTCAAAACGTATGTACCATTGTCATTAAGGAAAAAAGTGAAAGCGATTGAAGATAAATTTCCAAATTTCCGGACCAATGCTCCAAAGTCAAGCTTTAGCTGTTGCTAAATCCCTAGGGAATAACGATTTCAAGGCAGCTTCAGGTTGGCTGGACAGTTTTAAAAGACGACACAATGTAACGTGGAATGAAATTTGCGGGGAATCAAAGAATGTGGACGAAAGTGCAGTTAGTGAACAGAAGCACCAAAACTGCATAATTTAATATCAGGATACGCGCCTAAGAGACATTTTTAACGCTGACGAAACGGATTTTTTTTTTCGCGCGTTACCGTCGAAGTCGCTCATCCATACTATACTTCACTTTTCAACGGCAGCGGAACTACAATTAATCGAATATACGTAAAATAGTCATATACGGTGCTCTATAATCTAAGATTATTAATAAGTTTTGTTTTTTTTTATAATGCGGAATTTTGTTTAATGTGGAAGAAAATAGGTCCCATGCGATTCCGCTCTGAACAGCTTTTACTGTAATAACTAACAAACTAACTCGTTTGCAGTATCGAACCCGTAGGTTCTTGGCCGCGCGGACATAAGCTCTCCATGCATCCCTATCCTGAGCTACTGTTTTCCAATCATTTACTGTATAATCTACTTCCCTCAAATCATGCTTAAAGTTATTCTTCCACCTCATTCTTGATCTACGAATTGGGCGTTTTCCCTCTGGTTTTCCTACAAGAAGATTCCATGCACGTCTTTCATTTCCTATTCGTGCCACATGTCCTACCCATCGCAGTCTACGAGACTTCTTCTTCTACTACAAGGTTTAGGCTATGCAGCCTGTTTCGGCGAAGTTAAAAGTGGAGTCCATCTTCTACGTGGTCGGCCAGCATCTCTTGTTCCTCTGGGATTATACAGGAAGGTTATTTTTGGTATTCTTTCGTTGTTCATTCTCATTAAGTGTTCTGTCCATTTCTTATTATTTTCGCTGATTTTATCTTCAATTTTATATATTTTTAATTCTTCTCGTATAGTTTCATTCCTTATTCTATCCGCTCTTGTGCATCCTTTCACATTACGCAAAAAATAGCATTTCTGCAGTCTGTATCCTGCTTTTATCCCTTGATTTCATTGTCCAATTTTCACTTCCATACAACAACAAAGGAACAGCCATTGTTTTATATGATTTGAGTTTCGTATCTTTCCTTGTCTTCCGACATAAGGTTCTCTTTATGGTTCCACAAATAGCCCGAAATGTATTTACTTTATTTTCTATATATTTATTTTCTCTATATGTTATATCACATCCTAAATATTGGAAATGTGATATTTGTTCTATTATTTTGTTGTCCAGTAAGTCTACGATACTTAACTGTTATTATTATTCTGGCTTCCTCTAAAGACCATGTAGTTCACTGTTATGTAAGTCGTCTCCATTCACCTGTCTGTTCATCTCTCTTTGGTCCAAAAATTGTCCTAAGAACTTTATTTTCAAATACTCCTTTCCCCCCTTAAAGTAAGAGTCCATGTTTCGTATCCATATAATATAAGTGATAGAATAATACATCTTGTACGGAAAATAATTGTCTATATTTATGGTTTAAAGAACTTTATTATGAAAGCTCGGAGTGACACCACCCAACAGATCATAGCGTCATGTACACTCAAGTGCATTCCAAAAGTTATATAGTACACTGGCTAATATTCGGCGTGCGCTGCTACGCCTAAATAAATAAAATGTGTTTTATGATTAGCTGAATAAGTAAAAAGAAAAATAATTATAAATTGATATCGTAATTATTTTTAGATACCCAGTACTGATTAACCGGTGTTGCCCGGGAATCTAGTTATCCCGATCTTCTTGTCATAATGAGCTTATAGGCCTATACAGAAATGGTTATTGTGAGTCATCCGTAGAAGATAGACATATGCTGTAGCGGATTTTTTTGTAGAATTTGTTTAGATATTCAATTCTGTGTACGTTAATTTGGTGTAATCGTTATGATTTATACACCGTAAGCCATTTAAGCGTCCAAAACGCGGCTTTTAGTGCACCAATACCCCCTTTTTTTTAGGTCCGGCCCTAATAATATGTTATAAATATTAATTACCCCTGCAAAATTCTCTATATGATTGAAAAAAAATTCAAATCGGTCAATTAGTTTTTTTTTTTGTCCGTAAACGACAGACAGACAAACAGATTCACGCTCATTTTTATATACAAATATTAACATTGTGACCTTAGATCGAGATCTTCTTATTATGTTAAATAAATTACTCTAAACGACAACTATGCATTGACCTTGAAGCAAATTTTCTATTCATGAAGAGAATAGTCACATACTAACTGGTCAAAAACATTTGGAACTCCAATGACGTGTGTTCCAGATATGTGGCAATTGTCAATAATCATAGTATTAGATTATCAATAAGGCTAAAAATAATCGAAAATTAAAACATGTGAAGATCATCAGGTAGGCAGGTGCGCTAATCAACACCCTGCTGCTAATTGAATACAAGTAGTAGAGAGAGTTTTCAATAGATCCAAGTTTTGTGTTTTATTTTTATACAGTTACTTAACGGAGTAAAGTTTGCGACTAGAAAAGAAGTAAAAGAACCACAAACACCAAAACTTTACTTCTGATTTCTTTTAGAACGTTATGTGAGATTTTAATATGAACAACTAACCTTTTTTTATTCTTTTTTGTAACTAATTGCTCGTGAATACAATATTCTCTATAGAAAAATATTCTTGGTTATATAAAAATTCGAACAAAGGAAGAGAGGTTTTGTAAGCAGGCCTTATTTTTAAATAATTCATGCTAAACTACAATACAAACAGTATACTCTTCATACACAAAGCTCTAATTATAACAAAGCTAATTTCTACTAGGAAAATGGAGAGATATTTACAGTTAAGAAACTAGTATATTATTAAGAGTAATTAAATAGTGTCTCGTAGCAACATATAATTTATTGACGCTTGTTTCAAATTTTTGATAATGTACACTAAAGGATGTATTGAAATTGATTTTGGTTGCATTTTATTTAACGATACTTTCTATATCTCAGATCATTAGGGTAATGAAAATGTTGAAATATTTCAAATGAACTTTCAATACACACACACACACCCATCATTATCATCATCATCATCATCTTCACTTCAAGATTTAGGCGAGTCGCATGTCCCGAATTCACAATGACTCCTTCCATCTCTCCCTAGGTCTTCCTGCATTCCGTAATCCTTTTGGTTTATAATGATATGCTATCTTGGGCGATCTTCTTTCTTCCATTCTCTGAACATGCTGTTCCCAGCCGACGCGGTGTTGTTGAATTCTATAATTTATTGAATATATTTCTAATTGTCTTCTTATATCTTCATGTCTTATGTGGTCCAATTTTGTGCATCCTTTGGTCCTTCTTAGAAAGGTATAAACCGACAAAATATTTTGGCCGAATGTGCGGGAAAACGATCACTGTTTTTACAAAGAGACCTAAAACAAGTTTGGGGAAATTAATCTTATATACTTAATCTAGGATTTAAAGAGAGATCAGGTTTAGGTTAGGGGCATGGCATTTTTTAAAAATTAGCGACGATCACGATATGCGAATATGTCGAATGTAACGATTTAGAATATTGGAGGCATCAGATATTACCGGAAATATTTCTAAATTCAAATCGTGAAACATTGGCATGCTACGAGTTACTGGTAAACCCAGAAAATTGGATAAACGTGGGTAGATTTCTGGACAAAACGCGGAAAATAAGAACAACACTTATTCAGGAATAAATAAATATGTTAACAAATTGCAATACCATTAATTCCTAATAATTCGTCATAACTAAGTAAATGTATAATGTAATTGTATTGATATATAATTGTAAAATTATTGTTTTCTTTTTTTTTTAAGTATATTATAACCAAACATCAACTTATTGTAACGGACTGTAAACGGCACGTACGGCTTACTGCCAGTGCGATCCATACTTGTAAATAACATTGTATGTATCTTACTTTTAGTTTAATAAAGTCCTTATGTATACTGTAGAAAAGTCATTTCTGCTATAATCTGTATTCTATTCGAACTCTTCTTTGTTACCCAGGACTCACTACCGTATAAAAGTACAGGTACCGCCATTATTTTGCAGAATTTCAATTTTGTATCCTCCGTTGTTTCATGTCTTAGTTTTCTATGAGTGGTGCCACATATCATTTGAAATTTTGATAATTTATTGCCTATATAATTTATTGTTCCACCCAGAAGACAATTCACGACCTAGATAATTAAAATTTAACACTTGTGATAGAGGTTTATTTTATATTTTATTTTCGATCTTATGGGCGACTTCCCTCAGAAGTCCATTATTTTTGTCTTCTCTATAGATATTTTAAAATCGTACTCTTTACTTGGGGGCACGCCGTAGCGTAGTGGTTAAGGCACTGAGCTACAAGCCGGAGGGTCGAGGGTTCGAGTCCCGGTGGGGTCAGGATTTTTAAACTGACCCAAACCTTCTGGCGGCACTATGGCCCTGGGGTCGACTCAGCCTCTAACTGAAATGAGTACCAGACGCTTGTTCTGGGGTAAAGGCGGCCGTCACGCAGGGCTGACACCCCGGCTGACATCAAGTGCCGATTGTCAAGAAAAAGTGGGAGCCCTAACCTCCTACTGCCCCAAGGGCCTCCTGAGGCCTGTAGTGGGATCACTTTACTTTACTCTTTACTTATTTCAGTTTAACGGTGTAGAGGGATTTATAAATCGATTTCTGAATTTTGCATTACAATAACATCGTCAGCACTTAGTGAAATGTTAAAACACACACACGCACAATATATACACACATATATATATATATATACACACAATGTGTCCGCAAAGTTCTGCTACCAAAACAATGTAACTTAGCTCGTAAACTATTTAAGGTAGAGGCATGCTTTTTTTCCATCGTATTCTACATCTCTCAAAGTTTTGTTTACATTTGTTGCAAATTGTGATTTAAACGATTATGACGACACCACAGGAAAATACCCAATGTGTATGGTGGTATGCTGAGTCTGATAAATCACCAGTATCCCATATCCGAATGTTCTGGCGGTTAACATGTCTAGACACAAACAAATTCGTTTCACCCTCTGCAGGTACTCATTGTTCTTCTTCTTCTTCCTTTCCAGGATTAGGTCAATGCGACCTGTTCCGGTCTCAAGTTCATCGTTTCCTTGGACGTCCCAAAGAAGGTACTCATTGTCTTCATCAAATTCGTTCACCATGGAATCAGCATATTCCGCGTGCCGAGGGAAGTCAATTGGCAGCGACGCTTACGTAATTTGTACTTTATAGGCCTGAAGATGTAACCGATTATGGAGGACTTTATAAATGGTTGATTTTGGTAAATGCAATTCCCGTGAAGCACGACCAACCGATTTTTGAGGTCTGAGTTGAAGTGTAAGTTGCCCATTGTTGATAGTTTCTTGCCTCACACCTGGTCGTCCATTACACTGCCAGTCGCTAGAAATTTCTCGGCCCATCTAATTATGGATGATTTGGATGGAGAATCTCTTCCATATTGCCGGCGGAAATTTCGCTGAACAGTTACTGGTGATTTACCAGACTCAGCATACCACCATACACATTGGGCCTTTTCATGTGGTGTCGTCAATGTCGTTTAAATCGCAATCTGCAATAAATGTAAACAAAACTTTGAAAGATGTAGAATATATATATAGGCCTATAGATATTATAAATATATTTTTGACATTTGGCAATGAAGGCAAATATGATATGAAAAGAAAAATGAATGCTTGAGTCGGGATTTGAACTCGAGTCTCTAAAGTCTGTACCTTTAGCGCTCTAACCAACTGAGCTACCCAAGAATTCCAAGACAAACATACAATTTTTAGAGACTCGAGTTCAAATCCCGACTCAAGCATTCATTTTTCTTTTCATATCATATTTGCCTTCATTGCCAAATGTCAAAAATATATTTATAATATCTATATATAGAAGCGTTACTGCTCTAAAGTAAATATTCTCTTTAATAATTTGCTTAACTGTTATGTTAGCCGCTAGATGGCAGTCGGAAGATCTTTCCGCTACCTCTTGTGTGAATTGAGAATACTACATGTATAAGAAAATTGTATGTTTGCCTTGGAATTCTTGGGTAGCTCAGTTGGTTAGAGCGCTAAAGGTACAGACTTTAGAGACTCGAGTTCAAATCCCGACTCAAGCATTCATTTTTCTTTTCATATCATATTTGCCTTCATTGCCAAATGTCAAAAATATATTTATAATATCTATATATAGAAGCGTTACTGCTATAAAGTAAATATTCTCTTTAAAAATTTGCTTAACTGTTATGTTAGCCGCCAGATGGCAGTCGGAAGATCTTTCCGCTACCTCTTGTGTGAATTGAGAATACTACATGTATAAGAAAATTGTATGTTTGTCTTGGAATTCTTGGGTAGTTCAGTTGGTTAGAGCGCTAAAGGTACAGACTTTAGAGACTCGAGTTCAAATCCCGACTCAAGCATTCATTTTTCTTTTCATATCATATATATATGTGTGTGTGTGTTCCAAAATCATCCACTCTGTTTTTTTTTTGCTTCGAGTTCCTCCTTTGGAGGATAGATGGCGGCGTTAATGTTATCAATTTTTAATTTACGCAGCATATTGGCAGACCGCGTTACGTAGATGGTGTGTACTTGTATTGTATAGAGAAAGTGTAAGTTTAAGTGGTTGTGAGTAGTGTAAATGTGTTTAATGAGAGATGATGATGAAGAAAGGGAGATGAAACCTCATACCGAGACGTAGCTGTCTCCTTTCTAAAATCACCAAGTGGACGGCCTGACTTATCCCCCTCCGACGGAACAATATGCAACACCTAACACGCCTTCATAAACGGGCATCTGGCATACAATTTAACAATTAAAAATGGATGTCTACAACTCTCCTAGCTCACAATATTAAACATTTCACAATTATATTTGTAACCCCGTCAAGTATCTGACCAATACCCGCTAATTAGAAATCAGGCACGCTACCACATTACATAGCGCGGCGTACATTTTAATGCAATTACTGTATTGCAAAATACAAATTTGCCTGACGGATTGGTCGAGACAGCTTAGTTTGAGATGTTCTTAATAGTTCCAGTTTAAATTCCTTGGCAATCACCCTCCAAATTACCTCAACTATTCTCGTGGTTTTTCTCAGTCGTGAATCTTTTTTACATCTACCAGTAATATTATAGTATTATTATTATTATTAATATTATTATTAATGGCGTAGTCCATTGTTGAGCCATTGTCCCTCCTTAGTCAGGAGTTACTGGACCAAGTTCATTTTTAGTTACCTTATTTGCCCATAGATGTTATGAATGCCATACGATCAACACACCGACTCAATGAGACCTCTAAGCAGGCAACTAAGATATTATTAGGCCTTTGAGATCGGTAAAGTGCTTAATATTATATATATAGGCTATATATAATTAGTTATATCTAACGGAAACACTGTTTCATTTCAATTTACTATTAGCATTCAACTGGAATAATATCCAATTTACGTATGCAAAATAAACTGAAAATCAAATTAAAATAGTTGAATAGCAATTTTAAAGATGAGAGAAACGTACAGTATTGCATTACAAGAACTGTAACTTAAGTAAAATTACGAGTAATCTAACTGAATCGTTATTTATTTTCGGAAAAACGATGAAATTCTAACGTAAATAAATTGATAAATACGTAATATGAAATAGAGATAGAACAATTTTATGGACATTTAAACAGAGATTAACTGTTAAATTCAACGAAATCAAGAAACCGCGAAATGTTTACAAATTCCCTTTGTTAACTACGAGTATTTAACTTTAGAATTAGACTTAATGAACCCTGAATCTATAATTTCAGACTATTAGTTCCCTATATAAAATTATTTAATTTATAGTCCTCCATCTAGCCCAGCGTTTCCCAACGTTTTTCGACTCGCCAACCCCTTCCACAAAGATCTGAGTTGAGTGAACCACTGACTTTTAAATATACATGCTGCAGACATGCATAAAATTTAATTCCAAGCAAAAGGCTAGTAACCTTAAATTAACTTAACCCTTAACGGTTAAAACCTGAAGTTACTCTAGTTACGGCTTAAAAGTTACACAACGTGCAGGCCTATTTGTAGCGAAATCAACTGCATTCCTAACGTTTTACATAACTGTAAATCAGGCATTCGCGGTAAATATGAATTTATTGTGGTAATAATGTGATAATATCTCGATGCTATGTAACAAGGAACATTATAGGGTTAATTTAATTTTAAAATAATAATAATAATAATAATAATAATAATAATAATAATTATTATTATTATTATTATTATTATTATTATTATTATTATTATTATTATTATTATTATTATTATGAAAATGCTGCAGAAATGATGGAAACAATAATAGACTTAGCATCGAAACCCGCCATTACGGAAACGTTTAGGCGAACGCTATGTAATACGCGAACCACAGGTTGGGAAACACTAATATAGCGTATATAAATTTAATCATGAAATTAAAGTGATTCTATATACCATTTTGTATTACGTTACTCCCAAAATATTGGATTGTAAGTCCCATGGAACGTAAATCCTATACAAATAGGTGTAGTTACGAAGTGAAGAAGATGAAGGGAAAATAAATCTTTATGTAGAAAAACAATTACATATTTATATAATGCTAATTGGCGTTTTTATAGTACCAAATGTTCAATAGGCCTATAGGTGTCCAAACATTCTAAATCATTAAGCGCTAGGATGAGTAAAACTTCACCCAACCTTTATTAACTGCTGTTCCAGACTCATTTTGGTGACAAAATAATTATTTCATTCCAAAAAGTTCATATTTTGGCATAAAACTGTTCTATACACTCCCAGAAATGTTATGTTGTTTTTGAATACTGAAGCTTAAAAAATCATTTTAAAAAAATACTACAAATATTTAAAAAAATCTATTTTTGGTTAGTGAAAATTAGAAGATCATTTGAAAATAAATAATACACATGTAAAAATTCAACAATTCTATCCAATTTGGACATCTTCAGTTTCCTAAATATGCCTTTTTCAATTTTAAAATCGTTTATTATTGTTAATTCCGACGAAACAAAATTGACTTGGTATGCTTCACACCTTGTGCAGGCCACTTTAGTCGTAAGTTAATAAATATTATTCTATTCTTCTCGTTCTTAGTTTCAATCTCTCACTTTATAAGCACATTTACATCCCCCACATCAATCTGTCGGGAGAGAGATCTTTAACTTTCGTTCACACATAATATTTGTCCAAACAAGATCATGAAGGTTCTCTCCGAGTAAGTGATCAGCTCAATACAGGTCTTCCTCCGAAACAACACGAACATTTAAGAGGGAACACACCATTCACTCACACATTTTTGTACTAAAAATGAAGAATAACACTCAGAATTCAATTAGGAAATTTGGTGTAACGGATGAAGACACAGAGGACAGAGAACGATGGAGAACGTTAATTAAGGGAAATTTGTGAGTGTGATTTACAAACTGATAGTCTTATAGCTCGTGTTAATTATTAAAATTGGTTGGAGAAAACCCTCAGTGATGAGGAAAATTCTCAAAATGAATGAAATGACATGAAAAATATGATAATGATGGCCAGATGATGTTCGGGGATCATTTTGTCATTAATGGTTTCTAACATTTACCCTACAGATGAGGAAATATTTAAAAAGTCACCCAGGAAACATGTGTAGATAGGGAACCGAACCCGGGCCCACTGCGTACGAGGCAGCGATGATATCCTGAGACCACAGCGGTGGACAAGTTAATGCATAAAACTTTTAAAAATGTTAGTAAAATCCTAGAGTTTAAGGGTTTAAGCGCCCTCTCGTAGAGTGCCAGGAAACAGCACTTACACAACTAGGGTTCGAGTCAGGGCTATGGCGCCATTTATTTGTATGTGACTATAGGGATATAATTTAGCAGAGTCAGCCGGCCTGAGGTAGAATTGCAATAAAACAAAAGATACAGTTGTGTTTTATATTTAATTCGGCGTATTAAAATGAGACGTATACACAGAGAATGTTTATTTAAAAATATCCACTCGCATGTTTTACAGAGAGCGAGAACAATGGTTGAATGCTATTATCCAAGCAACTGAATATATAATTCTACATGGCCGATGTTTTCTGAAATGCCTCTATTATTCTCTATTGTTAGTGGCGCACAGCCAATACAATACAAAACAAAGCAGGGTCATGAACTGCGCACGCGCGCTTTTGTTCAACATTGTCAATGAGTAATTAAGGAAAATGGCTGAGGAATTGTACGGAATAAAAACAGCGGTATATAATATTACATGTAACAACGACATTACTACATTCCCAAATGCTCATAATTAGTTACATAATATTCACGTATGAAAATGTTGGGTGAATCTTGCGTAAAAGGGTATCTTCACCTTCATTAACCTAGTCACTGGACAGAAGGTACCCGGAGGTTAAGGCCGTGCGGACATACCTTTGTACTAATGTTCACCTGCATAATCCACCTCTCTTAAATAGTGATAATATTCTCCCATTTCATTCTTGGTCTACATATTGGGCGCTTTCCTTTTGGTTTCCCTATAAGTAGTTTCTATGTCCCTCTGTCATTCCTCATTCATGCATCATGCTTTGTCCTTTTGGTTTCCCCATAAGAAGTTTCTATGTCCCTCTTTCATTCCTCATTCATGTAGCATGCTTTGTCCATCACAGTCAACGAGACTTAACTGTTCTTATTTCATCTGGTTTACCATAAAGACCATTGTTATGTAGTATTATCTGTTCGCCTCTCTTTGGTCCAAATTTATTCTCAAATACTCGTAAAATTGTCTCTTCCTTTAAAGTAATAGAACATATTTCGCTCCATGTAAAATAACTTTTTTTAACATGTTGGGGTGACTAGAGTCACAGTAGTGCATCGTTTTCAGAGTTCAGCTTATGTTTAATTTCTTTACCTATGGTAATTATCATTCTTAGGTCTTTTAATTTTACCACTTCTTCAAAATTGGCCTAGTCACACTAACAGTGTTAACTATAGTTAACACTGTGGACAATTTGTAAATCACAACACTATAAAATGCATTCATTATCTTAAATTGTTTTTCATTTCTTATTTCAGTATAAATTATTTTAATATATTGAGTTTTTCTCTTTATGAAATTATATTTTATTTGGTGTCAAAAGTTGCAAAACCTTAATCCAAATTTTCAAATATGTTTTAATATCTTCCAATCCCTATATATTACATAAGAAGTTAATATTTTACTCTATAAACAATTCAATGTTGTTTTTATGTTACTTTAACTGTGCTTCATACTCATATTTGTACCTTACTTTAACTGTTAAGGTGATGTGGCAATACTCTATAAACTCAATATAAACCACTCATACTATATATTTCAACACTTAAACTCCATCTTATGTACCACTTTTTAAATATAAAAATATGAAACATTTTCCAACTTGATAACTCGTGTAACGCAAAAACAAATGCACAACCCTGCAAATCAGTTTTTAGCTCTCGTAAACATCTCCAAATTTGGAGCCAAATCGCAACTTTTCTTTTTAAATTGTGATTTTATGTAACAATGCCCAATAAATACTAAAACTATTTTATTAGTCCACATTTTAACTGAAGAGGTTACGACATTTTCTAACTAAACGTTTTTAAAAGTTCAAACAATAAAATTCGTACCTGAGATCTCAGTCATCAACTAAGTTTTCTTTTAAAAACGCCTTATAAGCCTTTCGGAACATTTTCTATCTTCAGCTTTCAATTGGAAGCTTTTATTTAATATATTTATTGTTGAAAAATTATATATAAAGTTTTATTTAAGTCCTAAATACGTAATTTTAAATCATAAATGTAGTCCTCATATTATGTCCATAGAATATTCGTAAAAATTACGATCTTAGTAATGTTGTTATAGAATGAACATAGATTACGATAATATATAATATTAAAATTAGATTACACTATTTTACTCTCAATATACGTCCCCTGAATTAATTCCTAGTAAAAATCAAAAGCTCTAATCTCTTGTAGATCATGGGGCGATACTAGGTTCTTCTTCAAGTTCCAAATAAAAGTGACAGCTTAGCCTACATATAAGTAATTGACGTGTAAAATATTCATTCAAAAAATTTTGGGTTTATTCAAATCTATGTCTGTTTTTTGCCTCAATCAGAAAGGCAATCCAACAACTTCGTGTTATCCGCTTCTTCCAAGTGCTTTCTACCAGTGTGGCATCTTAATACATCTGGTCTTCTCCACGTAGTTTTGGTCTGCCCAATAACACTTTACCTCGTGGTTAATAGTAAATAGTTACTCTTCTTAGTGTTGTTTTCTTTTGGTGTAATATGTGACGAAGCCATCGTAGTTTTACAATCTTCACTACTGCTACCATATCGTCTTTTGATACTACAATCTTAATTCTCTGTTCTTTTTTATTTTCGTTCATTTTCTATAATAGCGTCAACATGTTTTTGTACAATTTAATTGTCAAAAGTAATAAGAGACATGTCCGACTTTTTTGTCCAGCTTTCAGGTGTATACGACAATATTAATAAAACTATGGTTTTGTAGTAGTTACGCTTCCTTGTTTTACTTGGAAGTTTAGAGCTAGAAACTTTATTCAGACTATGGTAACTTCCATTGATAAGCAGCTTTACAATTTTTTTCATATTTTTTTCATGAATATTTGAATCGTTCAATTGTTTTCTTCAAATTTTCAATTATCTACTCTTATTTTCAAGTTGTTAATATAATGACTTGTAATATCCCTATATTTGGATTTTTTTGGCACTGGCCTTTAGACAAGTTTATTTTACTTGTATAACAAGAACTTTAAACAGGTGTTCAGTATCTTGCTTCTGGTATTCCTATATATATATATATATATATATATATATATATAACACACCGCTGTGATCTCGAGGTAGCGAGCTGCCTTGTCACGCAGCGGGCCCGGGTTCTATCCCCGGTCGGGGCAGTTTTTATCGGGGTTTATCCTCACGTGTCAGACAAATGTCAGGAAAACTTTAAGGCCCAAACGGTCACCGAAATCATATGGCCATCACCATCATCATCCTTATCATTATCGTCATCATCCTTCACCGATGAGGAAAGCAACGGGAAGCTACCACAACTACAATTCCCTAGTAAAACTGCAAGCATAGCATGAAATTTCTATGATTGAAGTGAAGGACCTGCCTTCAGGCGGAATTACTATGGATGGATGGATATATAACATAAAAACGTGTTTCATTAATTCACAGCAAGTTTAATATTTTTCTTTGAAAAATGTTAAAAAATTAAAAATATATTTATACAAAATTCACGTTAGATCTTGTATCTATGTCAAAATAACCTATGCTAACTAACTAACTCACTGGCACTATTGAATCCTAAGTTTCAAGGCCGCGCGGACATAAGCTCTCCATACATCCCTATCCTGAGTCAATGTTTCCAATCATTCCCTGTATAATCTACTTCCCTCAAATCAAAGTTGATGTTATTCTCCCACCTCATTCTTGGTCTACCAACTAGGCGTTTTATCTTCTGGTTTTCCTACAAGAAGTTTACATGCACGTCTTGCATCCCCTATTCGTGCCACATGTCCTGTCCATTGCAGTCTACGAGACTTAACTGTTCATAATATATCTGGCTTTCTTATAAAGGCCATGTAATTCATTGTTATGTAGTCTTCTCCATTCACCTGTCTGTTCATCTCTCTTTGGTCCAAAAATTTTCCTAAGTACTTTATTCTCAAATACTCTTAATCTTCTTTCCTCCCTTAAAGTAAGAGTCCATGTTTTGCACTCATATAATATAACTGGTAGAATAATAGTTTCATATATTTTCAGTTTAACGTTTTTGAAAGGAGGTGGGACGCCAAGAGTCGCTGTAATGCATAATAGCACGAATTTCCAGAATTGAGCCTATTTGTGATTATTGTTCCTGGGTATTTTAATTCAGCCACTTCGTCAAAATTTCCCTCATTTGTCATTAGCTGTCCATTTCCATTATATAATATATCTCTATTTGTGAATATATATTTAAAAAATAACCTATGCAGTAATTTTAACCTCATTGATGATCTGGAAATATATGGAGTTTCTCAAAATATTTAGAATGTTTCTTAGGATGGGTATTTATAAAAAAATGTTAACGCATGCACAATTCATCCCATTCCTTAATTAAGTACGGTAAAAGATGTGCAGAGATGGGATAACAGGCATAAATTAGTTCTTTACTAACACAACATGCAGGTTTCAGTATAATTAAGAATGCTAATGAAGAAATAGAGTTATTTTAGTGAAAAAGCCCATGTTAAGGTTGGATTCATGTTATTAATTAGGCATTACAGTACCGCCACTAATCTTCCATCTAATTGGAAAATTAATTGGATTGATAATAAATACATTAAACTGACCAATACAGTGTTTAGAAGAAGAGTGAGACATCGAATTTGATGGATATGCTTGGGAGACGAGCGCCGGTGTCTTATCGACTGTTTCTTGTCTCCACAACTTGTTGCTTTGCGCCTGTTTGTTTCATATTAACACAATCACTTGTCTGTCAATCTATACCGAAAAGCTGCACAACTTGTAGTACCACTTCTTCTCCTTCCCATTATTATTATTATTATTATTATTATTATTATTATTATTATTATTATTATTGTTTTGTTTTATTATTATTATTATTGTTGTTATTATTATTATTATTATTATTATTATTATTATTATTATTATTATTATTATCAGAATTTAAGGGAGATGAATTTATACAGGGTATGATTGGAAATAAGTTGCTCAAAACAGGAGTGAATCGAGAGCTTATGAAACTCCAGTGCCAGGGGAAATAAACTCTCAGTACATCCCTAATTTGAGCTAATATTTTCCAATAACTTCTTCAATTCAACTCCCTCAAATCATGGTTAATGTTATTTTCCCCATCTCATTATTTGCCAATCTTACGGGCATTTTCCCTCTGGTTTTCTTATAAGAAGTTTCCAAGTCTCTCTTTCAGCCCCCATTTGTCCCACATGTCCTCCTCATCAAGTCTTCGAGCCTTAACTGTTATTATTACTAGGGAAACGTAAGAATACTTTCTAAAATATAACCCATAATTAAAATATGTTAAATTAAATTTAAGAAATCAAAGTAAATGTACTCTGTTTTCCATAAATATCCTGTAGCCCTGTGTTATGTAGTCTTCTCCATTACGTGTGTTCGACTCTCTTTGAAACAAAATTTTTCATAATCATTTTGTTTTCAAATTGTCCTAATTTTTCTCCTCCGTTAAAATAAGGGACAATGGTTCTTATCCACATAACTGGAAGAATAAATGTCTTGCATATTTTTAATATAGCGTTTTATGAGAGAAGTTGGGACAACAGGATGATGATTATGATTATGTTTATTATTATTATTCATCATCATCATCTTCATTCATGGACTAGGTCTGTTGACCCGTTCCGACTTCAGCCCATCTCTTTCTAGGTCTGCCCACATCTCGGGTGCCTTTAGGTTTGTATTTTGTTATTTGTTTTGGATATCTATCTTCATTCATTCTGTCTATGTGTTGCTTCCATTTTTGTCTATATGTATCCATTTTATCAGTTATTGCAAATATTTCAAGTTCCTGTCTTATTTCTGTGTTCTTGATTCTGTCTTCCTTAGTGCACCCTTTAACAGATCTCAAAATTTCATTTCTGCCGCCGTTATCCTACTTAGGTCTTTTTTTTATGTATCCAGGCTTCTGAACCATAGAGCAGTACCGGTACTGCCAACATTTTATAAAATTTCAGTTGGGTCTCTCTTGTTTGTTTTGTTATTTAGTGTTCGTTTTATCGTACCACATATTCCCTGGAATTTTGCTATTTTATTATTTATTTCATTATCATAATTAAATGAAATGTCACATCCTAGATAATTGAGATGGTTCACCTGTTCTATGATTTTGTTTCCTATTACTATTTTCGATCTGATTTGATTTTCCCTTGGAATGCCATTACCTTAGTTTTTTCTATGGATATTTTGAGATTATATTGTTCACATATATTATGTATTTAAAAATATTCCTCTGAAGTTCGTCTTCTGTATTTGCTATTATTACCTGGTCATCAGCGTATAATAATGTTTTCAAGTAGTGTTTTTTTATCTAATTTTATTCCTTTATTTCTTTCTTCGTTCCATTTTTCTATTATATCATTGATGTATAGGTTAAATAAAACTGGAGAGATACTGCATCCTTGTTTAACTCCTTGATTAGTATGAATTTTATTTTTACTTACTTCATTTCTAGTTTTTTATAACAAAATTTGTTTCCAGTACAAACTCTTTATAGCTGCTATTAAGTGTTTCGGAATTCCTTTTTCTTTTAAAATTGTCCAGAGTTTTCCTCTGTCTACTTTATCAAATGCCTTGACAAAATCAATAAAAGCTATGTGTGTTTCCATGTTATATTCTCTCTTTTGTTTATAAATTCTTTTATCGTAAATATATTATCCATACATGAACGCCCTGGTCTGAATCCACTTTGTTCTTCTGTTAACATTACCTCTGTTATTTGTTTTAACCTAAATGTTAAGATTCTTGAGTATATTTTATAGCCTGCAGTTAAAATGCTTATTCCTATGTAGTTGTTGCAGTCTTTACGTTCTCCTTTCTTAAAAATAGATTGTACTGTTGCTGTTGTCCAGGTTTCTGGTATTGTTGCTTGTTTCCAACATTATTAATATTTTTATTGTTATTATTATTATTATTATTATATAATTTTGTTTACGTTCGTGGTCTACTGACAACTTTGCTGTATAGACCTAGGGGGTCCGGGTTACGACACTGTGGTCGGGCTAAGTTTCCAGGGAGAAGTTTCCTTTTATGGTTGTTTGCTCACCTGTAAAACATATGTCAGGAAACCTCAAGGACCAAATACTCTCTGAACACCCTCAGTTATCATAATCATCCATGTCACGTTGAGTTTGTTTAGTACCAATGAGTGAATTGTGTGTCCTGTCTTAAATGTTTGTGATGTCTCGGAGGGTACCCTGGCATTGAGCTGTTTATACATCCGGGAGACCCTACATATAATTTTGTGATCAAAAACCATATGTGGGTCCTATGTGATCCATTAATATAAAATCCTCTTCCCATGAGTCATATCAATGTAGGGACGGAAATTACCTACAAATGGAGAGGTTGAATTTAAAGGGGTATATATATATATATATGTATATATATATATATATATATATATATTATATATGGTATGATAAGAAAAATAAATGCCTGGACGGGATTCGAACCCGGGAAAAAATGTTTGAATTGGATTCGCCTGGTGGTGTAATGGATATCACACTGAGGTACAGACTCAGAGATCCGGGTTCGAATCCCGTCCTGGCATTTATTTTTCTTACCATACCATATTAAGCTTGCATTGCTCCATGTTAAACATTTAATTATAATATATATATATATATATATATATATATATATATATATATAATTTTTAATGTTATAAGTGTACGAAAAATTCAAGTGCTAAATAGGAATAAAGGAAGTGGTGAGAGATTTTGCTTTTTAATTAATTTGTTTATTTTTAGACGGTTTATATTATTTAAACATAATGCAACAAGGATCTTCAAATATATACCTTCCCGTAGACTGTGTATCTCCATTGTTATATATATTTATGTGTCTTGTGTAATTCCGAATACTGATTAATATTTCATGGATGATGAAATGGATCTTGATTATTAAAATGGTAATAAAATTTGCCTTGATGACTGAGTAAAACCACTAAATGCCAAATTATTTCGATAAGTGTCATGATTTGAAATAAGAATGTTAAGAATACGAATCTTAAATGCTACTATCTGAAACAACCTGTTTCGTTAAACTTTATTTTGACTAGAAAAAAACTTTTCGATAGTTTTCTTCCAAGTTAGCGTGAATTTTTTTTTGCTTTCGTGTCACTTTTATTTCTTGTATCTTATATGACGAGTCAAAAAATAGCTTCACGATCTAGCTATGATTTGAGCGCCAGTTACTAAAAGTGGAAATGTTATGACAAATGTGTTTTATCTTTCCTTTGACATGTTTTACACCTTTGGTCCTTTAGAGTATGCAGTGTAATATCCAGCCTGTATACGAAACGCATCGATGGGAGCTATAATAGGATTATCAGCACAATGTGACCTTTTACAAGTGATCGGACTTTGTACTGTGGCTTACTCCCACTGCCTGTAATCACTCACCTTTACAGTCTCTCTACACTGTATTGTTACATGTCATAAATGGTTAAGTCAAAACTTGTAAAAATCTCTTGTTGAAATGTGATAATGTCATATCATATTGTAAAATAATTGACACTGTTGTTAATATACTGTATCTAACACATAAATCAATAGCAGTTTTCTCTCCGATACTTCGTGGTTTTAGATGATATCTGTATAGAATCATCCGAAAGCCAAACTTGGCAAGATCTCGCGAGATCGACCATTCCGATTAAGGTTTTAAGCGATTTCCCTCAATGCAAGAGCAAATGCTGGAATAGAACCCCAAAAGGTCCGCTACCAACTTCATTTTACTACAATTAAAATTAAAATTCAAAATTTAAACCTGGGCTAATGTATTTTATAGGAATCGGGGTTCTACCAAAAAGGAGAAGCAAAACGGATCGCTCACCGCCAACACTTAAAGTGATGACCGCAGATATTTCCATCTATCTATCTATCTAGATGATAGCTGTACAATTTTGAGGTGTGCACCCTTCACTTGTCATCTGACAGGGGTTTTGTGTTTTATTGCCCAGAGTAATTGAATATTTCGTATTAGGCAAAAATTCTGTTTTTGAAAGAAAAGATGTCAATAATCGTAAGATTTTTTTGTTCAAGTTAGATTATTTGCTCATGATATATATATATATATATATGGGCGGATGAAAGAAATTAAATTAAATGGATGATATAAGTGTGGAGAAATAGAGTGATGAACTTTGTGGCAGGGGGAAAACGGAGTAAAACCTGTCCAAGCTCAGTTTCGTTCATGACGAAACCCACATGGAGTGACCGAGACTCGATCTCGAGACCACAGCATTGAGAGGCAAGCGTCTAATCGCTTGCGCCACGGAGGCGCATATATATATATATATATATATATATATATATTAACTAATAATTGTCTTTCATAATTAATGCAATTTATTAATCTTAATTAACAAAATATTAAGAGATTTTGAGATTAAGATAATAATGCGAAATATTATTAGAATAAATTTCACCATAAAACTTAATTTCATCAGCTTGCTGTCTTAAACATATGTTCTTAATTCGTAAAAATCAAGTAACTTATATATTATATTGAGTAACGTCGGGTATTGTGGACCCTTCGGTTTGAGTGTACCCTGTTAATATAATTATATATTTTTAATTGGAGCTGCCCTGGAACAGAAAATATTTTAATTCCTTCCCCTCATCAACTTTGACGTGTTCAAGGCCAGTTAATTTTATTCTTTGTGCGAAGAAGGATTTATTTGTGATATTTATGAAAATGACCATTTAAAAGTTGTAAAAGCTAAGAATTAATTCTTAATTTTTGCTACTGAACAACACAAATGTTGAAAACAACTATTATATTATGTAGATGCTGTTTTAATATACTGATGGGTTACGTTTGACATTATGTGACATGTCTGATGTATAAAATAATTAAAGATAACAAGGAATTCGGAAAATCTAGACCCTCCACGAGACGGTTAAAGTGGGCCCACTTTACACGAATACGTATATTTTATCAACAACGATGCTATATATATATATATATATATATAAGCATACTCTTAATTAATTTTCTTGTAGTTTTACCTAAGACCGTCGCTGTGTGCAGATGAATGACGTGTGAATGTTATAATCAACGATAATTTTTTTCAAAACATTTAATAAATATCAACGCTCTTAATTATGATCAGTCATAAATACTTTGATTAATTTGCCCCGACTACAGAAATTAATAGAGTAAATAAACTTAAAATAGTCTAAAGGCTAGGATTGACTCTAAGGTCAACTTTACCCGAATATGGTGGTTAAAGTGGACCTTTCTTGTAATGTAAAAAATTTATAAATGATGAAAATGTTTCCATATTTGAATAAAATAACAATGCTATTTCATAGTTATAACACTAATGATAACTGTAATTAAACAAATTTCAGATCCCTTAATTAAAGGAAGGATAAACAACAAATTCAAAATAGGGGTGCAATTACCTGAAGTTCATATATATGCTGGGTATTAAATATGGTGGCTTAGCACTATGTAATGAAATACATTTGATACAAGCCAATTTAACTGGAAATTGCATAAAATGCCTTTTAGATGAGGGAAAATGGTTTCCTGGAGATATTATGGAAGACAGTCGTAGCCTATTATAATACAAACTGTGCTAATGTGGCAGTAAGTTATCACATTAGGATTTTTCTATTGGAATTTCAATTTTCCATTTTGTATTGTAGGCCTACAGGTGACTGAGAGTCTCTTATTTGTGGCTTGATTTCTTTAAGTAAAATGAGTTTATTTCTGGTCAAACAATTAAACAAATTAAGTTAATAGTAACAACGGTAGTAAATTTTCTCAATTTGTATTATTAAATAAAAAACTTATTTATTTTTCACAACATTAATGATTTATTGAAGAGTTTAATAGTAAGGGATGGTCAAATGCTCGTGGTTTTATTAGAAAAACAGTAATGTAACTTGTTCTTTTCATCAACGCAGTTTATCTCTCACAGCTCAATGCCAGAGCCTCCTCCGAGACAACACGAAACACACCATTCACACACATCCATACTAAACGTGGCGAATATGGTAATGGTGATGCTAGATAATGCTCGGTGACCGTTTGGGCTCTAACGTTTTCCGACATTATAGGTGATGAAAACCCCAGAAAAAGAATCACCCAGGAAACTAATATCGGGATCGAACCGAGGTCGTATGGATACGAGGCAGCGACCCCGAGACTGCAGTGCAGACTGATTCCTGACTGGAAATGGAGGAAAAAATGTCCTATGAATAAGTGTCCATAAATGCATCGTTGCCACGGTAGATGGCACTGACGACTGGCATTATTCTCTCGGACCACTTGCAGAAATACTCTTTATATTTTACTTGAGAATGTGCCTTTGACAATAAGACACGTGATGTGGTGTCTGCAAGATGGAGCATTATAGTTCTCCAACACCTCAACAAAATCTTCCAAAGACGTTGGATAGGACGCGGAGGCCTCGTTGCATGGCCTGCTAGATCACCGGACTTAACCCCCTGGATTTTTACCTCTGGGGTCATCTGAAATGTGTTGTGTATGCTGAACCAGTTCCTGATGTGCTTACCCTTCAACAGCCTGTCCACGTCGTCTGTAACGCTATTCGGACAGAGGCCGGAACATGCTAAAGAATGAGGCAATCCACGATATGACTTGTGAATGCGTGCATTACATTCCATGGACGCCACTTTGAACATCTGTTGCGATGTGGATGCGAATATGCTAAGTAATGTGTGCCTAGACGATTTGTTGTCGGTGCACGCACATCGTTCATTTCCGGACACATGTTTCTGGGACTTGTTTTGCTTCATTTCCAGTCAGCAAACAGTTCCTGAAGTTTGTCGGTGTAATTACCGTTCACCCTGTATTTTATAAAAAAATATCTTCACACAAATTTCCATATTTATAAAATAGTCTTGTTCTCAACCAACTTTCAGTAAAAAATATAATATAAAGAATTTTCAACGTAAAAGAACTACGTGAGACAATCTTTTAAATTTATGTAGACCTATATCAAACCGTCGTTCCTAATAAGCATAATAAAGTAATAAAATATATTTTTATCATAGGTCTAATTCTAAAATGGTTTTCTTAGAAATACGTTCATTTTAATGTTATACTTTTTATTGGTGTGATTATTTTAGGGTCTCTTTTAAAGTGACTAAATGTTGGTTTTCTACGGCTTAAAATCTGAGATATAATAACAACAATAATAATAATAATAATAATAATAATAATAATAATAATAATAATAAGAGAAGTAAAATACGTAATCAGTTATCATCTGAAAAATTTCTCTAGAGATAATATTTTAATAAAATAATAACAAACATAGATAAAAATATAACGAGATGTATCCTAAACAAGAACATTTTTATCTTGCATACTAAAACATTTTAGGCGGCTCCGTGGCGCTTGTGGTTAGACGCTCGCCTCTCACCGTAGGGGTCCCGAGATCGAGTCTCGGTCACTCCAAGTGGGTTTTGCGGTGGACGAAACGGAGCTTGGACAAGTTTTTCTCGGGGCTTCTCTCGTTATCCCCTGCCACAAATTGCATTCCACCATTTCTCCATTATCATCTCATCCATTTCGTTTCATTCCATTCATCCGTCCCTATGACGGTGCGTCAGGAGTGGTCGGCCGGCACCCTTGTCATTCACAGACCTCTATAAATATAGGGGCTTCATCTCATTCACCGATGTTGGGCACGAGTTGAGGGTATTTTATTTATTTACTAAAACATTTTAATTCAAAAATTAGGCCTGTTAATACTAAATAAATGGTGTTATACGTAGGCTTATATAACCTTATACTCAATATATTTATTTATATATTTCACATTTCATAATTTTATAAATTCATTTTTTTAACTTAGTTTAACCTTTCCCCATGTAGGTATTTTTATGTGCCCACACTTTCGTGGTCTTACAGGAACACAACCCGCCAGGAGCGGATTTTAATCTATGGATCATATAAGGAAATTTTGAATACAGAAGGGCATGGAGAGTTTCTCCAGATAAGTGATAAGCTCAATGCCAAGGCCATCTCCGACACACCCAAACACCTAAGTCAAGACACGTCATTCTCTCACACATTCGTACTAAAAGGCAAATATTATACTCACAAATGGGAGCCAATGACCAATCACGTTTCAATGAATTTTGTTTTCCAACCGATCACAGTCGTGTTTCACCTCGCTCTTTATCGAATTCTCTTTATCAGCTCCTGCTTTTGTGATATAGATAGTTCCTCCTTTTTAATATTCTGAACAGGTCAGCGCATTATTTTACAGTGATTGACTGTCCAACAAATACGTTGAATATAGGAAATAATGAACAGATTCCTTCGAACTACAGATTTGATAATTGCGTGTTCAATAATTGTGTTTTAAATAATAATTTTACTGAGTTGTTTACTACAAAAATAAATTAATAACCTATAATGTTGGTTATAATAAACTGTTTGATGTGTTACATTTTTTCTCCACTAGGGTGCATCCTTACAATATTGCGATTCTATTTGGCAATAAAAATATGGTCAAATTGCAATGAATAAACAAATGAATCATAACCACATATTTTTCAATTGTTTTCAATGATCGTCATTTATATTAAACATATAAATGTTTTAAAATACCGATATATTTGAATAAAGATTTTTGAGTAGACAGCTTAATTGTATTCGTTAAAGAGTCCCAACAAATGCCATTCTTGATTTCCAAATCCTCTAGATAAATTCACTCGTGACATTACTTATGACAATTATGATGGCCAATTGGTGTTAGAGTACTATTTTGATCTTAAAGTTTCCTGACATGTGTCTTCTAAAATGAGGAAAAACCCCGAAAAATAACATCACTAAGGACAACGATCGGGGATCGAATACATGTCCTCTGCTTCTGAGGCAACGGCGTTACTCCAAGACCACATCGGTGACAATTTTATAACTACTTCAAAAATAAAAAAATAATAAAAGAGCAACTAATACTTAAAAATAGTAATACTTAAAAATAGTATTTAAAAATGTATGCATCATAATATATAGGTGCATCTAGTATCTTGTTTAAGATGATAGTAATTGTTATCTTAATTTTATTCTAATCCCTACATAACGGTGTAGAAGAAAATACAAGTTATCTGTTACATAATTGAATATCGAGTGGGGGTAAATGGCGACCACCTGTTAAGATATATTATCTATATGCGTGCATAGGATCTTAGCCTCTGCTCTGTCCAAGCTGGCGCGTGTGTGTGTGTAATTGTAATTTAGCGCCTCCGTGACTCGTAAATAACAGCCGCTAGATAATTAAAACACATATTTGTGGGCTCGTCCCTACGCAGAAGACAGCAGCTCGCTGCAATGCGTACATTTGTTTCATAATCTTTCCAACAGTACTTATGAATGTAACATGTCAGAAATCTTGGTTTATATTTCTGTCGCTTCTCTGCTGCCGACTATTAATGTATTTTCCATGTTCACATCACGGAGTCCTTTCTGCGAGGACATTACTTTGCCGTGAATGTGACATCAGTCTGTGTTATATTCGTTTTTAAATGTGTGCATTCTAAAACCTATTGAAGTTAAAAATTTGACTTTACAAATTTAATTTTGTTTTATTATAACAGTGATTAAAATTATATGAAATGTGGATACGTCTACAGCTGTGGTTTAGTCCTAACGTCGTTTCCACAATCCAGCGGACACCGGTTCGATTCCCTGGGTGAATTTTTTTCGGAATTTCCTTGCGTGAAAAAATGAAAGAAAAGTTTTAAAATTTATATAGTTTCCGAACACCATCTGTCATCATTCATCATGCATAGTGTTCTGCCCAAAAGCAGGTATTTCACTGGAAACTCAGCATTCTGCAACCTTTCCTTAACACAGCTTTCCTTTTTGTATCCTCATACAAACCATTTATTTAATATTGTCTATCATCTGATGTCTTTTTCTGCCTCCAACTTTCTTTCCGTTGACCATTAATTCCAGGGCATCCGTCAACAGGCAGTTTCTTCTTTTAGCAGTGGCTAATCCAATTTCTTTTCCTCTTAATTATGAGTTCCAGCATTGTTCGTCTTTCACCCACTCTGTCTAGCACACCTATGTTTTCTACTTTGTCCATTTTATGTTCCATTCCTCTTCATATCCACAACTCAAAAGCTTTCAGTCGCTTTTCCTCATTCCGTCGTAATGTCCACGTTTCTACACCATACAATACTACACTCCACTCAAAGCACTTCACTAGCCTCTTTCGTAATTCTCTTCAGGTTAAAAACTTCTTTTGTCATTGCTATCCTCTACTTTATTTCTTGACCGCAGTTCATGTTACTACTGATAGTACAACCCAAGTATTTGAAGATCTTCACTTGCTCAATGGCTTCATCTTTAATCCTCATGTTTATCTTCCTTGGTTTCCGTCCTATAATCATGACCTTCGTCTTATTTACATTTATCTTCATCCCATAATCATCGCACTTGTAATTTAGCTCCTTCAGCATGTTCCACAGTGTCATTGCATCTTCTGCTAGCAAAGCCATATCATCAGCAAATCTTATGCACTTTATTCTTCTTGGTCCTATGTTAATGCCTCCCGTATTGCTGAAATAGTTCTTCTTTAGATCTTCCAGGTAGATGTTAAAAAGAGTAGGTGATAGTGGACATCTTTGCCTTACTCCCCCTTCTAATTTCTCAGCCTTTTGACATTTCTTCTCTTCACTTTTATTTGCTATTTCATATATAGAATACTTATGAGCCTCCTCTCCTTCCAGTTCACGCCAATTGTCTTCAAGATCTTGACGACTTTATTCCAATTTACTCTGTCAGAGGCCTTTTCCAGGTCAACAGATACTGCATAAACGCCGAATGGGGGAATAATTTACGTCCGGAGTCTTTTACCGTGGAAAGACTAATCATGCCATGTTTGCAGCTTTACTAGTGATATATAGGTGTGGAAGCTTCCCGTTTCTTTCCAAAACCTACTCTCTCTTTTGCATCGTGAAATCTTAAATGATTTTAAGAAGATCCCGAGGGGCCCCAACTCGGAGGTTCGAAGCGTGGTTTTGGCTAAGTTAGACCCTTCGGACTTCACCGAAATTCACCCCAGAGGTTAAATACCAGTTCCATCGGGTTTGTGACCAGATCAAAATCAGGAAATTCCAATTAGCCTATGCGCTCTGTCATCATAATCATCCATATCATTTCGTCATGTTTTGTACGAATGCATGGGAAAGAGTATGTCTTGTTTTTCGTGTTGTTTCGTACGTTTCCGCGGCATTAACCTGATCGCTCATCTAGGAAGACCTCCGATGTCTTTATGTGGTGACGTAGAAGGAAATGGTGTAGATACGACTTACTTATTGAAGGCTAACTGTCTCAGTGAGCACTACTGTGAAGTAGCCTACACTGCGGAAGTTGCAGTGAGTATAATAAGTGACCATACACCTATTTTTACACGCTTTATATTAGCTTGACCTGTATCTATCTATCTATCTATCTATCTATGTAACGGAATTTGTCAACGCTATTATCACCCACTTAAAATCATTGGATCGAATTGAAACTTTGTATACTTGTAAAGGACCCGTGACAATACAATAATTGCATATTTATTTTGTAAAATCCTGGCCATAATCATCAGAAAATTATAAAACGTGTTTTTATATCAATGTAATGGAATCTTTCAACGCGATTTTCACCCACTTAGGAACATTGGATCGACTTGAAACTTTGTATACTTGTAGAGGACCCGTGACAATACAATGATTTCATATTTATTTTCTAAAATCCTGGCCATAATCATCAGAAAATCAAAAAAAGTGTTTTTGTATCAATGTAACGGAATCTTTCAACGCGATTTTCATCCACTTAGAAACATTGGATCGACTTGAAACTTTGTATACGTATAGAGGACCCGTGACAATACAATAATTTCATATTTTGTTTCTAAAATCCTGGCCAGAATCATCCGAAAATCAAAAAACTGAAAACTGGTATAATAGGTTGCGGACTTGTCGACTTTTTAGTCAATCGTTGTAAGAGCTCAGTTGGTAGAGTAGTGAACTCTTAGTGGTATATAATTTCAGTACTCCATACGTCGCTGGTTCAAATCCGGCTGGGAGGGTTTTTTTTATCGAAGAGTATTACTTTTAGCTCATGCTACAATAGTATCGAATTTAAAGATATTTACATTTTATCTTCTTCTGTAAAATATTAAAACTAAAAAATAAAAAATAAATAATAGTTTTAAAAAACTAAAAGAACACGCTTTATTAGAAAACTAAAAAATGAAAAATAATTTTAATTTCCAATACGCTTGGGATAAAATTAAAGTGGTCGACAAAAAAATCATCTCCAACACATATAGAATAAAACTAGAGTTATCAACAAAAAGAAAATAATTTTACCATCAAAAGCGTGGGGTGCTTTTTATGATTTTTACATTTTCTTCTTAGAGAGCTTACTTTTACCAATATATGTTTATTATCAAATATATTAATTGATATAGAGCACCCCACACTTTTAATGGTAAAATTATTTTCTTTTTTGTTGATAACTCTAGTTTTATTCCATATGTGTTGGAGATGATTTTTTTGTTGACCACTTTAATTTTATCCCAAGCGTATTGGAAATTAAAGTTATTTTTCATTTTTTAGTTTTCTAATAAAGCGTATTCTTTTAGTTTTTTAAAACTATTATTTATTTATATAAACGTCAACATTATTGAACATCGATAAACGTTATTAGTATAAAATATACGTCTCATATGTTTCATGGTACGTTTAATATCAGTGCAGGGTGCCTCTAAAGTCACTATCCATTTCAATGAAGGAAGGTAGTGATTGAAAAATCAATTTTATTGTGATGTTTTACATTTATTCTACTGTCTTTCTACATACTTGATCTTTCAGTAGTGGAACGAAATATCGATCTTAATATATGAACCGTAATAAGACCTACTGCTTCTCTGATACGGATTCTATAAATCAGGCAGACCGTTCACTTTCTCAGTGTACACTTTGGATTTGATGTACCCCCATGCAAAAACGTCTAAGGGAGTCAGATCAAGTGAACGGAAAGCCCACAGCACAGATGACCCTCTTATCCATCTACCTTTCAAGGTTTTATTCAGGTAATCACGGACAATGGG